>JARHVA010009271.1:305000-338487 GCA_037957365.1 Torreya grandis
CATAAGTTGTATCTTTAATTTGTAACTCTAAAATGTATGGAAGGTATTACACCATTATTTTATCAAAGCTAATGGATTGTGCACAATCCAAGATCTAAGAAAGAGAAGGAAAGTGATTTGTAAGAGAGAAGCAAATTTTCAAGATGGCCATGTGAGTGAGAAATAGAGGTAGATCTGGTGGAAGGAGACCAATAGCATAGATGATAATAGAAAAAGAGATTAGGAACCTACAAGCTAGGATGCAAGACCTAGAGATGGCTCAAAGGAGAGGTGTTGGCATGGGAGAAGGTAGTGAAGGAGAAGAAGAGCCACCAAAGGAGGAATTGGTGGTAGAAGATGGGATAGCTAAAGATAGGTTGATCAGAGCCATTATGAAGGCGAATGTAAAGCAAAAGATGGAGGTTCCAATGTATGAAGGAAACTTGAACCTGGAAAAATTGATTGATTAGATCACTGCATTGGAAAAGTACTTTGAGTGTGAAGGGATATAATAAGATGACAAGAAGGCCAAGTATGCCATGACTAGATTAAAGAGCCATGCATCCCTATGGTGGGATGGAGTGTAAGAATAAAGGAGTAGAAAAGGTAATTTAAAGATCAGCAGCTGGGACAGAGTGGTAGAAAAAATGAAAGGTAAGTTCATGCCCTTAGATTATCAAGCAAATCTTTTCAATAAATTGTAAAATTTGAAATAAAAGGACATGTTTGTAAAGGAATACACTAAATATTTCTATAGGCTAACCATAATATCAGGCCATATTGAGGATGACATAGATAAGGTAGCAAGGTATACTAATGGTTTGAAGTTTTCCATCAAAGATGAGATTAGTCTTCTCATACCTGAGACAATTGAAGAGGCATACTAGTTTGCCTTGAAGGTAGGGGAGAAACTTTCAAGGAAGAAAACCTCATATGCAAGAGGAATGGATAGATCCATCAAAGGTGGAGGATCAAAAGGAGGTAAAAGGTAGCTGCAAACATCTCAAGATGAAGCTAGCAACTCACAAAGCTCAAGAGGTAGCTATACACCAAGAGGAAGGAGGCCATACCAAGGATACCAAAGAGGAAGAGGAAGATTCATGGGCAAGTGCTTTAAGTGCAACAAATATGTAGGCCATAGATCATATGAGTGTCTAGAGAATACTTCTAGCAGTCATGAAAGAGGTGTGAATGTGGCTCAAGATGAAGAAGAAACTAAGGAACCAATAAAAGCTTATGAAAATGTTCCAGAAGAAGGTGAATCTCTTTTGATGAAAATATTTTTGATTAATCCTAACAAAAAGATAGTGGAACCACCTCAAATAAAAACACTATTTAGGACAAAATACAAGAGTAATGGAAAATTTTATAAAGTTATAATAGATAGTGGGAGCACAGATAACTTGGTTTCAACTGAAATGGTGGAGAATTCGGGTTTAAAGAAAGAGAAACATCATACACCTTATAAGGTGTCATGGATAAAAAGAGGACATCAGCTCTTAGTGTATGAACAATGCAAAGTAGATTTCCAAATTAGTTCCTACAAATATCAAATGATATGTGATGTTATGCCTATGGATGTGTGTCACATCTTACTGGGAGGACCATGATAATATAATAAGAAAGTCATGTATGATGGGAGAAATAATACTTATAGATTTGAGATGAATAGAGCAAAGCACACTCTCACACCCTTAAGAGAAGAAGACATTGTTGAAGGTGGATCAAATTTCAAGGCATTGTTATTGGGTGATAAGGAGTTTATACAAGTGAAGGAAGAGGAAAGCATAACTAATGCTTATGAAAATGAGGTAATAGGTTTTGAATCTAATTTTACTTGTGTGATTGCCGACATGGAAGATATCTTAGGTGATGAAATAAAACATCACAAGTGATTAGTAAGCATGGAGGAACCTCGAGTATCCAATTCAAGTCTGATTGCAGGCAAGGAGTATCAAACTTCCATTGAAAAACCATAAAAAAGAGAGCTATATTCATGGGAGGAGGAATTGGAGCAGTTGGAGAAGCTGTTTAGAGGAGAACCAAGTAATGTGTCAAGTGGAACAATGGAGAAGCATACTGGTTCATTTCAAGATAATCATCAGAAGGAGAAAACTAAGATAATATCCTTATCAAAAATCAAGAAGTATGCTATGATAATGATAGTAATGTGAGGATAATTTTGTGTGATGAACTAGCAAGTTGTTGAAGTAATATTAAGGAGGAAATTGAAAAGATAAGTGGGAATACTTCAAAGAACATACAAAATAGGTTGATAGTTTTGCAAGATGAATACAAACACAATCTTCCTACTAAATCAATCCATACAGTAGAATAAGAAAAGATAAATTACATAATGGCATCAAGGAAACATAAAGAGAAGGTAG
The DNA here is from genome assembly GCA_037957365.1 of Torreya grandis. Classification (NCBI taxonomy): domain Eukaryota; kingdom Viridiplantae; phylum Streptophyta; class Pinopsida; order Cupressales; family Taxaceae; genus Torreya; species Torreya grandis. Next base: position 307,367 of record JARHVA010009271.1, read on the forward strand.
GACATGATGAAGATAGCTGAAAAAAAAATGTGAAGGAAGTTAACCATTAAAAATATCGTAAAACTATTGTAGATGATAGAGTAGGTGATGTTTTATATGACAAACAAAATAAGAGTTATATGTATGATAGTGACAGCCATATTAGTTAAGAAATTATGTCAAAATATGATGATGTTTCAAGAGCTTCAATATAGGAAGTAAAGTACCAATTGTATCCATTTCAAGACATTGAAGGTAGTCCTATCAAAGGGTCAAGAGAAAGAGACAAAGAATGGAGCATTACTAGCTATAACAAGGAAAAGTTGATGGAAATCATGTGGATGGTAAGGGCAAGTACAAATAGAAATGAAGGAGAGCATGTAATGTATTAAAAAATGAGGATCTTGATAACTGGATACCTTAAAGCATATGAAAACATCAAACTTTGGGAGGACAACAACAAGCTGAGCCAAGAAGCAAATGAAGGTTTATTTTTGTCTAACATTATGAAGATAGTTGTAGGTACAAGTGCCAAGAGAAAACTAGACATCAAGGAGGCAAGTCACTCATTTGAGGATCATACCAAAAAGAAGCAATATTTGTCAACCTAAGACAAAGTTTGGGATCCAGGACAACATAAGAGACATGAGATAAAACAAGAAGATAAGCAAATAGGAAGCATAGCTAGAGAACTCCTGGAGGGTAGAGTATAGGAGCAAATCAAAAAGATGTAGATACATAGCTAGGAGTCCATGGAAACCTTTTAGGGTGGCACTCTAATGCAGGAGCATCATCATGTGTCCAATCTTTAAAGTATAAACATTACTTAACAAATACAAGCTAGACCATATAAAAACACTATATCTCAAGACTTTAAGAATTAACACTAAAAGGAAAACACTAAACACTTTGATATTAATAAAACCTATAGTCTAGATAATTAAAAATACTTAAAATTTAACTAATAACTATAATAAAACTTTTGACACTGGTCATGACTTAACACAAAAATCTAATAGGGCAAACTAGTAATAAACTAAAGGATTTAATAGCCTCACACTTGTCTTCTTGATGGAAAAGTATGAGACTCGTAAGGTAATGTTGAAAACATATCCAATACGGAGTGAATACGAAGGACCTGATGCAATGCTTCTATTACATAATTGAGTTGATTTCACATTCTAGTAAGTCATTCGAAGATCCAATGCCAATGGATAATTTGGGGTTTGAGCCAAGTCGATGTAGCTGGGAGATGAGGGCAAGGTTAGTAAAATATTGATGTTGATGTGGATCAGATGTGCATTCCACAGTAAAGTGTCTGACTCTATATGATTCTCACCAAATAACTTGATGTCACGAGTTGAATCCACTGAAATCAGACATCCATGATGCCTTGAATTTGCATGTGACATCGTGGATCGGTAGTCTACAAGAGTAGATTGACATATCTATGGCATCTTAAAAAAATATATGTAGGAGGTCATTAATTTGCAAGGCAGAAGATCTAAAAATGTGTTACAGTGAAGAATATTTTTCAATGATCTACACACAATAAAGTTGCATAGTAGAAGGAATCATCAGATCTACAGAGATTTTGGTAAAGAACACAACACAGCATAAACCCTCAAACGCTTCTAGGTAAATTTTAGTCTAAATACCGACCAATGCAAGTCAAAATTAATAGAAAAATAATATTTCAAACCCTATTGCTCAAATCCTATGTGAAAAAACATTGTGTGGTCTTTCAATAAAATCATGAGATAAAACCCTCAAAAATAAAAATATAACAATAAAACAAATAATTTCTTAGTTTATATGGAGTATGTAGTGGTCTACATGACATTACATTTGATCGAAAGAGTGAAGGTCTACAAATGATAAAAGAAGTGGATGTGGTCTTCACTTCAAATTTCTTATTATGAACAAGACTTGAAATTGTAAAGAGGTCCAAGGTAATTTACTCTAATATTAATGTTGAAAATTGGTTGATATTTCTTTCAATATGATTTTAATTAGTCACAAATATATGTATTATTAATTAAAACTTATTATAGTGTTTAGTGCATTTATTCTCCTAGAAAGTAAGAGTCAACTACAATTCACAATCTCACAAATATTTCTATTATATCTCTTAAAACCTCTCCCACAAGCTTATTTTATAGTGAGTTTTTGTAGCTCACATACAACTCATATTATTCTCACATAATCACATTAATGGATTTTTATTACAATTCATCACACACACACACTCAAAATATTCCTTCTCACATATTAATCACTAATACCGAACATAATAAATCAAAGTTATGGTTTTCATTGAACTGTCTATGTAGATGATAATTAAATCTAAAGAAGTTGACTTCAAAAAGAGTTACATGACCTACTATATGATAAAAATATCATAAATTTTACATGCATGGATAAACATATATGTAGTTGGTCAAAGTAGGAATTTTGGGAAATGATATGCATAGATAAAATAGCAGATTTAGAATCTTAAACAAACAAAATAATTTTGGGTGTGGATTTCCATATGTGTTATATAAGGGCATACTAGGAATATACATGCTATAGTTTTCAATGTCTACATACTCCTTCGTAGAAGAAGCTAATTCAACACAAGAATTATGAAGTATCAAATCCAAAATTTTAGTTTTATTTATATAGAAAATGAATAAAATTAAAAAATCACACTAGGTGAGAGAAATATGTGTGGCTTGATTTATCTTGTAGGATCACTGAATATTTAGGAAATATTTCATTAAATGTGGGTAGTTGAGGAGTTCAATCCATTACAATTTTTAAGGTTTTATAGATTTCTATCCCTCACAAGCATACAAAGAGTTTTAAGGTGAAAGGGGATAACTGTTTGAGATGTGTACACCATCAAAGTTTAAAATCACACATGTTGATCTTATAGAGTGGGTGAAGGTGATTGTATGGTCATAGACCCCAGTTTTTTGACATAGATAACTAATGACATCCAAAGTTAGTATCAACAGTCAATATTGACTGAGATTTGATAGAACCAACCCTACACAAATAAAAAAATGGTTTTAGACCCTGAAATATTAGAAGCCTACTTTAGTCTATTTTCTACCATAATCACATAGTCATAGCCAAAAATTCAAATATAAAATTTAAGTAGTAATCCTTTTTTATAATTATTATATTTAACATATGAAACTTGTCAAATGATGACAATCTATTTATATATTTTACATTCAAACATGTGATTTAATGTCACATTCATCAATCTAAATTTACATAATAGTTGCTATTCTATTATGGTTTCTAAAACTAAATAAATATAAAACATAATCGTGAACTCGTACACTGATTAAACTATGTCAAACCCTATCTCTCCATTAGGGTTTAATCCTTCTAGGGTTTCATATTTTAGCCTTAGGGTTTAGTTTTCATACTTGATTTCTGAGTATTCCCTAATATTACACATTACTCATTTCTATGATAATTGAACATTGATTATGAAAATACATTTTTCATATTATTCTATTTGGATATTGTATCTCATTTATACCAATTATAAAAAATTAATAAAATGACTTAATATTCAAAATTTATCACTAAGCAATAAGGAGAATGCATGACTCATATTTTTCCTCCTAGTTTTTATAATGTTGATAGTTACCATCCTAGCTATAATATCATCCCTTGGCTTATATTAGATCCAATCATCCATGCTATCACAACACAAAATTATAAGGTGACCCATCTAGTAGTACAAACAAAACCATACCTACTCCAAACCCAACCCCCAACACCACTCACCAAACCAGATAATAAATCTAAGAGACATGATATCATAGATAAAATAAAAAATCCACATTCTAAAACTTCTTTGTTATAATTAATTTAAACAATGCATATGTACAAAGACATTATTTATGAAACTTTACATGATACAATTTTACAACATAATTTAAAACTAGCCCATGTGGCCTCTATTATCAATATAATAATATGGGTGATGAAATTATCTATTTTTAAAAATAATACTTACCTCTTAAACACATTATAGATTAACATCTACCATTATATATTAAATTACAAGTTAAAAATAAGGCAGTCAAGTGAGTTTTAGTGCACAATGGATTAGGATTAAACATTTTTAATATGTCCTTATACTTAATTTGTATTGGGGACAAATTATCTAAACTAATTTAATATTAATATTTTTAATTTTACAATATTTTGAGAAACATATTTGGATAAACTACAATGCATGTGACCGCTGGGCTCTCAAATAATAGCCAAAATTTATTAGGTCATTCCTAATGACCTCAATTATAATATTATATTTGGGATAGCATGGATTCATGAGATGAATTAAGTATATTATAATATATGTGCATGCCTAAAATTTATTCATGTATGATATATTAATATATGTCCTTTTGATCAACAAATACCCAAATATTATGCATTGACTCAACCTAGGGATCATTGTATCCCTAATATGTAACCTTATTCTCAATAATCAAAGGAAAATGAGTTACCAATATATATTTCAGCTCCAATGTTATCAACATCAACATATTTTATCCATTATATTTTTCCCCCCAAAATTGACTTATTGGCTCAATGTATGATCAAATTAGGAAAAATTGTGTCTAAAATCACATTCTATAGTCATGAGTAGGTTCAACAAACTCAAATTGGCCATAAATTCCTTCATGATTTGACCCTATACCTTACACCTTAAATGATTTACCTTAAACCATAAGCCCTAAACCCTAAAACCTAAATAATAAACCTATTAAACCCTAAGCCAATAATTTTAGACCAAATTAGCATCATTTAGACTAAGAATTAGGTTCCCAAGGCTAATGCTTAGATTGACTAAATGACTAATGCTTAAATTTATTGAAATATGGATAGCATATCCATGATCTATATAATGAAAGAAGTGAAGCATGTGTTTTATTTATGGTATTGCTATTATATATGTATCCCATAATTATAAATGATATTGTGTATGCCTTTATGCATTAGATGGTTCTTATATGCATTAGGGGATCACTGATACATTTCTATGATAGTGTATGCCTTAAGGGGTGAAAATGGAATGAGATGGGATTGAGTTATGACACTTTGTGAAAGATGTTCTCATAATATTATATCATACATACATACCTTCATGCAGCCTTTATACCTCCTATGATGTCTCCTTAAAATATTGAAAACCTAAAATATGGTTAAGTTTGAAACCCTAAAACCATGGGATTTGACTAAGTCTGAAATATGATAGGATCCTCCAAAACCTAGAATTTGTATTATAGATCCTATAGGTATGAAAACACTCTCAACCATCATGAAAGTATATAAACAAAATACAACTTAAAGTATAGGAAACTATTTGTCCCTATCTAAATGTAAACATATACTTAAATGTTTATTTTATTTATGTACTATGCATGCCCATGTAATAGTAAACTATTATGTGTATGCACTTTTATAACAACAATACCATGTAAATAATTTTAAAGACTAAAATTACATATGTGGTTTTAATAATTAATAGTAAAATATTACGTATATTTGATAATTATGTGTATGTGGTAATTATGTGTACAGAGTAGTTCTATGTATTAATTAATTCTACATGCCTGGTAATTTTATGTATGTAGATCTAATATTTGGCCTCAAATAGTAGGAATGGCTTGGATTCTCGATCAATAGGCATGGGCTTGAAAACACATAACTAAATGCATGTTTTTGACTAAAAACAACAAAATGCAACTTTGGCCATTCTAAGCATTTATCAAATTATTTATTTAAAATATGAAAACAACATTCATTACACTCTCCACTTTATAAATATATAATTTTTTATATTTTTATTACTTTAATTTTATTATCTATATTTATTTCTAAGTATGTCTTTTTATAGTGTTATATGACAAAACTATACATGTTCATATTTGTTTACATATCTTTTGATTCTTTAATTCAAACCCAAAAAAAGTTATATAGTTGTAAACTAGACCTAATTCCTTACAAATTCAAAAATAAATATCTAATTTTTTATATTTTTTGAGGTAGTTGGGGAGGGGGTGGCGGGGCGTGTGGAGGCACACAGTCAACTATACATTATTACTCATTATTCATTAATTAATTTAAAAATAATATAGGTTAAAAAACTAGATTATCTTATCTAACTTTCATAAAAGTGTTTAAAAATAAAATAAAATGATGCCAAAAAATTGATGGGCCACACAGAAAGCTACCTAATCTTGGATTTATAAAAAACAACACTATGTCTTCAATTTTCTAATGTTTGACCTACTTATATCTGATAATTTAAAAATATACTTAGTAGTTTATAAACCAGACTCAAATTTCTATAATTCATGTTCCTATGACATCTTCAAATTTTAAGTTTATGTGTCTCAAATAATCCATACATATTATGGTTTATTATTTTTTAGGTAAAACATGTCCACTTAAGACCCCCTTCAACCGCACTGTCATGCCCCACTCCCCCTCCTCCCCCACCCAAATGTGGCCTCTATTTTCAATATAATAATGTGGGTGATGAATTTATCTCTTTTTAAAAATAATACTTACCTCATAAGCACATTATAGATTAACATCTACCATTATATATTAAATTAAAAGTTAAAAATAAGGCAGTCAAGTGAGTTTTAATGCACAATGGATTAGGATTAGACATTTTAATATATCCTTATACTTAATTTGTAATGGGGAAAATATCTAAACTACTTGAATATTAATACTTTTTAATTTTATAATATTTTGAGAAACATATTTAGATAAACTACAATGCATGTAATAGTGGGCTCTCAAATAATAGCCAAAATTTATTAGGTCATTCCTAATAACCTAAATTATAATATTATATTTGGGATACCATGGATTCATGAGATTAATTAAATATATTATAATATACATTAATGCCTAAAATTTATTCATGTATGATATATTAATATATGTCCTTTGGATCGATAAACACCCAAATATTATGCATTGACTCAACCTAGTGATCATTATATCCCTAATATGTAACATTATTCTCAATAATCCAAGGAAAATGAATTACATATATATATATATATATATATATATATATATATATATATATATATATATATTAGCTCTAATGTTATCAACATCAACATACTTTATCCATTATTGTTTTCCCCCAAAATTGATTAATTAGCTCAACCTATGATGACATTGGGACTAATTGTGCGTAAAGTCACATTTTGTAGTCATAAGTAGGTTCAATGAGCTCAAATTGGCCATAAATTCCTTTATGATTTGACCCTATATCCTAAACCTTAAATGATTTACTTGAAACCCTAAGCTCTAATCCTTAAACCCTAAACCCTAAAAAATAAGCTCTTTGAAACTTAAACTAATCATTTTAGATGTAATTATCATCATTTAGAGTAAGAATCAAGTTCCCAAGGCTAATGCTTAAATTAACTAAACAACTAATGCTTAAATTTATTTAAATATGAATAAAATATCCATGATATATATAATGAAAGGAGTGATGAATGTGTTTTATTTATGGTATTTCTATTATAAATGTATCCCATAATTGGAAATGATGTTTTCTATGCCTTTGTGCATTAGATGGTTCTTGTATGCATTAGGGGCACACTGATGCATTTCTTTGAGAGTGTATGCCTTAAGGGGTACAAAGGGAATGAAATAGTATTAAGTTTTGGAACTTTGTGAGAGATGTTCTCATACTATTATATCATACCTATATACCTTCATGCAATCTTCATACCTCCTATGATGTCTCCTTTAAATCTTCAAACCCTAAATTATGGCTAAGTTTGAAACCCTAAAACCTTGGGACTTGATTAAGTCTGAAATATGATAGGATCCTCTAAAACCTAGAATTTGCATTATATCTCCTAGAGGTATGAAAACACTCTCAAACATCATGAAATTATATAGATAAAATAAAAATTAATGTATAAGAAACTATATGTCCCTTTCTAAATGTAAACATATACTTAAATGTTTATTTTATTTATGTACTATGCATGCCCATGTAATAGTAAATTATTATGTGTATGCACTTTTATATCAATAATACTGTGTAAATAATTTTAAAGACTAAAATCACATATGTGGTTTTAATAATTAATAGTAAACTATTATGTATATTTGGTAGTTCTGTGTATATGGTAATTATGTGTATACAGTAATTCTATATATGATGTAATTATACATACTTGGTAATTTCATGTATTTAGTTCTAATTATTTATGTGTGAAACACATGCCTCAAATATTAAGAATGGATTGGATTTTCGATCATGAGGCATGGACCCGAAAACACACAATTGAATGCATGTTTATGACTAAAAACAACAAAATGCAACTTTGGCCATTCTAAGCATTGTGAAATTTAACAAATTATTTATTTAAAATATGAAAAAAACATTGATTACACTCTCCACTTTATAAATATATAATTTTTTATATTTTTATTACTCTAATGTTAATATCTATATTTATTTGTAAGTATGTCTTTTTATAGTGTTATATGAAAAAACTATACATGTTCATATTTGTTTACACATCTTTTGATTAATTAATTCAAACCCAATTTTTTTTATATGGTTGTAAACTAGACCTAATTCCTTACATATTCAAAAATAAAAATATAATTTTTGATATTTTTTGAGGTAGTTGGGGTAGGGAGGGGGATGAGCACATAGTCAACTTTACATTATTGGTTATTATTCGTTAATTAATTTTAAAATAATATAGGTTAAAACTAGATGATCTTATCTAAAATTCCATATAAGGTTTTAAAAATAAAATAAAATGATGCCCAAAAAATGATTGGCCACATGGAAAGCTACCTAGTCTTGGTTTTCCAAGAAACAACACTATGTCTTCAATTTTCTAATGTTTGACCCTCTTATACTTGACAATTTAAAAATATAATTAGTAGTTTATAAACTAGAGTCAAAATTCTACAATTCATGTTCCTATGACATCGTCAAATTTTTAGTTTAGGTGTCTCAAATAATCTGTACATATTATGGTTTATTTTTTTTAGGTAAAACATGTCCACTTAAGACCCCCTTCACCCGGCCGCTATCCCTCATCCCCCGTACCCCTCACCCATGCCCCAAACCCGCCCCCCCCCCCCCCCCCCCCCCCCCCCCCCCCACACACACACACACACACACAATTCTATGCACTTATCCAAATATGGAGAACAATAACCATCACTATTTACCATATTAGCCACTACTATCTATACAGAGTTTGAGGATCATCTTTTGGGAGGACTCTAGGTTTTCATATTTGTCACTATTTTTGCATATTTTTAGTTAACATAATCAATTAAACACATAAAAAGGTCAAGTACATCTATCTTTTTCATACTTTAGTATTGTTTTGATTTTTTTTACTTCATAAATTTAGATTACTTACTTTCAGCGTCATGTTTGTAAGTGTATTTACACCACCCTGCTTTACTTAATTCAAAATTTCTAATGATGATTGATATTTATATATTAATTATAATTCAAATAAAACACTTTTTGAACCTACATATTTATCTCACCTTGCCAAAACCCTAGGGCTTTCTTTAGGGTTTCAATCTTATTGGGTGTCATATTTTATTTTGAGTTTATTTAATTTTTATTATGACCTCATTGGATATAGGTGACTACATATCAACATCTTTAATCAAAAAAATTGTTTAATCAATCACAACCTATGGATAATATAAATTACATGTTTTTGATACTATACATCATGATCAAAGGTCATATCAAACACCACAAGATTAGTATTACTCCAATATGCAATAATAAATGTTACTAACCAAAAATACGTGACAAAGGCCATCTATGACATATTTCATTCCTCCACCTAGACTCTTGGGTTCTAAAAACTATCACCTACTCATGTTATTATCCCATGGATTAATTTTGTAACTTAATACATGTTGTTAATAATTGATGAGGTAGGCCACCGCATCAATAAGGTAGTCAACAAGCTCCTCCCCACCCCTTCCTACTCCTACATTCCAATCAAATCAATTCAAAGGATATGATGCTATTAACCAATTAAGGAATACTCCTATAAAGAACTCAATTTTGGAATTATTAAAAACCTCGTTAGTCTATAAGGATACTATGTATGCCGCATTAATGGATAATGTTTTTCTTACTTACATACAGCCTAATTATTTTGATTCAATCATGAATGGTTTGAAATATGTTGATACCTGAATTGCTTTCAATAATGAAGAGTTATGGACCCAAGATATAATTACACAAAACCCACAATTTTAAATCTAGGTAAGACTACATAACACTGGTACTAAAAAAATATTGATTAATATTGGATATGGGATGAATATTTATAGTATTATTTTCTTACAAAAAATGAGCTTCAACATTAGTTACCTTCAAAAAACAAATGAAACTATCAAAGGATTTGATGGATCTTAAATAAATGATTCTTGGTTTGATCACTTTAAACATGACATTATGGCAAGAAAAAATACCCTATTTATTACATGTTATATATAATCAGTTTACTTACAATCTATTATTCAGGAGACCTTTGATATATATGATGATAACAACACAATCTACAATACACAAATGTTTAAACGTAATGCATGAAGGATACTCTTATGAGTTTTATGTTGATGAGTCTCCTTTATTTTATAATTTATGTTTAAACCATATCAATCACAAACATATGATATCCACATTATCCCACATTCTCAGATTATTCAATGCAAATAAAAATTCACATATCAAACTAGTGAATCTATTAATATCAATAATCACATTGATCAATAAAAATTATGCATGAATAACCTTGAGAAATAAAATATATAACTAGAAAAGTAATAAAGATAACTTCAACCATTAAAATTGAATAAAAAATATGTTTGATATCAATATGTAAAAATAGAACACATTGAGCAAGATATGTTACAAGTTGAAAAAATTTATCCATAACTAGATCTTAATTGCATTCAAAAAACTAAACAAGGTAAACAAAATCAATAAGAGACCATAGTTTCTCTATCTAGGGGTAAATTTATAAGTGCAACATGATCATGTCTTTGATTAATATGATAGTGATGAATATGAGACCAACATAGTTGATATGATAGATGATAAAATTATCAAATTTAATTTCAATTTATTGGATGAAAATTTATCTCATACATTGTTTACAACTATTTCTCTAGGGGTTTATTGAGAGAATGATATTAACATACACTCATCTAATTCAAAATATAAACAACCTCTTGTCATGCATATGGATTTTATATACACAATTAATCACTAATGATCCAGTATGATCATAAACATAAAAAGTCATAGGTTACACATTAACAAAATTCCAAGTGAACAATTAAAAAATCAAGATTCAGAGAATGCACGGTTACATATGGAACAACACAATAAATCACAAGGATAGACTATAATGAAAATCAAGTCAATATAAACTATCTTAAAAAAAGGGATTTTTAGTCAAATAATCTAAAAATCAAGAATTATTTACTAGGGTAAATATAAAGGAAGTCATTAAAAACCATTCATCATATATTGAACCTTTATTACTAAACATCCTTATTCATGGAAATTAATGTACTGAGATTGAAATCACATATTTTTTCCAAACTAATATTTGTATCATTAATCTTCTTCAATCTTGGTTATGACCATTAACACTTCGGTAATGTTTCAAGGCCTAAATATTGTATTAGATCTATTGATCTACCAATTACACTTCAATTAAAAACATGTTCTATTGTATTTAGTTTCAATCCTACATTATACAAATGTTATGAAAAATGTGGAAAAACATGCATGAGGGCAGGGGGAAATGTTGCATAACCAAAAAATTAGGTCAAGAAAAATAAAAATAACCAAGTCTTCAACAAGTATTGGAGTGATCAATGATTAATAATCAAGTGTTATGTACTTACCACTCCTGATAGTATTTTTGTTCAACTTGATATCATTGGACAACTTGTGTATTTATACAAAACTCAAAAATATTTATCAAAATTAAAGACTTAGAAAATTTAATTGTACACAGTTTCTAATTTTTGCATCTTATTCTTCTATTTTCTTGAATTTATGATCATTTGATCCATTCTTATATTGCCTTGGTTTTCATTGAATTCTTGGGCCTCTTAGTCCTCCTATTTTAATCTCTCATATCTACTTAGCTAAAAAAATTAATTAACTATGCTCAAATAGGGCATGTCACATACCAAGGATAACTAAGTTTACTTTAATTCAAAGCATGCAGGATATGTAGTTGCAACTCCTCAATAAGTTTATCAAGTCAACTAACTTTGAACACTTGTCTTGTTGAAATTTTCAAGGGCTAGGTTAAGGACATAAAAGAAGACAAAATTAAATATTTTACCCATATATTGAAAATTAAAATCAATAATATTGTATGACACATGATAACACACCTATAAATAAAAATATAGGATGCATAAAAGTGATAGGTACATATTTAGTAGCTTATAATTGATTAACAAGTTTAGAGGTGGTCTATAAAATATGCCTAAGGCATATTTAGTAATTCCTATTGAAGTAATGATTCCATCCTTTGATAATCAAATATCAAAAATTGAAAAAAACTATTGTCATCGATTAAAAATAATTATTTTAGCTTCATAATCCAAATATTCTACCCAAGTGTGTCATATTCCTATATCTTCTATGATTACTTTATGTTATTACAATCTATACTCACACAAACTTAATTTTCAGCAAATGTAGTAATATAAATTTAGTTACAAATAAATAATCATGCCTATTTTATAAATTTTTACCATTAATTAACATGTTCAAATAATTTACACTTATTTCAATGATTTTACCTATCCTAAACATATTAAAATACCTACTTTTATTCCAAGGCCATCTACTATCACCTATAAAAATGATCTTATTGCTGAAAACAATCTATCCGTCTATATGTCTTAACTCTACCTAAAGAAAATTTATTTTGTTAAGGCATAGTACCATACAATAGTATAGGAGCACCCAACATTAATAATCCTATTTATCTATTCTATCCTTTGTTCCCAAATAATCAAAATTCAAAAAGGAAAGTATCCTTAGTGTAAGCCCAAATATTTATAAACCCCCAAATGATTCCTTTTCCCTATTAAATCACTATAAAGGAACATTCAATTTTCTCATTTAAAAAATCTTGGTAAGCTTATCAATATTATCATAATATAAATTCACACAAATTTAAAACATATAAAAGTTATCTATTCTTTCCAAATCAACTTCTAAGAAATTTAAGTAGTCATGAGTCATGTTTGAGTTCAATCTTATGCAACCATAACCCAAGCATGGTCAAGTATTCAATCCAATTCTATATGCATTCATATATTCAAAGGAGTAAAATTTCACAAGACACTTAAGTGGGAGAATTACATGGAGGTTTGATCCCTCTTTAAATTATTGGTAAGTAGGCAGTGATCAACATAGTGGGGTGTTGAGGTCTATCACAACTCCACCTGCTAACCCCTTTTTACTTTATCACATCAATTTATCTTCATGTGACATAAGCTAGGGTTTTTATCTTAAGGAAGACATTTTCTTTTCGTGTGCATCAAGAAATATAAATTTATCATAAACATGCATAATTTACATAGTTGGACAATATTGTGCACTATTTTATAGGATAAAGTGCCAGATATGGACATCTCCCATCACTAATAAGTGCTTCTATTCATATATTTTATGATCATAATCCTTTTGGAGGATTCTAGTTTTTCATATTCATCACTATTTCTACATTATTTGAGTTAACATAATTAGTTAAATGCATCAAAAAGCTAAGTATATCTATATTTTTTAATAGTTCAGTCTTGTTCATATTCATTATTTTTTGTCAATTTTAATTTCTTACTTTTGGTTTCATATTTTAAGTGTATTCACAACACCCTTATTTATTTTATTCAATTTATCTAATTAAGGTTGGTATTTATATATCTATTCAAACTCAGATAACAAAATTTATGTATTTTCATTTTATTTACTTTAAGTTATTTCTAAATTTCATTTTAGCTATATATTTATGTTGATATGTTCTTTCCCAAAGCACCATCCCACATTAAACTATTGTGACATGTGATGAGCTTTGGGTGGGGTACATGTAAACAAATAATATTTTTCACTTTGTCATTTATTGATGCTTTCTCTTTCAGTGAATTTATGTGCATTTATTTTATTGAGTGCATACCTTAAACAGTGCACAAGGAAAGGGGTGGGAAAGGCTTATGTTGTTTTCCGAGGGATGCTTCTATTATATCTAGAATTTTTACTATCAAAATAGCTTACTTAGATTTTCTTTTCATCTAACTCCTTCCATCTTATCTTTAATCATTTGTGTTAATTTATCTATATCCTAAGATATTGGCTAGGATAATATCATTCATTTAGTGCCTTTTACACTTTGTTTATGGTATCAACCACCCCAATGTATTAAAGATCCTATCCTATGACATATGTACTATATTGGACAAATTATTTTAACTATATCATCTTGGCCAATATCATTAGATTATTGTTTGTGGTTGGTCTTGCGTATTGGATTAGTATATACATGGGCCATAGTTGGATAATAATGTGGATTATTTTATAGCATTCTATAAAAGCATAAAAGAATATATATGGAAAACATCTCCCATCACTAAAAACCCTACTAAGCACTTTTATTCATGTATTTTATGAACATAATCCTTTTCAAGGATTCTAAGTTTTCATATTCATCACTATTTATACATTATTTTAGTTAATACAATCAACTGAATGTATCAAAAAGCTAAGTGTGTGTGTGTGTGTGTATATATATATATATATATATATATATATATATATATATATATATCTTTTTCATAGTTTAATCTTTTTCATATTAGTTATTTTTTTTCAACTTAAATTTCTTAAATTTGGTTGGTATTTTAGGTGTATTCACAACACATTAGGGTTGATATTTATATATCTATTGAAATTCAGATAATAAAAGTTACATATTTTCATTTTATTTACTTTAATTTACTTTTGGTTATTTCTCAATTTAATTTTAGCTGAATATTTATATCAATACATTATTTCCAAAAGCACCATCCCACATTACACTATTGTGATATGTGATGAGCTTTGGGTGGGGCACATGTAAACAAATAATATTTTTCACTTTGTCATTTATTGATGCTTTCTCTTTCAGTGACTTTATGTGCATTTATTTTATTGAGTGCATGCCTTGAATGGTGCACAAGGAAAGGGGTAGGAAAGGCTTATGTTATTTTTTGAGGGATGTTTCTATTATATCTAGATTTTCTACTATCAAAATAGCTTATTTAGATTTTCTTTTCATCTACCTCCTTCCATCTTATCCTTAATCATTTGTGTTAATTTATCTATATCCTAAGATATTGGCTAGGATAATATCATTCATTTAGTGCCTTTTACACTTTTTTTATGGTATCAACCACCCCAATGTAGTAAATAACGTATCATATGATATATGTACTATAATGGACAAATTATTTTAACTATATCATCTTGGCCAATATCATTAGATTCTTGTTTGGGGTTGGTCTTGCATATTGGATTAGTATATACATGGGCCATAGTTGGATAATAGTGTGGACTATTTTATAGAATTATATAAACAGATAAAATAATAGATATGGACAACATCTCCCATCACTAATAACCATACTAAGAACTTTTATTCATATATTTTATGAACATAATCCTTTCAGAGGATTCTAGGTTTTCATATTCATCACTATTTATACATTATTTTAGTTAATACAATCAACTGAATGTATCAAAAAGCTAAGTATATATATATATATATTTCATAGTTTAATCTTGTTCATATTAGTTATTTTTTGTCAACATAAATTTCTTAAATTGGGTTTGGTATTTTAGGTGTATTCACAACACCCTTATTTATTTCATTCAATTTATATAATTAGGGTTGATATTTATATATCAATTCAAATTTAGATAATAAAAGTTACATATTTTCATTTTATTTACATTAATTTACTTTTGATTATTTCTCAATTTAATTTTAGCTACATATTTGTATCAATACATTATTTCCCAAAGCACCATCCCACATTACACTATTGTGACATGTGATGAACTTTGGGTGGGGCACATGTAAACACACAATATTTTTCACTTTGTCATTTATTGATGCTTTCTCTTTTAGTGACTTTATGTGCATTTATTTTATTGAGTGCATGCTTTAAATGGTGCACAAGGGAAGGGGTGGGAAAGTCTTCTATTTTTTTGCAAGGGATGTTTCTATTATATCAAGAATTTAGCATTTCTACTATCAAACTATCTTTCTTAGAGTTTATTTGCATCTACCTCCTTCCATCTTATCCTTAATCATTTGTGTTAATTTATCTATGTACTAAGACATTGGATAGGATTAAGTAATCTATTTAGTTCCTTTTACACTTTGTTTATTGTATCAACCACCCCAATGCAGTAAAGAGCCTATCTTTTGACATATGTACTATATTGGCCAAATTATTTCAGCGATTTTAGCTTGGCCAATATTGTTAGATTATTATCTGGTGTTGGTATTACATATTGGATTTTTATATACATGGGTCATATTTCATTCATATAATATTATATAGCCTTTATTTTATTTTATTTTACTTACACTTTAGCCATAAGTCTTATATAGAGGAGTTTATGGTCTATAACCTTATATTGAAGAAGCTTGTTTTGTGGTAATAGTTAAATTTACATAGGATGAGTCATTGGGAGTTCATATCCAAGGATATCATAGGTATTTGTCCAATAATTTGAAGTATTTAACCCATAAAATCTCTTGCAATGATCCATTTAAGCCAAAAGGGATATTGATGCTCGACATGTGTACCCCAAGTTAAGTATTTCTAACCCTACATTATTTCATTTATTTACTTAGTAGATAGATGTTATTTTTTATTAGTGAATGAATGTGTGTATAATTTTATAGGTTCTCTCCACAATAAATTAATCTAGTGTGGATATATGGTTGCTTAAAATTTCCATATTCATCTTTAGGTTTCATAGACACCCATTTGAATGACAATAGTACCTACTATTTATCATCATTATAACCTTTCCCCTTAGTCTAATTTACTTGCATAAATAATTTCATTTACATAGAAATTAATTTCATAGGGGTGTAGTGAAAGCTACTTTCTTGTGTCATAGGATTAGGATTTGGAACTCTTTTGTCTTAACATTTGTGATGTAGGCAATGTTATGCTAGATCTATAAAAATAAGTGGTCATTAACTATACAAAATAATTATCCAAGGATATATTTGATAAATATTATTCTAGTCCAAGTTTATTAAGATAGGGCAGTTTTAAGTTAATCCTAGATCATGCATATACTTTTAGATTAGGTCTAAAATTTGAATCAAATAATGGTTTTGAAACTTATATAAATACCTTAGTTGGTGATCCTTGATCGAAAGGATGGTTTATTGAACATGTGTATCACATTAAAACCAATTTATAAATTCCTACTTTTAGCTTGAAATCTTTAATAATATTATATGTATGTATTCCTATGGATTCATAGTTTAGCATGACTAGCATATATGAAGCTATAGTCACTTTTAGTATCCCAATATAAATGTTAGCTTATGTATGTGAATTCATGTTTAAAGTTTCATTGTTTCATGGTTAATGGGATGTGAATAATAATTGTTATAATGTTTTTCATATAAATTAATTTTACTTAATATCTTCATCCCATTTTTCCAAGGCATAATCTTTGTGTTGTAGGGTGATGTGAATCTCAAGTCACTAGTGGTATCTTAGTGTTGTGGCCACAACATATTTGAATCTCATATTGGTAGTAGTGTTAATACCAAACAATATTATCTCTCCACATGAAAATAATTGGGTTTATGATTTGATGTGCCACATGATGGAATTGTAGAATACATACCATTTAAATATTCATAGTGTTCCTATCTTGAGTGTGAATGATTAATGGAAGTCAACTGCACAACTCACCTTTTCTTATAATTTTTTTTCATATAACTCTTGACTATTTAATGTAAGGGTAGAATAATCCATGATAAGAGCTTATAGAATTGGTTCATGTGGTAAAAGTTCCACTATTCTATGTAACATATGGATCATTCTCAACTTTAATTTTTTAAGCACTCTATAAACTACATGTAGTCCATGAGTATGTGACTCTATATCCCAAGAATAAAAGGCTACTTAAATAGTGTGGATTTATAAAATGTGACATATCAACATTTGAAAAGGCTTACCAAAAGTAATTATATTTATAAGGTGATTAAAATGAGTTTTTTAAATTGATACTAGAGATTATATGATCCTATTTTAGATGGGTAGACTTAAAACAATTATATTTTTACCTAAGGTGAAACCTATCTATGATGGTAACAAGTGTCACCCATCCCAATGTCATGAAATCATACTTTACTCATGAAGACATTGAATTTTTTTTAATTACATTATTTATGCAAGCATATTATAATTTAGATCATGTTATATCACATATAGTTTTGTAGATGAAAATTAGCTTAGCCCCTAAAATTGGGATATCAACTATTATGTGTAGCCATGTGTATATTATTTATTTTGTGGGAATATAAATTATAATTGTTAAGTTTTATAAATAGATACTTAAATATTTTATTATAAATTATGACCTCAATTGGATATTTTTCATGATCATGTCACTTGATATAGTTTCACCAACAAGATTTTTCACATTTAAGTAAAAAATAAATGGGATCCTTCTATACCATAACTTCATCATGTCATTATCGCTGCCTTGTGTATCATTTAATAAAACACATAACATATGCTTAGTAAGTGAAAGTGTTTATACTTTTGGTTTCTTATATAATATAATGTGATCCTAAAAAGATGTTGGAGAGTTTTCAGTCATGTATTGAAGGTGTCCAAGTGAGTGGATGAAGTTCCTTGATAGTCTAAGTGACAATGACAAAGTGTGCAATGTGCTTTTCCTAATGTGCTTGAAGATGGTTTGGTTGATCTTTAGCGTTTGACTATTTAGAGATGGTTAGGGATGATTCTAAAGTATTGAGCATGTGTAATAGGCTCTATCAAAGGTCTATGGTGGCTAGAGTGATTGTGTTCATGAGTTAAATTCATCTAATAGTCCATTGTTTTCATCTAGAAGTTAGTTTTCCAAGCATATTACAGAGCTTCCCATACTTATCTAGATCATCATTACACGTCATGAAAATTTATATGAACCATTAAATTTGTTAATTTATTTTATGTAAGAAGAAATTATTTTTTTAATAAAAATTTTATATTGATATGTTTTTCATAGTTTCAATAAGCTACCCTTAAAATTTAGATGCATGAAGTGTTTTCCTGCTCAAGTTATAAATCTTCAATGTTGCTCTAGTAAACTATGATGGGTTAGAGATTATCAAGTTTAATCTTGTTGAATTATGAAGTCATCAAAGATTTAAAACAAAAGTGACAAGTGTCAAAATATCACTACTTTTGAGGATCAATGGTGAGCAACATTTTTTTACTGACAGAGGCCAACGATGTAGGACAAGTCAAAGAGTTATTTATTCCTGTAAAGTTGCCAAAAAGCACAAGCTCAAGGGGATGTCAATAAAGTGATTAGAAGGCATTAAACGGTGCCAAATTTCAAGATAATTAAGTTTATAAGAAATATGTAATGGTTAAACACTGCAAGGTAAATACCTGGCTGATCCGCAGAGACTGACAGTGTGAGTTGAACAAGCTAAGCGTAGAAACAAGATGAGGTCAACATGTTCGAGGTTTAAGATTTGAGAAGTGACATAGCGTAAGTTAAAGATCAATAAAATTGAGGAAAATACATAGTGCATGATTTATATAAGTATCGAGGACATGATATATGAGAAAGATCAGCAAAGTTTAATGGTGATCATTGGCATTTGAATATTCAAATTTACAAATGGAAAACATTGTGTCTTGTTTTTATGTCATAACTTTTGATCCAGGTAGAATTTGATAGTGGTATAAAAATAAAAGACTTAGAGGACTCCAAGGTACATATATAAATATTAACTATAAATTCTAATTATTAGTACAGTCAAATATATTCAGCTCCAAAGTTGACTATGTGCTTGTGTTTATTTTGCAAGTGACCCAAGAAGATTGTTTGAGCTTGTTTTGATGTTTAATGATGAATTAGATATTGCATATGATTTTATAATCTATGAGGACAATGTATGTGAAAATTGAAGTTTTTAATAATTGTATTTAGTATGAACAAAGGTTTAGAAGTTGATTGTGTATTAGTTCATCGTGATTGTGTGCACATAATGTTATTTGAGCGAATTATACTTAAGATAAAGGGTGTTGTGATCGATATGGGAACTTAAAGGGGACCTATAGATCATTTTTAATGGGTCTATGCATTTGGAAAGTGTTCTTGTGTTTCCTATTTTTATTAGAGAAGTGTCAAAGAGCTAAATGGGTCTTCATAGGACCTAAAAGTAACCTAGGCCAATTTGAAAGTGGATTATGATTAAGTGTGACCTTTGTCAGATTCCTTAAGGGTGAATGCATGTATTTTGTTTAAAAAGGAAATATTTTGGACTTGTTAATTCATAATATATATATATATATATATATATCTATATATATATATATATATATATATATATATAGTGAAACCAAATGTGTTGGTTTCTAGACTTTTAAGAAGACATGTGCAAGTTGTGTATGTGAGAGTTATGGAATGAAGGAGAGGTAGAGTGCCTAGTTGATGAGTTAATGAGTATACCATATTAATCACTATTTGTATGAATTGTATGTCATATTTTTTATGTCGAAATAGTGGTCATTCAGTTTGAGGATATGTGAATAGATCTGAGTGTGGATATGAGGACACTTTGAGTGAAGGAGAGAGATTATGACAAGCCTATGTGAAAGGCATGTATGAGATAGAGAGAGAGTTTGTTTAGGGGTTAGATAGATAGAGACCCATCATTAGGTGTTGAAGACATCAGTTTCAAGGTGGAGGTGTTTACTTCATTGAGAGTCTAAATGAGTTGATATTCTTTAGGGGAAATTACTCCTTATGAAATAGGTGTTTCACTAAAGGCCTTTGGTTAGGAGGATATGATCAAGGTTTGATGGTCTAAAGGAGTTTTAAAATATCTTATTTATAATTTATTATAGGATAGTAGTACATCTGTTGTAGAATTAAGAGTGGGTTTTATTCCCCATGAGGGTTTCCCATAGGAACTATGTGTTGTGTGCTTGATCTTGTGTATGCATAGAATGGATGACCTCTCTTGTTAATGTTGATTGATCAAGTTGATATATGTTGATGGATTATTATTTTGAAAGGATTGATATTAAAATATAAATATATGGACTTACTAATTCAACCCATCCTCATTTATCATACCTCTAAAAATTGGTATTAGAGCAAGTTCTTTGGTAAAGGATTGATAGCTTGAAAGTGATCTAAGGTACAATATAGGTAGTCATCAAGAAGGGTTCTCTACTAAGCAAGCATTGATGTTCAATGAATCCAATTATACTTTTTGGAGTGTAACAATGAGGACATACATCATATCTCTAAGTTTTGACATTTGATAATATATTGTGGATGGTTATACTGCACCCACTATTTCTCCATCAAATGTTGTTGATAAGAAGTTTGAAAACAATTACAAGGCAATGAATTTTATCATTTGTGGTCTTTTAGAGATTAAATACACCAAGGTAATCCATTATAAATATGCTAAAGAGATATGGGAAAAAATGTAGATCATTTAAGAAGGAGATTCAAAGTTAAGCTTGCTTAGTTACAAACTCACAGAAGGCAATTTGAAAGTCCCAAGATGAAGGAAGAAGATATTGTGGCATCCTTTCTATAGAGATTTGATGATATTGTAAACATCATCATAGGTCTTGGAGAGAACCTTGAAGAAGGTAATGTGGTTCAAAAGGTATTAAGTTCCCTATCCCTCAATTTTGATCCTAAAGTATTAGTTATAGAATAATGTTATGATCTTACTTAGCTGAAGTTGGATGAACTACATGGCATTCTTACTACTTATGAGATGAGGAAGAATAATGATACAACACCAAAGAAGGAAGCAACTTTCAAGACTAAAATGAAGCCAAAGAATAAATTTAAAGGTGAAAACCCCAAAGAGGATGACATTTATGATATAGATGAGGATGAACTAATTGTTTTGATTTCAAATAAATTGAGAATAGGTTCAAGAAAGTATAAAGGTAAACAACTCCTAAAATTATTCAATTATGGTGAGATATGACATTTTGATAATAAATTCCCTTATAAGTACAAAAAGGATGATGTTTAAGAACTTGATCATGATCATAATAATGGTAGGAAATCATTTAGGTCTAATAAAAGTTAAAAGAGATTCAAAAGGTTTGATAACAAGAAGAAGTAATTTAAGGACAAGAAGAGTTTCTACACCAAAGAGGATTGTAGCTCATCAAATGAGAGTGAAGTCATTGACTCAATGTATGATCATGAAGATGATGTTCTTGTTAAAGGTGAAGATCTATACATAACTAAGGAAGTTAGTTTCTCACATCAAAAGGGGTCTACTTGGAGTGATTGAGATGATGGTGAAGATGAAGTGGAATGTGAGATTGAATTGATAAATGCTCTTGAAGAATTGAAGATTGAAAAGAAGATAAAAAATAAGATGATATCTAAACTCAAGGACTATGAAGATTAATTTAGTGTGTATGAGGTAAGATTGAGTGAAGACACCAAGGACTATGAATATATGGTCAATCATTTCATTTATCAATTAGAAATCATGTCTACAAGCCTAAAATCTAGAGAAGATGAGTGTTTAGGGTATGTAATTGAAAATGAGTCATTAAAAGCTATGTTAGAAAATACCTCTAGTAAGGTGAAGTCATACTTGAGATTTGAAAATAGATTAAGTGATCTAGACAATATTCTAAGTGGTCAAAAGCATGTAAGTGATATAACTAGTCTTGGATACAAAGAAGAACTAGAGAATTCAATTCAAGATAAATTAAAGACAAATCATCAGCCAAAGAATGAAGGTGTTGTCAAAATGAATAAAAATCAGATTAGACATCCAAATGCTATGAGGTATGTAAATTACAATGGCTACTGCTATAGCTGTAATCAATTTGAGCATAAACTGAGATAATGCAAGAGACCTATTATAAATGACTTTACTTGGAACTATGATGGGGTTAATCACTCAAAAGGTGTGAGCAAGGTTGAGTGCTTCAGTTTTCATGATGTGGGACACTTTGCAAAACATTTTCCATTTAAAGTAAGGAAAGTTGAGTTTTCTTCAAAAGATATTTAGTGCTATAGTTGTTATGACATAGGACACATTACAAAATTTTATTTAAATCTAGTAAGACAAAATGAGCTTGTTGTAAAAGGTATGATGTGATACAACTATCAAAAGAGAGGCCACATTTTTAGATTCTATAAACAAAGGCCTATAAGATAAAATAGGTTTTATCAGGCTCTTTGATTGCAAGGTAGAAGGAAATTTAACTGATGGAGAGCAAAGGTGGTAAGTATGAGTCATGGTAAGACTGTAAGTCAAAGTAATCTATTTTCTATGGTGGAGAATACTACAAAAGCTAAAGAGTGTCAAGGGATCTCATTATTTGGTCATGTTGTGAATGAAGAGACTAATCTTAAGAAGAAGACCAAGGTACTAGTTGAGGGTAGTTATGGGAGATGTATGGATCCAAGTGAACATCTTATTGTTATTTAGAAAGTATCACATAGAGAATATCAGTTTTTTGTGCCTAGTGATCAGTTTTTAAACTACAAAGAATATTCTTTAGATGAAAAGGTATGTCATGAATATAAGTTATCTCCATGTATTGTCACTCCAATCATAGAGGATAATATTATAGTAAATGAGCATGTTGATTCTCTTAATCCTAACAATAATAATAATAAGAAGAACTATTAGCATCAGATGACCAAGGAGGAGAAGGAATATTAGGAGCTGTGGAAAAATCTTGGTTTTACATTGTTCTAAGGAACCATGTGAGTTAGGGTGTATCTATCTAGGATTCAAAGAGATAATTGACAAGCACGAATAAGCTATTATAGAGTTTATTTACCTACCTTAGCTCATGTTTACTAGGTGCACTATTTAACCCTATTTATTTTTCCTATTGTGGATCTATCCCACATTGGTTAGGATTACTAGATTAGCCTTTGGCCTTGCCTATATAATCAAGTGATTTGTATTAGCTTGATATCATATTCTCATAGTCTAAATAACATTTTTCTTTAATTAATTATGCATTCCATTTATCTGTAGCTATTGAGATATTCTTGTTGAGAACTCTTATGATCTTGATGTTATGGAATGTTTTTACCATTCATAACATGGTACCAGAGCCTTGAATAAGTTCCAAACATCCTTAAATTATAATTTAGATAGAACATCTTGGTGCCTCTATTATATTATTTAAGTTTTTTTAAATTTTTATGTTTCTTTTGAAAATTTTGTTGCTTCTAAGGAACTAAACTAGTGTGGAGATCTCTTTATTTAGCATTTAGAATTAAGATCTATTTTATTCTGCTATGAGAGAATTTAGATTTGAAATAATTTTAGAGAAACTTAGAATTTTTTTTAATCTAATATCTATTCTATATCTTAAACTAAGAGATCAAGAGTAGTTAGTTTTACTAAAACTTCAAAGGAGGCATCATTTTCTTGACTCAAACTTGTTTTTAGATCTACTAATTCTTTCTGAGCTAGGCATGGATCTACATTGCTAATTCATTTTTTTATAAAAGATCTAATTTTTCATCCAACTTGGAATCCTTTTCTTAA
The DNA here is from genome assembly GCA_037957365.1 of Torreya grandis. Classification (NCBI taxonomy): domain Eukaryota; kingdom Viridiplantae; phylum Streptophyta; class Pinopsida; order Cupressales; family Taxaceae; genus Torreya; species Torreya grandis. The sequence goes on from JARHVA010009271.1 coordinate 332,281, forward strand.
TATTGGTGTCATCTTTTGTTGACTTGAAGCATCTAAATCTACATTTTGGCATATTTTTCCAGAAGTCCTATCTTGCAATCTATGTTTAGAAATTATTGTTTGATCTAGGTGTTCTAGATTTGTAGAAGTGGTGTTGAAAAGAGAAAAATATTAGACATATTAAAATTAAGGAGGCATTGAGAAAAATAAGAGGAGCTACTACATGGTAGACACAGGCATTGGAAGGAAATAAGAAAGCTGATTTTTTTTTCTATTTTGTAAAAAATGTTTAGTACTATCAAAAGACCTCTTGGCATTGGCATCTAGGCATTTTGGGAAAAGAGATATTATGTGAAAGAGCTGAGGCATTGAAATAATTTCATTGTGGTAATAAGTTAAACCATAGAAAGTGATGATTGCACCCATTTTTTACTATTATGACACCTTCTTTTTTTTTGTCCTTTTGTCTTATCTACTAGCTTGGAGACACATCTTGCATTGTTGAACCTGATATTTGGTTGTTTTATACATCTACAGTAGTCATTCATATTTCTTTCCTCTCAAGCATAGTTGGAAAATAATTATTTTTCTTTATTGAGCTATATTTTTTTGAAAAAATGAAGTTGAACACATTTGCATGCATACTAAGGTCACTAACAAGGTTATTTTTCACTTCTATTAGCTTCTCTAAGTCCGTGGAAAATTTATAGTCCAAACGAGTGGTTACACGCCCATGTTCTTTTCTGATTTGGCCTCCAAAATCAAATCATAGTTTTTTTTAATTATTTTTGACATATTTTTTGGGAAATCAAAACACTTATAACTTTTGGATCGTAACTCAAATTTGAGTTCCATCTTATTAAAAAGTGTGTACTTTAAGATTCTTCATCACATGGTATCATAAAATTATAAAACACTATGTTATAAAGTGCCACATTGGTGGGGGATCCTTTAATACATGTGTTTTTTGGGTGGGCTACATTTTTTGGGTTTTTTTGGTTCATTGTCATTTTAATTAGAAGTTATTATTTTTATGGGATTATTCTTTATTCTTCCTAATTTCTTCCCTGTATTTATACAATGGAGCCCCTCACAGCCTCAAATTACATCTTTTGGAAGATCAAAATGAAGATACACCTTCAGCTGAAAAGTATTTGGAGATTGATACTTGGTGATCTTCTTAACTTCACTAATGAGGAATATATTACTTAGATTGAATTTATGAAATATGAGGCTCTTCATTTGATTCACTTTAATGTTTTAGACATCTTGCACATTCATATTATGGATGCCAAATCAGCTAAGGCAGTTTGGGATGCTATTGTAGCCTTGTTTGAGAAGAATATTGAGTCTTCTAGGTCTTTTTCACCCTATTTTAATCCACCTTATGTTCCACTTCTTTATCCTCTTATTAGAGAGTATTTTGATGATGACATGGATGTTGATTCTCTACCACCTTTTCCTATAAGTGATATTTTATCTTCTAATGATATGCTCTCTCCTCCTCCTATAGTTTCTTATGACACATTCCTAATGGACATTGTTCTTATTTTTGTCGAGCCACCTCTATGGGATGAGTTTATGTCAGACCTAGGACATCTATTTGCAAAATATAACTTTGTTCATATGGAAGATATTGAGCCATAATAGATTATTACTATAGAGGACTCTACTAATTTTAGTGAGAGTGCACTTATGGATCATTCTGATCCACTTCCCATGGATAATCTTTCAGCAAATGTTATGTGTTTCTAATGATTGGTTCATTTTTGGGGCATTACATCTAGTTATTATACATGAAATTGATAAACCTATGCCACACTTAATATTTAGATGTGATTTAGAGATCTTTGTACCGTTACCTTCTTCATCTTCCATTATGGAATACGTAGAATTTTAGTATACCATTCATCTTCTTCCGTTACCAAAAGAAAGAAACATTGTTCGATGCAGATGGAGCTTATACAATATTCTAACCAAGGATCTTGACATTGACATTCATCATTTTATGATCTTGATATGAAATATCGATAGCTTCAGTATCAAATCTTTTTAGGGGGGAATTTTTATTCTTATAGGTTTTCTTCCTTCTTCATGGATACGTATTGTACATGAGTACCTTATCAGACCTAATTGTCAGAACTCATACTGTGGACATGCCACTTTGTTTTTGGATATTTTAATCCCATATTTTCACTTAGGGGGCTATTAAAGTAGGTTATTTAGCTACCTTAGCTCATGTTTACTAGGTACACTATTTAACACTATTTGCTTTTCCTATTGCGGATTTATCCCACATTGGTTAGGATAACTAGATTAGTCTTTAGCCTTGTATATACAAGCAAGTGATTTATATTATCTTGATATCATATTCTCATCATCTAAATATAAATTTGGATTTAAATTATGATGTATTCCATTTGTTTTCAACTATTTTGATGTTCTTGTTGAGAACTCTTTTGATCTTGGCTTCATAAAATGTTTTTACCATTCCTAATAGAAGCATGGTGGATGCTAGTTGAGCTTTGCTTGATATTATAGGACAACAAAGGTCATGAGAAGATGTGCTTGGTTAAGGGGGAATAAAAAATTCATAAGAATATTTTAGATGATTATGGTGTATTATGTATTCCAGGAGTATTTAGGGATTTTGGTCCTATAGATGAGTTCTTGTCAATTTTTGATGAATGGATTAGAAGATCAAAAGGTAGAGAATGAAGACTAGAATGATATGGTGTATATGAATAATGAGTGAAATATCATTAAAAGTGACTTCATATGTTTTTTTGGGTCAAAAAGAATTTTTTTATAGCCATTTGTCTTAGTTGACCATTTTAGTCAATGGTTGCTATCTAAAAGGAGCTTAAAATATAGATTGGATGTTTTCAAGGTCTAAAAAGGCAAGAGTTGGGTGTTTTTAGTTATAATGGTCTACAAGGTCAAATTTAAGGTTTCCAAGTGGTAAAGGAGGAATTTTCAATATTTTGTTTTTTGAGAGCAAGATCTATTGAACTTATTCTAGCATGCTTCATGTGGTTTTGTGGTCTGAAGATATGTTGAAGTCTTTTCAGAGGTTTTTGTGTGGTCTCAGGTTTATCTATCTTATTGTAGGTCAACACCATGATATAGTAATTCAAGGTCCCTAAAGATTTAGAAGCTCAAATATTGGTCCATAAGTGTGTAATGATTTTCTCTAGGTTTACAAGAAGTTTTAGAGGGAGACGTTGACTTGAAGGAGGTTTGTTCACCCTATTTATTTTGAGATTATAAGGTTTTGGGATATGATAAAAAAGTGTTTTGTATAAATATTTCAGGTCTTAATATTCTTAATTAGTTGAATGTGTTGAATGTATTTTCAAATCATGTTTCACATATATTTGAAGGTTTATGGTTTTTAAAATTTTCATGTTTTTGTCAGAATGGAGGCCTAATTGGCTAGTAGGTTTGTTAAAAAAGTATGTTATAGAGAATGATCTAAGTGATTAAATTTTATTTGGTTTATGAGGAATATGATATTTCTCAAGATATGAATTTTTTAGTACTTAAATGTGTGTCTATTTAAAGTTGTGGGCTCTACAAGTTATAGGTACGGCTACAAGGAGACTAGATAGGGCTAGTGAGAAGAAGAGTGATTTTTTGTTTAGTTTGTACAAAAGAGAAATGAATTAGTATTTCAAGGTGATTCATTAGGTTTTTTTAGATAATTTTTTTATATTTGGTATGTGGCATGAAGTTCTATGAATGGTCCTTGGGGTGGTTTTGAGAGAGAAGGCTAGTAAGCCTATATGGTGGCTCCTCATGATTTATGGAGATTTGAAGATGTTAAAAAGGTGAAATGACTCATATATATTTTGGTGAGTCCCTCTTAGATGATTTTTGGTTAGTTTCATAAAATTTTAGTACTTTTGGGTGTTCTTTCTTCATTGGTTGCAATGGTTAGTTGAAGAGAAAGTTAGCATGGAGCAAGAAGGATGTTGTCAAGGTAAGAGGAGGTAGGCTCAAGGTAAGGAGGAGTTTTAATCATATTTATAAGGTGGTAATTTCCTATTTTATGGTATTTTTTGGGTCATTAGGATCATTTGGTTCCCACTTTGTCATTATGTCAAAGGGGGAGAAAGTTCTTATTATTGGAGTGCTTGAAGAGAGAGAAGGAAGGTGAGATGTATATTTCTATATGATGGTTGTTGACATAAATGATGAAGGGGTAGATTGTTAGAGATTTTTTAGTGATGTCTTGGAGGTGTCCAGGTGAGTAGATGAAGTGCCTTGATAGTCTAAGTTACAATGATAAAGTGCACAATGTGCTTTTCCTAATGTGTTTGAAGATGGATTGGTTGATCTTAAGAGTTTATCTATTTAGAGATGATTAGGGATTAGTCTAAAGTATTGATCATGTGTAAGAAGCCCTATACAAGGTCCATGGTGGTTAGATTACTTGTGTGTATGATTATAATTCATCTATTATTCCATTGTTTTCATCTACACATTTTGGGTGCAGTGGAAGAAATTTTGAGTAAGAAGATTGATGGTGTTATCATTCACACGTGTGGATGATTCAGGAGGAGTTGGTCATATGTTTATGATCACATTAGTCTTGAGTTTCTATGATCCAAGTCTCAAGTAATGTGATTACATGAAAATAAAGATATGAAAATTTAAATTAGGCTTTCTAGGTAGATTACAATGCTTCCCATACTTGGCCAAATCATTATTACACGTCATGCAGATTTGTATGAACCAATAAGTTTGTGAATTTATTTTAGGTATCAAAATTTTCCTTTTTTTATCAAAATTTTATATTGAGATGCTTTCCATGGTGTCAAGAAGCTACCCTAAAATTTTATATTCGTGAAGTGTTTTCCTACTCAAGTTATAAAGCTTCAATGTTTCTCTAGCAAATTATGATGGGTCAAAGACTGTCAAGTTTAATCATGTTGAAGTCTAAATTCATCTAGTTAGAAGATCTAACTGTGCATGTTAATTCATGATATTGATCTAATGTTGCATATAATAGTTAACATGTTAATGTTTTCATGCATAGGTGACAAGTTTCATAAGTTCACTACTTCTAAGAATCACTAGTTAGCAATATTTGGTACTGACAAAGATCAATGATGTAGACAAGTCAAAAAGTCAACTATTCATGCAAGGATTCCAAGTGGCACAAACACAAGTGGCTATCAGTAAGGTTATCAAAATATATGTGAGGGTTCCAAGTGTCATGATCATGGGGCTTATAAGTAAGATCAAATGGTGAAATACTACAAGGTAAAGACCTAGTTGAGATTGACAGTGCGAGTTGAGTAAGATAAGTGTATAGCATAAGATGAGGTCAACATGTTTGAAGTTTAACATTTGAATAGTAATACATTGTAAGTTAAATATCTAAAAAATCAAGTAATATCAATAGTGCATGATTGATCTGAGTAGCAAGGACATGAGATGTGAGTAAGATGATTGAAGTTTAATGATGACCATTGGAATTTGAATATTCAAATTTACAGAGGGAAAAATTAGTGTCTAGTTTATATGCCATAACTTTTGATATAGGAAAAATTTAATAGTGGTGTAAAAATAAAATATGTATAGGAATCCAAAGTTCATTTTTAAATATAAATTGTAAAGTCTAAATATTAGTACTTTCAAATATATTTAGCTCCAAAGTTGTCTATGTGTTTGTGTTTATTTTGCAAGAGACTAGACAAGATCGTTCAAGCTTAATTTGATGTTGTTTCAATGTTTATTGATTAATTAGATATTGAAGAGTGTTTTAAAATATATGAGGATAATTTGTGTAAATTATAAAGGTTTGAATAAGTGTACGTATAATTATAAACGTTTAGAAATTGACTTTGTATTCGTTCATGGTGACTATGTACATAGAATGTTGTTTGAGAAAATTGTGCTTAAGAAAAATGGTGATGTGATGGATATGGGAACTTAAAGAGGACCTACAAATCATGTGGAATGGTTTCATGTATTTGGAAAGTGTTTCATAGTTTCATAGTTTACTTGGAGAAGTCTCAAAGAGTTGAATGTGTCTCCATAGGATCTAAAATTGACTTAGGCCTATTTGAAAGTGCATTGTGCTAATGTGTAACCCATGTGAGATGCCTTAAAGGTGAAGGTATGTATTGTGTACAAAAAAAATATTGTGGACTTGTTAAGTCATAAATACTCTATATATAGTGAAACCAAATGTGTTGGTTTTTAAAATTTTGAGAAGAC
>JARHVA010009272.1:0-327500 GCA_037957365.1 Torreya grandis
GGAATTTACTCACCTTAAATTTGTATTTGAGTGCTAAGAGTGATACTTGAATCTACCTATCCATAACTTAGCCCTATACCTATCTTATGTCCTATTATCACACTTATCTAATCTTCATGTGGGCCACATGCATCCCTAGTCATCCCTAAATTAGTCCTAGACCCTCATTTCCTGATCCTAGCCCTTCATGCCTAGTGTTCTATGATTTAGACAATAGCACCATAATAAGGACACTAGCACCACATGGCACTAGTTTCCAAAAATAGTGCTAATGTCCTTTCCCTATTTTTTCACTAATGAATATCTTTTCAAAAACTAAAAACTCTTAGGTTCAGCATAGACCTCTTTTATCACCATCATGAAGATCAAAATAGTATAAATGCATGAATTTTATCCTTCTAACCACTAGATGTAAATGAGATACAAAATACACATTCAAGCTTAGAAAACATTGTGCACAATTAAGGTTATCAATCCTTATTGTACCCTACTTCTACATATTATCATCTACAATAATTTTAAGCTTAGATTACCTAAATTTCTAGTCTCAAGCACATTTAAATAACTCAAGACCACTATCATACTAGCTTCACTTAAAATTACACTAGCACTTATACGATGAGAACCACATATTGCTTGATCCTTCTTTAGAGTATTGGTATGTAGGTAAGTCTCATCATAGTTGGGTGTTAAAGATGTCCAACATACCCCACCAACAAACGCACTTTTTTGCTTTATCAACTAGTTAACCTAGATACATGGGGGATTACAATTTACTCGTAAAATCAATCATTATAGTTTATATATAGGGTTTCAAAACTCATTCATGTAAGAATAGACCCTAGAGATCCAGACATATATGCACCCAAAAGCTTGGGACAGTCTTGCACAGAGGACACTACCAATAATGTCAGGACACTACTAACACATTTATAATAATGGCATTATTTTTCAACTGTGGCACTACTATCCCAATGGAGTTCTGACATGGGGATCCTATTTATGACACTTAGACCAGATTTTACCTTGGTTTCCATCACCCAGATCATCTATCTCAATCTTTTTCTAGGTAAGTTATTACTTGTACTTTTATTAATATTTTTAAAAAATCAAAGCTAGTCAATTATATAAAAAATCAATTGATATATTTATTGAATATTATTACCCTGATTTAGTATACTCGACTCTTTAACAAACATAATATTTACACTTGTTAAGTCTTAAAAGGTTAAAACATATACAAATAGGGGTATTCATTCCTATGCTCATGTTTTTATTTTATTTCTATATTTAATTAGACATGATATGAAAATTACTATTTATTTCCAATTAGCCATTACTTTTTGGCATTTTATATTTTTAAAAGAAACAACATCAAATGTAGTAGAATTATTTTAAAGAATTATTTGATTCATCTATCCTATACTTATGTTCATTGTGGAACCTATTGAATTGTCATTGAATATAGTCTAGGATATTTATTAAATAATGGTTGTCACAAATCTTAAATGACCCCCTAATGTAATGGGCATTGTAAAACTAGTCATCTAGGAAATTCCACTACTCTCCTATATGTGTTGTGTGTAGAATGAACTTGAGTAGGTTATATAACTAGATATGGATAAGAAATTGGGATATGTGGAATAATTGACTTGATAACATAATCCTAAATATGTGTAGTAATTGACTTTGTAGAGTGATCTAGGATAGGTATAGCAATTATAACTAAAAAATACTAGTTAATAGGTGTAACAATAAACTACAATGGTGGTAGGGGTGGAGGAGGAAATTCCTATGGTGTAAGAGGGTACTCATATATAATATCTATAATTATCACCACCCTATTGCAATTATATACATAACACATCAATGCATTAATGATGATGTTGTGTGAGTCTTGTGTATCCAAGGACATTCTAATAACACATCAAATACCCTTGTACTTGGTGAGAATATGAATGGCATAGAATTTACTATAATTTATACCTTAAGAGGTATCATGATATATTCCAAATTATTCTTTTTGTGTCTATCAAATCCTTTGAATCTCTTAGTTATTTATATCAAATCCTTGTGTGTGTATCTAATATAATGTGTAAGCATCATAATGAAATCATTCTCACTCAAACCATTATATATAATGAATCTATGAATGGGTTGCAGATCCACATAAGCTCATACAAATAAATAATTAGGTTAGAATCATCCTCCACAATCTCATTATCATCAAATGTCATCATAGGTATCCATGTTGTAATGTCAGCCAATGTACCAATAATACTATTTGATGGGTGATCGTATGTAGTAAGAGAAGGATGTGTGTCATATGTCAAATGTACCTGATTTATATCTTAGGCTTCTATTAATGCCTGATAATGTGGAAGAGGTTCAAAAAAAAATTGAATTACTATTAAGTTTTGCTCTTGAATTTACCATGGGTGTGTTGAGCTCAATTGTATTTTTTATCAATGATATCTTGTATCTTATGGATCAAAGTATATCATTTTTTTTGTAGAATATCTAACACAATGATAATAGTCACAATATGCATTTTTAGGTTATATTTATGGATTATATACCACCTCAATCTTATACACTTGGCAAACTTAGATCTTGGTTATTCCTCTCAATTCTAGACCTTTCTTGCTTCTACAAGTCTTTTATCTATTCTATCTTATGTCTCTTAGAATATATATCTTAGTTTGACCAATCTTATGTTGATGACCCAAGCCCTCTATCTTTCCTATAATGCTTAAAATGTCCTTATATTTCATCTCTACAAGTTATGAATCTATACCTACTTTCATGCTCCTTGGACACTAATGTCTGAGATAAACACTAGTGTCAATGTTAGTGTCTTGACCTGATACAAGTGAATAGTGACATAAAGTCATCTATTTTATGAATTAAACATGTCCTAATGGTTGGCCTAAGTGATTCAATTTGAGTTACTTATCCAAAGGGATTGATATAAATACAAGTCAACCCTCATTCATTCCTCACCTGGGAAACACATAGTAAAAACCAAAGAGACCAAGACATCTTATCAAAATCACTTTGTCAAGCATTAAATTGAAAAAATCTTCCCTATTTCCATACCAATCATAGGTAAAACACATATATAGGTCTAAAGTACTAAAGGATTAGCCCAAGAACCTAATTTTCCAAGTTACAATCTAGGGCATTATTATAATTTCTTTGCACATATTACATGATTCATACACAAGATAACATGTAGGGGAGAACTACATCATTCTGAATCCCTTTTATAAGTTTTGGCTATGTAGCTCAGTGATAAAGGGGTCTTTGGGGTTAGATCGACACCATGTTCCCACTAACCCATTTTTACCAAAGGTCACAATAAATATGAATAACTATGGGTTTTTCAAATTCAAGAGGAATAAAAGTCAATGACCAAGATATGAATTCACCAAAACGAAGGAGAAGTCAAACCTAAAAGCATAAATGTGGTTACATCCCTTTTCAATAGGTATTTTGTGCATGACACTTAAATCAAACCCAAATAGTAGCATTGATGTAACCATCCCATGATAGTGTTAGTGTCCATAAATCTAGAAGCATCAAATCAATAATCTAAAAACTATTCTAGAATATCCTTCCAACTTATTTTCTTCTTGTTATATATTCAGCATTATGTTAGCATCATAACTTGGTAAGTATTTTACTTCTTTGTCATTTCCATACATATCTTAGTTATACTTTCTATATTTAGTCTATACTCAGCATAATAAATTTAGTGTATGTTTATATTTGAGTTTATATTTAATTGACCTATTGTAGATCTGATTATCACCCTTATGTATTCTCATTTCTATATTCTTAACCCTATTATTATACCAAGGTAATGTTGATGCTTAGAATTGTGTTGTTTCCAACACCAATAATGGGAAGTTTTAGGAATGTGGGACTTGTGACCTGAAATGACCTCGAAATTTTAAAGAAGATGGCTCTTCTTTATCTCAAAAGTATTGTGAGAAAAGGGATAGAAATTAAACAGAAACACCAATTGCAATGAAATAAAATTTAACTATGGTGATGCGCTTGAATTTAATTCATCCTTTAATACTAAGCATAGTGAAGCTATATTTAGGATTCAATTAAATTAAAGAGCAAACAATGCATGATCAATGTAAAAGATGAAAACAATAGAATCAAAGTCTCACAACTTAGACTATTTTTGTAGTAACAGAGAAAATATCAACAAAGGCATAGAACTCAGTCTTATTATTAATTTTCCAGTCACATAAAAGGCATAGATACATGCATAATTATACAAACTTTCTAAATCAAGAAAATGGAACAAAGGCAAATGATATTACTAGCCACAACAAAAAAGTATAAAACTTATTGATAACAATCTCTCATAAAAAATTCTCTCTTTTGATGATCATTTTTGATGATCTCTGCACCCATATTTATTGCATCGGACTAGCTCTAGATTACCTGCACATTCCCAACCTAATGGTCTAACTGAACTAGAAATATTTAACAAAAGATATCTTTTAGATCTCTAACATTGGCCAATTCAAATCCCAATGGCCTAACCAAATTGGAACTTAACTGGATTTGTTTAAAAACAGATATTTTCTAGATTTGAAACATTTAGTCTCCCTACAAGTTCATTGGCTAAATTAGATACACGTGACACTTTTCACTATGAAACAGGTGAGGACACTTGGTGGTTTTTGCTAGCCTCACTTGAAAACCATCTCATTATTTAGGAGGCACTAGAAAATGACACTTGGTAGCTCTTTTGTGGCACTTATAGAAAACACATGACACTTTATGCTGCATTATACTCTTTAATGTGTCTTTATATTGGGAGTGGTCTGTCTTTGACATTTGTCATAGTATGTTGCTCTGAATCTTTATCAACTTATAAAAAATAGGACCCACAACACTTCTTACCTGAACAACTTCAAAAGGGGAATGGGGATAGGTGTCACTTTTCGCATATCTTTAACAAATGACATGTGTCAGCTTTCACTTATCTATAGAAGCTTTTAGATACTTTTTGAGAGTCCTACAAAAAGTGACATGTGGCAGTCTCTGTTGAGCTTTAGCTACACTGTAGAAACATTTAGGACTCATTTTAGATTCATACAAATGGTGACACTTGGTGGCTTCTACTGACTTTAGAAACAAAACCTAGGGCCCACCATATTCTTTACTTAACAATGAAACAAAATGAAGAAATTGTGGATCTTGACACTTAGCAGCTTCTGATGAGCTTTAGCTAGGGACACATGGTGGCTTCCACTAAGCTTTAGCTAGGGACATGTGATAGCTTCTGCTATTTTTAGAAAAACATATTGAAACCTTCTACAGTTGCCACTTGGCACCCTTCATGCACACTGAGAAAATCTTATCGAAAGAAGATTTTAAAACTCATAAGAAACTTGAAATGTAAATGCTGACACTTCTCACACTCCACTAGATTATAACAAGACACATGGCATGTTCTGCACAACTTATAGAAATTATAAAATATGTCCTAACTAATGACACTTGGTAGCTTCTGCTCAACTTTGATACTTAGACAAATTTTAGGTAAAAATGAAACTCACGCCCATGCTCTATGTCAAAAAACTTCACTACCTTGAAACTGAAATGTGCAGGGATAAAACTTGGATCACATAACTGAAACTCAAAAAATAAAATGTAGAGTATTTTACTCTACAATTCTTGGCAACCCTGAGGAATTTTGAGCCTACTCAAAAAGAATCCAAAGAATTTATAAAAAATGTGACAAAAATCACAACTTTTGGAAGGCCGTCTGATAAGCAGTCCATTCAGCATTAGATAGTCCCTGCTTATTTTGCAATTCTTGGAAGTATAAATCAAGGTTGATGATATCCTTGTGTGAAAAAATCTACAAAATATGAACTGTAGCCTTCAATTGAAATTCAAGATAGGACATGGGAATCAAGATAGATTCCACTTCTAGCACTGATGAATCATCTGTTAAACCTTGGAAAATTGACTGATCATTTTGCCTAGCTAACAACAAAGGTTTAATCTCATCAACCATCAACACAATGTTGTTATCAGCAAAAAGTGGAGGGAAGACCAAATTGCACCAGATCTTCAATATGATAATTCATGTCTTTGATTCCCTCTTTCACCACATCTAAAAGCTCTTTGTAATTAATTGTTGTTGAATTACAACTGAGAACTTCATTCACCCTTTTTGTAGTAATCATTCTGTCACTAATCCCTACTACTGATAACGTTCCATCAGTTGCATCATATAGCTTTTGTAGCAGCATTTGAGAATCAAATACTCTCAAAGAGATAGTGGACAGAGTGGCTTCAACTAAAGTCTCTACCTTTTCACACAATTTCTATGCATTTAGCAAGAAAGTTAGAGAGGGTCTGAGCTGGGTAATCTCCTCAGAGATTCTTTTCCATATTGATATATATAGCTCCTTGACTAGATTCAAAAATCATGCATTCTTTGGCCTATTAGCCAACTCAAGTGTCAATTGTTCTGTTATTCATTGCTCAGCTTAAAGTTGGGCCTATATGCTAGCAGTATTGTTCTGCTCATTCAGTAGCTTCTGTTGAAATTGAGCAACTTATTACAGGTTTTCCTCACATTTTTCTTGTAATGTTCCCTTTTCCCACCTTAATGTTGTCACTGTAGCTTTCTCCTATATCAGCTCTTCTTTCAAAGAAGCATTTTGGTCCTGAATAGCCTGGTGAATCTGAAAAGAAATAGTGTCTTGAAACTATTTGTTGAGACCCTCTATTTCATTATTCTTGGTTTTGATTTCTATAGTCAAATTGCTATAGTTTGCCTTCTCTTGAGCTAGATCAGCCTCCATCTTTTGTACCTTCTTTGATAATTTCAAATAATCAGTAGATACCATAGAAGTGGATTCATTTAGTAGCTCAACCCTATCTTTTGGTATGAAAAGTGACATATCCATAGCCACTGCATTCATTGTATAATCTTTAGGCTATATCTGCTCATTTGGATTGACTACATTAGGTGACAAATGGGTCACCATTAGTTGTTGTTGGATTGGGTCAAATTGTGACCTCATATGTGGTGTAGCCAAAGATTTATTATCTTTCATCCTCTTTTTCTCCATTTGGGCTTCCCTAGCCTTCTTAGTAGTGTCTGCTTGAGTTTGGAAGGTAGAGGGAGCGGCAATGTTCCCACCCATAAAAGGATAACCCTATGGCAAGCCATAGGGAATAGCCAAATTTTGGCTAGGGGGAATCTGAGGAGGTATTCTCTTTGGGACATAGGGGGAAAATGAGGCAATGATGTGGCCTGAGTATTAATAGGTAGGGCAAATTGGGAAATGGGCACAGTAGAGGTGCCAGAGGATATTATTTGGCTAGAAGGGATTGTCACCCCTATAGAAAAAGAGAGAGACTAAGAAGAAGGAGAAATAACATGTACCTAAGGAGCAATTGATGTACTTAGTGGTTGGTGTTGTGAGGGTTCTACCTCCTCTGAATTAGGTTGAAGTTTTAGCCTCTTATGTTTCCTTGGCATTTCTTCTTCTGGCTATGTTTCTTTCTCTTTAACATTTACCACTGCTACTAGTGGTGTTTGTAAAAAACTAGGAACCCCGAAGGCTAACATTGATGGAGAAGCTTTGGGTGTTGAGGATACCACACTCTTTTATTTTTCAATGGCACTAAGAGATTGGGGCTAGACAGTTACAATGACTGTAGATGAGGTTTGTCCTGGGGCCTGCATTGTATCAGGGCTAGAGACTGGAGATAGATGACATTCATCCCAGATTTCCTCCCATTTCTAATCTAAATCTATATTTCCAAAAGAGTGAGTTATCTCACAAATCTCCTGCCTATACTTCCAATAGGCTTCTATTTTCTCAGATTTCTAGTCTTTGTTCTTTAATGCCCTTATTAAACCAGAAGTCATTCTAATTTTAGGATCAAAATCCTTTTGCTTAACATAAAAAGTCTCCCATGGCTTGGCCTCTTGAAGGGGCAAATCTATCAATTTTACATACAAATCAAGAATATATTCCTTAGAATTTCTTCTATTTTCCCAACAGGGATGGCCCTCGTGCACAATTCTAGCAGTGACCTTATTATTCTTGACCCATGAAGTTATAAAACTACTTGGGTGGTAACCCCATTTATATTCAATCAGATAGAAACCCAGGAAAGCTAGCTTCCTTAGCAATAAGTGTTTAGCATCTCTGACCTCTACGATCATGTTTTTCTCTACCCACAAAATATCATACATTTTTTTTCTTCCTAGTGCCATAGTCATTATCAACTGTAGATACCTACTAGGTGATTTCCAAGAATGATAACCTAAGAGTCAAAATCTTTGGTAGCAACACTAGTTCTCCACTAAAACCATGGACCCTAATAACAGTATGATGAGATCCAAAAAAATAATCATAAGGAATAGTGAAATTTGTCATGAATCCTCTAACACTTGGATTCAATCTATTTTCAACTGGCTCTGTGCTTAGGTGACAAAAGGTAGGGGCAACAAAAAAATTCCCAAAATTCATATGGGTCACTTGTTTTGGACAAGATATGTGTCCATGTAGACACAGGAATGATCCTATAATGACCGAAGCTTGGGTCATACATATTCAAATGCATGTATTGGGAAAAGATGCCAGAATTTTGATACAACACGAGGTGAAATAGATAAGAAGAATACCTAAAAACCCCTTTAGATTTAAAATGGGTGAGCTGGTCAACCATTAAATATGAAATTTGCTTAGAGAAATCTAGCTGATACTCCTGAGTCTTGTCTACAGTTTTTAACCTGAAGAGAATGGCCATTTGTTCTTCATAGATAGTTATATCTTCTTTCATTCTAAAAATGAATGCCATCATGGAAAGTGACTCTTGACTGGCTTGTGTAAATTTTGCTCTTCCTATTGGTAGTACTAGCACAGTGGTATCATCTTCCCCTAATTCCAATTCTGATTTTATAAACCTCAAATGATTATTGATGTTTGCCTATGTTTTCTACATTTTAGCAATGGTGGAAAATGTGGCTATCTTGTCATGATACAAGGCCAACATGTCCCTGATGGCCTTTGGTGTAATTTTCACCATGAATGGACCCTATTGTATGGTATTTGAGGGTTCATGAAATAATTTGGTGCATACTTCAACCAAGTCAAGGCATAGATGTACACATAGGAAAATGAATTGTGTCAGTTGGGAAGTCCATATCCTCATTGAGAATGTTGTGTATTGTCTAGCCTTGGCCCTCTGAATACATCTTTGATGTGCCCCTTCTCTTAGATCTTTTCCAAACTTTTTAATAATTAGGTCCATGATTTCATATACAAAATTTTTCACCTTTGATGGGTCGTTTGCATAACCAACTTCAGGGACTCTAGTCCGCAGATAGGTCTTTAAGGGTTGTGCAGGGGCTGAAGCATATGATTTGCTTGTGAGAAGCTTATCAATAGATTTGTAAACCCTAGACCCCTATTGTGAATATTGTGCCTCCTCCATATCTATATCTATACTTGGAAACAATGAACTTATGTAACAAGTTTGGAGTTTTGCAACAGAGAAAGCACTTTCACTAAGCAGTTTTTGCTATGAATTGAAATTTGTAGATAATAGGGATTTTCAAGCAGATGCAAGAATGTTTGAGACACTATTAAGCTTTATCTCTTGTTATGGGGTATTTAATGACCCATCAAGTCTCAAAAATGGCATTAATACTAGATAACCATAACTAAATCTTATTAAATCTTCATGGGGCAGTGAGTCAGATATGTCATGAAAGTGGCTACATAAGGGTACTTTAGGGAATGTTGGAGATTTGAGAGAGATTTAATGTGTCGATTGTTTTGAAAATTTTGAAAAAGGCTCTGAGCCATGGCCATGTGTTCAAAGAACACTTATTTAAAAGAAAGAGTGGGAAAGAAAAATGGGAAAATAAAGCGATAAGGAAAGGGAAACTATCTAACTATAATACATTAGAGATACAACTTAACTGAAATGTTTTAGGTAGATCCCATTCATAGTAATCTCTTCAAGTTCACCCTCCATCATTTTGAGCTCAAATGAATTTTTCTATTTACATGCATGAATCTTATAGGGACCAATCCACAATGCTTCAAATTTAGTGTATTGACCTGGCTTGGCAGCGCTTGCATCCCATTTCAAAACAACTGAGCCTACTTCAAAATGGGGATTTGAAGTCCTCTTATCAAAGTATTCTTTGATTTTTTTTTGATGCTTTATTAATGAATCATGTTCTGCATCCCTCTTTTCTTGAATTTATAAGAGTTCAGCAAGTCTGACCCGCATGGGGCCATTTTCCTCAATTTCAATCTATTTTAATAACTGGAGAGCAGGAATCTCCAAGCTTAGGGGCATTATAGTAGGCTTACCATAGACCAATTCATATGGGGACATTTTTTTCACCTACTTAGGTGTAATTCTATCAGCCCACATTGCTATATTAATCACTTTATGCCACTCTTTGTGATGATCGACCCCTATTCTCTTAATAAGTCTAATCAGGTTCTTGTTGGTTGATTCTGCCAAACCATTACCTTGAGGGTAATAATTCAAGGAAGTTTTCAGATAGATTCTATGATTTAGTGAAAATTTAGACACTTTAGACCCTAAAAATGCTTAATAATTATCTGAAATTATGGTATGAGGAGGCCCAAAGTGAGTAGTGATACTCCCTAGAAAGTCTAGGATCACATTTTCTATTGCTTCTTTGAGTGGCACTGCCTCACTCCATCTAGTGAAATAATCTATGGTAGTTAGAATCCATTTGTGTCCCATACTCTACATTGGATTGATCATTCAAATAAAATCAAGACCCCATTGAGCAAAGGGTTCATTAACAATTATAGGACTAAGGGGCATTGTTGTATTCCTTCTCATCCCCACATAGTACTGACAAGATTGGCACTTTTTGACTAGTTGATAATAGTTTGTAAATAAATTGGGCCAGAAATAACCTACCTGAGTTATCTTTATAGTTGTGGTTCTTGCATAAAAATGTCCACCTGAGATTCCATGGTGCATCTCATGTAGTATTTTCTTAGCCTCATCTTTCTCTACGCATCTTAAAAGTATTCCATCAGTATTTCCTCTAAAAATAACTTGGTCAATTGAAACAAAATGGACCCCTTACTACCTATAGTATCTCCTCTTGTCCTGAGAGAGGTCTTTTGGGAAAATCTAATGTTTCATAAAGTGGATTCTATTTGTGACCTAGGAGTTCTGATCAACTTCTTGTATCCTTAATACACTTTCCTTTTCTATTTCTTTAGGTATCATCTCATCCATATCTTGAGTCATGTATTGGCACAACCCCCTACCTCTGATTAGCTTAGTGGGTCTGACCTCTACATCATACTCAAGGATATCTGTTATCTAGTTTTCTATTTTTTTAGTAATTTCACCCTCCATAATGTATTCTCTGACACTAGGATGAGCCACAAGTATCAGAATCTTACTTCCTGATACCATATGCCTAAATTTCTTGAGGGATTTTACCATAACATATGCCTACTTATCTACAAAGTTGTATCTGGTTTCATACTCCCTAAGATTCCTGGAGAAAAAGGCTATTGGGTGTTCTCCCTCTTGTTGATCATCTTTCTATGTTAGGACCGCAACAATACTAAACTCTCATCCATAAACATATATTATAAAAGGCTAAGAGATATCTAGGTTAATAAGTATTGGGGTTGTTAAAATTGCTTTCTTGACCTCTTAAAAGGCTTGTCTTCCTTTTGTAGTCCACTTGAACACTAGGTCTTTCCTCAACAAGAGTGTCACTGGTCTCACTAGGCCTGCAAAGTTTATATGAACTGACTGACAAAATTAATCTTCCACAAAAAGGACTGAACTAATTTCTTATTTACTAGTAGGAGCAAGTTAATTATGGCTATAACTCTCTCTAGATCTATAGAGACTCCTTATTTGGATATTATATGTCCCATTAGTTTGCCTTGAGGTACTGCAAAGATATACTTCTTGGGATTCAGGAATATTCAAAATTCTTAACACTTCTTAAAAATAGATTCTAGATGATCAAAATGATCAACAACATTCTTGGAAAAAATAGTGAGATCATCAAGATAAATCGAAATGATTTTATTTATGAGTTCCTCAAATGATACATCCATTTCCCTTTAAAAAGTGGCTCCAGTATTTGACAAGACAAATGGCATCTTGGCATATGCAAACGTTCCCCATTTGGTAGTAAATGTCATCTTGTGTTGGTTTTCATCAGCCAACCAAATTTGATTATGTCTAGAGAAACTATCTAGTAAGGAAAATCTCTCTGATCCAGCCACAGTCTATACAATTTGTTCCATAGATGGTAGGGAATAGTGATCTTTCAGAGATGCTCTATTTAGGTCTCTGAAATCCACATAGAGTTTTATGTCACCATTCTTTTTTCTGACCAGTACTAGATTGGATACCCAAGTTGAGTGTTTGATTGGAAAAAATATTTTAGAATCTAAGAGTTTCTGCAACTCATCCACCATTAGAGTTTCAATCCTTGGATTCACTAGCCTCTGCTTCTATCTGACTGGCTTAGATCCTTCAGTCAGTTCTATGGTGTGCTAAATGATGTCTCTATTATAGCCATGAAGGTATTCATAGGTCCAAGATATTACTCTGTCATATCTTTTACACAAGTCAATTAGTCTTTCCCTTTTCTCTTGAGTTACAAAATTTCTAATCTTTAGCTTTCTCCCTTCACTCACTTCTACCTTAGAATAATCTGCTTTATTTCCTTGAAACCTTTTCTTCTCTAGGCTTACATTTTTTGGATCAAATAGGTTTTCTAAAGTGATCAAGCCTTTGGGAAGCTTATTTGTCTTTAATTGAATAACTTGGTCACCATATGATTCTTCAATTTTGGGTTGAAATTGATTAGCAAATTCCCCTAATTTTTACAAGAATGAGAGCACCTGAGAATCATTTTCAAAGACTTACCAATTTTCATCATTTTTTGGTATAGTTGGCCTTATTATAAGTTTGACTGACTCATTTTTGACTAATAGACTAGTTGCTAGATCAAACTATGAGCCAATATGTGCCATCCTATTTGCTTCAGGATTTTGGGTTCTAAGAAATACTTCAATATTGAAAGCTTTAAAATATTCTATTAAGTCCCAAATTTTGTGTCTATAGGATCTCATCCTTACATTTTCAGCTATTGCCTTTTCTCTAATTTGTTTCACCACCAGTTCTGAATCTCTTTTTACTATCAAATTCTTTACTCCCTTCTTCTTGGCTAATACGAGCCCATGTACTAATAATTCATATTCAGCATCATTATTAGTACAAGGAAATTAGAAATGGATAGCTCTTAAAATTTTCTCACCATTTGGAGCAATAAGACAAATTCTTGCTCCAGCACCATTTTTACTTCTAGCCCCATCAAAATTTAAGGTCCAGATTTCTAAGTCCTTTTTAGATTCTTGAGTCTTTGGCATTTCTTCCCTTAAAACATTTGGGATTTCATGATCTTCATCAAATATGACATAAGTACCCAGACCAGTAGAGTCATAATTTCCATATGGGTCACTTTGCATCATAATTAACAAATGGTTATTTTCCTCTTCTTGGTCATGTTCAGTCCAGTCACCTAACTAT
Organism: Torreya grandis; assembly: GCA_037957365.1. NCBI lineage: Eukaryota > Viridiplantae > Streptophyta > Pinopsida > Cupressales > Taxaceae > Torreya > Torreya grandis. Next base: position 13,633 of record JARHVA010009272.1, read on the forward strand.
TCAACAAAGACCTTTTCTTCCTTATTCCGCATAGCATGAGCTGCCTCTAATTTTGGGGTTGGTTCATTGGTGATGTGATCTTTAGATAGTGGCTCAGATAGTATTTTCATTTTTGAACCATATTTGGTTTTTAGGATGAGGTGAGACCAATCAAGTGACATATATCCTCCTATCTTGGCTTTGAAATCTCTGGATAAACATAGGCCAAATACAGGGGGTATATCTATGACTACCACATCTTAATTTACAATTATATTAGAGCAAGTATATAATTGCAATGGGAGTTGTTTAATTTTCCATATTATTTTCAATGATTTCCCATCTAGCTGCATAACTCCTATGGTAACTAGCTCATACTTTATTTTTAAAGCATCTGCTATTTGTTTAGACATTACTATAGTACTGGCCCTTGAGTCTATCATTGCATTATGCAAAAATTTCTTTCCAACTATCAAATTCAAATATAAGGGCTCTAATTTGGATTTACTTACCTCTGGTGTATTGCTCAAAAGAGTTGGTGTCTGCAGAGGAACTGTGTCTTTAAGCTTTTCTTTATCAACAGGTCCTTTGGTACTAGTATGTTTAGGCACTGCTTGGTCCTGTAGAGCTTCTTGCAATAGTGTCTTTTGCTCAAGAATAGCTAATATGTCCCATATTGACACATGTGCTAGGGTCCTCTTTAGCTGATCCACCACATTCATCGGTCCTAATGTTTGGGTTCTTGGATAATAAGGGTACCTTACTTTTTCTTGAACTTGTCCAAGAATTACTTGGTTCTACACTGGCTAAGGTATTTCTTGTCTAGTATCTATGTTTTAATGACCTTGAAATGGAGGATTCCCCATAACTTCATTATTTTTGACTTCAAGTTGCTCCATCATTCTTCTCTTGGCTCTAGTGCAGTAATCTGATTGTACTAATGGCTTCTTGGAAGTAGAAGCTTCATTTAAGAATACTGACTCTTCATCTTCAACACATGAAAACAAAGCATGCTCAGGGGCTATTTCTTCTTCTTGTTGTAAGGACATCCCTTGCATCTAAGCCATCAAGACTGAATTTTGCATACTAAGGGATTGGTAGGATTGAGTGTTAGAAGTACTTGCAAATTGTCCATCCATTCTTCTTTGCTCTACTATCTTTTGCTATAGATTACCCATAGGACAATCTCTAGGCATATGAGCATTATTACAAGGGAAACACCAGGCATTAGTGTCATCTGCATAATTATTCTACCCTTGAACAATCTCCTTATTTGAATTAGGGGGAATAGTCTGTGAGGGTGTAGGACTACAACTAATTGGTTTGATGGCTAAGGGTTAGTTTACCTTTGAGAACCTTGATATTGGTTTGGCTTTAGTGGAAATATATTTCCTTGGTAGCCTTGATATTGGGGTTTAAGATAAGGATTTTTCTATCTTTTAAGGTTAATTATCTCATTAGAAAATGTCCTTAAGATTTTCTTGACATCATCCATCTCAGATGACTAGATAGGGACAAGTTCTTTAGCAGGTTGTTGAGAAAATGTATACATAGACATAGGTGGGGATATGGAATTAGGGGTTTCTTGAGGCAAATGTAAGGTAATCTCTAGAAACATGGGCATGGGTGGCCTTGGGGGCAAATTTCTAGCATCTATTAAGTTATTTTTAGCTCTAACTGCATAGTCATAGGCTTCTAGCAGAGTCTAACCTCCAAGTGACTAAATCATTACTGATATATCTAAATTTAAGGCTTTAAGATAAAAAAAACTATAGCCATACCTAGTAATGGTCTTGCTGTAGTAGGAATTATTTCCCAAGTCTTTTTAAATCTTGAATTGAAATCAGTCATTGCTTCTTGTGGTGCCCTTTTGATAGTAATCAATTGTTGCAAGAAAGAAGATTTATCACCCTTTTCTTCAAATCTTTCAAAGAAAAGATCTCCAAGATAATCCCTTGTAGATATTGTATTTGGAGTCAAATATCTGTACCATTCTAGAGCCTTCCCTTTAAAAGAAGCTACTAATAATCTTATAGCCACATTCTGTTGTGTGACCACATGTATTGTATAGACATTAGACACATCATGTAGATGTTCTTTAGGTGTTTTGAAATCTTGACCACTAAATTTGGGTAGAGCTTTCAGGGCATTTACTGGAATAGGATCCCAAGTGGCTAGTGGTACTAGGAGAATCAAAGGACTGCTAGTGTTCCAACTTGCATAATTCCTTGGGGGTATAGGTGCTCCCATGTTTGCTCTTGGTATTAATATAAACTGATTGACCCTTCTTCTTGGATTAGTTATCAAAGGTGGTAAAAGAATACCTAGATTTATAGAAAATTGAGATCTTGTTACTGGTCCAAAGCTCTGACTCCTTGTAACTCTCTGGTTCATACGGTCTTGAAATAAACTTCAAGATGTAGTCATCCCTCCAGGCATGCCAAAAAACAATTGATGCTTAGAATTTTTCTATTTCCAACACCAACAATGGGAAGTTTCAGGAATGTGGGACTTGTGACCTGAAATGACCTCCAAATTTTAAAGAAGTTGGCTCTTCTTTATCTCAAAAGTATTGTGAGAAAAGGGATAGAAATTAAATAGAACCACCAATTGCAACGAAATAAAACTTATCTATGGCAATGTGCCTGAGTTTAATTCGTCCTTTAATACTAAGCACAGTGAATCTATATTTAGGATTCAATTACATTACAGAGCAAACAATGCATGATCAATGTAAAAGATGAAAATAATAGAATCAAAGGCTCACAACTTAGACTATTTTTGTAGTAACACATAAAATATCAACAAAGGCATAGAACTCAATCTTCTTATTAAATTTACAGTCACATAAAAGGCACAAATACATGCACAGTTATACAAACTTTATAAATCAAGAAAATAGAACAAAATCAAATGATATTACTAGCCACAACAAGAAAGTCTGAAACTTCTTGATAACAATCTCTTGTAGAAAATCATCTCTCTCTTTTGATGATCATTTTTGATGATCTCTGCACTCATATTTATAGCATCAAACTAGCTCTAGATTTATCGCACATTCCCAACCCAACGGTCTAACTGAACTCTAACTAAACTGGAAATGTTTAACAAAAGATATCTTTTGGATCTCTAATGTTGGCCTCTCTGCAAGTTCAAATCCCAATGGCCTAACTAAATTGGAACTTAACTGGAAGTGTTTAACATAAGATATTTTCTAGATTTAAAATGTTTAGTCTCCCTGCATGTTCATTGGCTGAATTAGATACACATGACACTTTTCACTATGAAATAAGTGAGGACACTTGGCAGATTTCACTTGCCTCACTTGAAAACTATCTCATTATTCAGGAGGCACTAGAAAATGACACTTGGTAGCTCTTCCATGGCACTTATAGAAAACACACGACACTTTACACTGCATTATACTCTTTACTGTGTCTTTGTATTGGGAGTGCTCCATCTTTGATATATGTCACAGTCCATTGCTCTAAAACTTTATCAACTTACAAAAAATAGGACCCACAATACTTCTTTCTTGAGAAGCATCAAAAGGGTAATGGGGATAGGTGTCACTTTTTGCATATCTTTAACAAATGACACGTGTCAGCTTCTACTTGTCTATAGAAGCTTTTAGATACTTTTTGAGAGTCCTATGAAAAGTGACATGTGGTGGTCTCCACTGAGCTTTAGCTACACTGCAAAAATATTCAGAACTCATTTTAGATTCATATAGATGGTGACACTTGGCAGCTTTCCCTGACTTTAGAAATAAAACCCAGGGCCCACCACAGTCTTTACTTAACAATGAAATAAAATGAAGAAACTATAGATCTTGACACTTGGCATCTTCTATTGAGCTTTAGCCAGGGACACATGGTATCTTCCATTGAGCTTTAGCTAGGGACATATGGTAGCTTCCACTATTTTTAGAAAAACATATTGAAACCTTCCACAGTTGCCACTTGGCACCCTTTGCACGCACTGAGAAAAGCTTATCAAAAGAATCTTTTTAAATTCATAAGAAACTTGAAACGTGGATGCCAACACTTATTTCACTCCATTGAATTATAATGAGACACATGGCACATTCTGTGCAACTTATAAAAATTATAAAATGTGTCCCGGTTGATGACACTTGGTAGCTTCCGCTCGACTTTGATACTTAGACAAATTTTAGGCAAAAATGAAACTTGCGCCCGCGCTCTGTGTCAAAAAACTTCACTACCTTGAAATTGAAATGCACAAGGACAAAACTTGGAGTGCACAACTGAAACTCAAAAAATAAAATGTAGAGTATTTTACTCTATAGGTAAGATAGTATCATATCCAATTTATGGTTAAACAACATTATTGTTATATCCCTTGGGTAATGGTTAGCTCATATCAACCTCAAAAGGGGGAGGAATATAAATTAGGTTATAATCTATTATCCTAAGTAATATAAAATGAAGTGTTAGAGGTAACCACAAAAACTACCACTTTGGTGAGCTAGATAAGAGAAGTCAATTTGAAGGTTATATTGCAACATTGATCATATTCTTGGATTCATTATTATTGTCATTTAATTTAGACTTATAATTTTTATTACTCTAAAACTTATAAGTTTAACGATTTATACCATTAGGTGTTTACTTGATTTTATTCAAAGATATGACCTTGAATTCTCAGTCTCTAATTATAAGGCATATCTCATTAAATGACTTAAATTTATTGAACACAATAGACACTTGGAGTGGCATAGGAAAAAAATATTGAAAATGTCTTAAATCTCATTATTATCCATAATATTGGTCATCTTGGACAACATTATCTTATACTATAATACATGGTCATGAAATTACTCATTATATCCTTGTTTGAGATTAGAAATTTGAGCATAGGATAAATTTTCATATATGTTGATGGATAAGTGTGTTATAAAGTGATCTATTGATCTATATATCATTTTTGAAAAGTTTCCAAATCAAATTGATACATATAAAATTCCAATAGGACTCATCAAGAGCTTTTCAATGGTATGTAGAACTCTGAAAATAGAGCTCATTTGTTCCTTATGCAGCCAGTCCAAGTTCTAGTCAAAGTAGGTCAATAAGAAGTCAACACTAGTCAAACTAGAAAATTTGATGATATTATAACTTTATAAACTATTTTCATGGTGTAGATTTCATTGAGATATTTTTGACACATTTTATGGTTCAAAAAATGCAGTCTATATGTTTAAGTTATGACTAGTCAAAGTGATGATGTGGCCATAAAATGGCATGGCAATAGAGTGATGTGGAAAATGAAAAGACATTTTAATATGGTTAAAATATAAACCATCATATATTGGGGAATAATTATCACCCCATATTTTTAAATACATGGGATATTATTAAAATTCCATATTAAAGTATAAAATAATAATACAAATCCCATAAAAAATGGTGGAATGGGATATTATCCAATCCCATCAAAAAAACTGGTTAAAAATATTAATCCCATTATTATTAAAAAGGGGATAATTATTAATCCCACTATTTTTTCACCTCCAACAAGTATATAAAGGGGTGATGGGTTATTTGGAATTCAATGGAATTGAAATTAGAATTGGAATTTAGTGAATTCATTCTAAGGTTTCAAAGCTCTCATGGTAGCGCTGAGAGCTGAGAGCTGAGAGTCAAGAGTTGAAGAGTCAAGAGCTGAGAATTGAGAGAGAGATCAAGAGATGAATCGAACCATATGCTATGAAACATGATTTGAGTTTATTTGAGCCACTTTTTAAAGTCTTGAAGTAAGTGGTGGAGAACTTCAGGAATGCAAGATTGATTTTTGCGATAGGAAGGTGGAAGGTCCATCTGTGAGTTTCAAGACTTTTTAAAGGTCTATTGCTGATTTTTATGCAATCTTAGAGGTGTGCTTCAATAAAGTGGAGAATCTATTTGAGAGTTTTGATATTCTTCAAAGGGCCAAATATAAACATTTGGAAGTGTTTTGAGAAGGTGAAGAATTTATTTGAGAGTTATGGAATTCTTTGAAGGTTCATAGCATGTGAATTCATTATTGTTCTATAAGGGTTACCTTGTACTTGCAGACATTTAATAATGAATTAGTTTAGCTAATTTTCAAACCTAGAGATGTAGGCATTATCAAACTCTGTAATTAACTCTTGTGAAGTGTGGTTGGTATTCTTGCATTGCTTTTCTTTAATTTTATTATTTTATGGATTAACTTCAGTATATTTAATAAATTGCCTACAAGGATCCAAGATAAAGTTTTTACATGAAAATTAGTGCTAGTTTATGGATCAGTTTTGTATCAGATCAGGTGAAGATCAGGCCTTTAGGACCTAATTTGTAATAGATATGCACCATAATGGTTCCAATAGAGTAATGTAGATAGAAGAAAGGCTCCTACTATCCTAAGTACCAATCAGCATTTAGAGTCCCCATTTTTATAGAGGACAACATCTAGATATATGGACATTATCTTATGATCTATGAGAGCCTCCAGACAGAGTGTTCTAGTTATTTCAGATGGATGCATCATTAGACTTGTGTTTAATGGGGACATCAGAATAGGCTATGTGACCATTGATATTGTACACTAATCGAGCTTCCCAATGTTGCCACTAATGCATGCCAAAATATTTGGCACATAGAATGACATTGTCTAAGGTATGGCAATATGTTATTACACCTTGAATTTATCATTGGGAGACATTTATTAGATATGGTGACTGTCGATATCATCCCATTGGAGATGAATGAGATTATTCTAGGAATTTTTTATCTCTTCACTTAGCAATCATATTTCATAGATGATGCCATAGAGCTTTGCCTGAATCACACTTGGATCATGTAGTTTGAGATAGGGAAAGTCTCTAGACCTAGTCATGATGATTCTAGTTAGACATCGAAATCATATTTACCATGTGACCATTAGGAACCTGAAGGTGAGTTTCATGATGATACATAGGGTGACTACTGAAGGAGCCAAGCCCACACTAGGATTCAATGGCTAGTAAGGAATCTTAGGTGGTAGTTAAAGGGTTTTGAGAATTTTGGTTTATCTATTTGTATATGCTCATATAACTAGCATAAATAATGTGTTAGTTAGGATGTATGAATAAGACCAATGCAAGTAGTATTGTGACATACACCATGCATAGTTTTTAAAGACCCAAGAGGCACTGTTTGTATCTGTATATACATGCATTATAAAAATTGAATTTTTTTTTGTTGTGAAGTTACCTATAGATAAGAAATGAGTGAAAATTTTATCATACTCAAGTTATCTTCTCACAATTTAGTAGACATTTTCCATTAACAACAATATATATAGATTAGGGTATGTTATATTCTTGTTTTTGTTAAGTGTTATTCTATAGAGAATAGTTTAACAGACCCAAGAAGCACTTGGTCCACATGCAGTTCTATGTAGAGGCCCTTGGATAGTCATGTAGTAGAAGAGGATATTGATGGACATGTTATTATCCAAGCATACTTTTGTGTAGAGGCCATTGAAGTTGTGTAGTAGAAGAGGACGTAGATACACATATAAAATATTAAATCTATGTAGAGGATCATTACAATCATGTAGTAGAGGAGATTCAAGATCTTATTTCTATGTAGAGTGCCTTAGATGGTTGTGTAGTAGAGGAGAATATGGATGTATGTGTAAAATCTTAGATCTATGTAGAGGTTTATTGAAGTCATGCAATAGAGAAGATTTAGGATCTCAGATCTATGTAGAGGCTCATTGAATCCATGCAATAGAAGAGATCACTAGACTTCTATGTAGAGGCTCATGGCAATAATACAGTAGAGGAGATCACTAGACTTATGTATAAAAGCTTATTACAGCCATGTAGCAGAGGAGATCACTAGACTTCTATGTAGAGGCTCATTACATCCATGCAATAGAATATATCACTAAACTTCTATGTATAAGCTCATTACAGCCATGCAATAGAGGAGATCACTAGACTTCTATGTAGAGGCTCATTGAATCCATGTAGAAAACAAGATCACCAGGCTTAACTATGTAGAGGCTCTTGTGAAGATATGCAGTAGAGGAAGTCATCATATTCTAAATCCTAATTATTTTTAGAGGTTATTGATGGTCATGTAGTATCAGAGGAATTCTGTAAGATGTGATCAATCATTTTTTACAAGCATTACAAGCAGAGTTTTAGAACCTAAGTAGATTGATAAGACCCATCAGAGTATCTTTAGAATAGATAGGCATTTTAGTGGATACCAACTTTTGGTGGACCAAAAACCTTCTCAATGGGGAGGTATGATTTGGAGATCATTTCATAAAAGTTCCCAAATACCATCACATAGAACTCATCAATATCTTTCCAATAGTATGTAGAACTCTATAAATAGAGTTTGTTTGCTCTTTATTCAGTTAGTCCAAGTTTTGGTCAAAGTAGGTCAATAGGTAGTCAATGCTAGTCAAAATAAAAAAATTGTTAATCTTGGAACTATTTTTAATCAGACTCACACAATTGTGAAGGTATTTTTAGGCCTTCACAATCTACTAAAACATGGAAAAAAATCCTAGACTGTAAGTGGCCTAATCAGTGGATTGAATCTCTAGATTTTAAGGGCTAGTTCCCTTTGGTGTATCTATTAGGATCTCTACTCTATGCTAAAAACTATCAGGAAAAGGGAAGAAATAAAATTGAAGGAAAAATCCTATCTAATGAAGGTGATACACCTAAATTTTGATTGATTCACTTAGTTTGAGATTCTAAAAACATTGATCAGACAATAAAAAACACTAAATTTTTAACTCCAAATGACCCCTACGCATCAGTATTTCATGAAAAGGTTCTATCTTGTGATCAAATATCAAGGGAAATGATGGAATAGGCCTAATTCAAGGAGATAAATAGCCACTTATATACACTATAACTTCAACCAAAATATATTAAACATAGAAATGACCTACATAGTCTGATCAACTAGTAACTAGGTAAGAATCAGGACTTGACAAGGAAGAAAATTCTATCACATGCAAATCACTGACATAAATACACTATACCAGCACCTTGGAGTTTGAAAATTATCCTTCTATTAATTTGAAATGTTACATAGCACAAATTTTGGCAGAGTCTAGTCTTGCTAAAAAGAGGATACATTTCAAAGTTGAAAAGCCAACTTATATAGAAAAAGTATATAACAACCAAGAGATTGGTGCTAAAAATAGAAGAGGAGATTAACCAAATCCAACTTATGTTATCCAAAGATAACACAGCATTATAATAAATAACTTTTTGTCTTTTATATTTCATGAAAATCTCTTTGTAATTTGAAAATAATGGTGAGCTCAAGTTTGAGTCAAAACCTTCATCATACATGATGCTACACTAATCTCCAAATATAAACTCCACCTGAACTACCTCAAATAAGAGAAAAATTTCCTTTGCATGAAATCAATGCCAAAACTAAATTTATAACTCCACTTAAAATATTATAAATGTTGAAATCCCTCAACAAGATAAACAAGAGCACATGCATAACTTGTCAACTAAATAAAGTGCAAGACTAGTCAACTCCAGAACTAAAGGATCCATGTAATTCCATGTTGGCGTAGAAGGGATGAGGTGGACCCAATTTTGACAAGTCAAACTCTTGCATGGAAATCCACACCATAATATTCAAATAAATATGCCTTTTGATTGAACTTGAAGCTGAGTTAGACCTTTGAATGTATGAGATGACTAGGAGATAAGCATGACTTCAATAAACATTCAAATGAAGCTTTAACTAATCAACTATAGATAGCCTTTGCCTGCATAGAAAAGGACCTTGATGAGTGAAAGGTGCATGGAAACTCCAAGAGAAAAACATATACATGGCACAGAAAATTAGATTAAATTCCTTGTTAGCTTATTATCATTCTTAGTCTTCCACTTTTAGTCTCTTCACTTCTATGCATATATTCCTTCTATTTGTGTATGGCTATTTCCATCAGTCTCTGGCTTTGTTTTTTCATGTATTCCTTCAGACTTTTCTTTAATGTTCTTCTTCTTTTATTTCCTTTGGTCAAATTGTCTGAAGGAATTATTTTCTATTTATTTCTTTCAAAACCTTACCTCTTGTTCATTTCTTTTAGACAAATTGTCTGAAGCAATTATTTTAGGATTTTTGACCTTAGGACATTTCTTTCAAATTTTTTGCAATGGACTATTCCTTTGAACAATTATCTAAAGGAATTCATGTCCTTTAATTGCTTGATATTGTCCTTGGCATTTTGAAATACCCCTTCAGGTTTTCAAAAATGCTCCTTCAAACTTTCCATGTGTCCCTTTGGAATTTGATAATGGACTTTCCCAAAGGGAAAGTGCCCTTTGGGTTTTCTGAAAATGAACCTCTTGGCCTATTTGTAAGTGTCCTATTGATAAAATTGAAAGTCTCCCTATTTGTCAAAAATAACACTTCAACAATCTTGAAATGAACTTTTTCAAAAAAGATGAACACTTCAGAAAAAAAGTAAATGTCCCTTTAGAATAATTGGAATGGTCAACTTGCCCTTCAAAAAATTTGAAAAGGCCTTTTGGACTTTTGAAAATTGCCTTTTTCCAAATGGATTATACCCTTCGGTAAAACCCTTTGGACAAGTGGAATGGACCTTCGAAAGAATGAAATGGTCCAATTACCTTTCAGAATTACTGGAAAATCCCTTTGGATTTTTATAAAATGTCCCTTTGGACTTTTCAAAGTGTCTCTCAAACTTGTTAGAAATGACTTTCTCAAAGGGAAAGTGTCTTTTGGAAAAAAATTTAGAGCCTTTTCAAAATTATCCCTTCAGGAAAATGAAATGGACCTTTGCCAAAAAGTGACCCTTCATAACTTTTGTGAATGACCCTTTGATAACTTTGAAGAGCCTTTTAGGAAATTTGGAAATGACTTTCCTAAAGGGAAAGTTACCTTCAAAATTTTGGAATTGACCCTTCATAATTCTTGTAATGGTCCCCTTTGTCTTTGAAAATGCCTTTTCTAAAGGGTAGATACCCTTTGGAATTTTTGAAAGTGTCCTTTTGGAAAAATGAGAATGGTCTTTCAAAAAAAAAACAATGCCCTTCAAATTTTGAAAGTACCCTTTTAGATTTTTCTAAAGTACCCTTTGGGAAAGTTGTAAGGTACCTCTTTCTCTAGAAAAGACCCTTTCATAAAAATTACAAAGATTCAATTGCCCTTCAAAATCCTTCAACGTGTCCTTTCAAAAAAATGAGAATGGTCTTTTAGAAAAGTTGACAATGCTCTTCGAATTTCCAAAGTGCCCCTTCAAATTTTCCCAAAGTACCCTTTGGGAAAGTTGTAAGGTACCTCTCGCTCTATAAAAGACCCTTTTAGAAAAATTACAAAGGTCCACTTGGCCTTTGAAATTCTTCAAAGTGTCCTTTCAAAAAAATTCAAAAGTACCCTTCAGCTTTGTTTAATAGACCATTTCCTTCAATAACTTTGCAATGGACCCTTCAAACCTTTGCTTTGAACAAAATTTCTGAATCAATCCCCTTGGAAAGATGTCAAGTCCATTGGCTATTTGAAAATAACCCTTCAAATAATTTGAACAAGCCCAATTCCTTCGGTCAATTGAAAAGCCCATTTTATCGATACATGCCCTTCACGAAAATGATTGAAATAGACCCTTTTTTGAAAGGAAGAATCCCTTCAGATAAATTGCAAAGACCAGTTTCTGCCACTACTTTAAAAAGGCATGTTTATGCAAAATTTCAAATGATATAGGTGATAATTTGACCTACAAGGTCAAAATTGTCAACATTTTGACAACTCAACTGGGAAGCATGCCTACTATGCTTGAGAACCAAAACATATATTTGACATTTGAACTCATAAAACGATGGAAAATCTATTCCATGACTACAAGTATAACCTTTGATATGAAATAAAACAATCTTCATCCTCCAAAATAAGAAGGGAAACTAACTAATCAAAGTAAATGTGCAAACAAAGAACTTATTTGGGACAAAATAGGACTAAACTAATGTGATTAAATAGCACTTAAAGGAAAAAAAACAAACAAGGAGCCTAGATCCTTAGTAGTAATGCTTTAAATCTATTCTATTGACTAAGATTAGAAACTCTTCACCATCCATCTTTACAAGTTGAAAGGCATTGTGGGATTTGCATCTAGAGATTGTGTCTGGGCCACTCCAAAGGGATAAAACTTTGTGTTCCTTCTTGGTTTACCTCAATCCTCATCCCACTTGAGGGCCATATCTCCTTCTTTGAAACTTCATGAAGAAGCTCCTTTTTCAAAGGCTCTCTTCACTTGTGCTTAATAAATTTCCATGGTTAGCATGGACTAATTTCTTACTTCATCCAATTTCATAAGCTTAGCATACCTGATCTCCATAGGCTAATTCTCCAATAACTCAAGTTGATGCATTAGTTCCAAAGCAGACAACTCAAGAGAAATGGGTAACCTTGCATCCTTACCATATGCTAGCTTGTATGAATTGTTGGCTATTGATATTTTGTAGGGGATCTTATCAGCACATAGAGCTGACTTCAAATTGAGATGTCATTACTTTTTATTATCTTTAATAGTCCTTATGATCTTCAATAGGTTCTTATTTGTAGATTCAGTAAGGCCATTGCCTTATGGATAATAGTTTGATGAAGTGTTAAGATAAATTCCATGTTAGATAGCCCATTGGTTAATCTTAGATCCCATAAAATCCATTACATTATTAGAAATAATAGTTGAAGGAACTCCAAATCTACTAATCATACCTTCATAGAAATCTAGAACATTGGTTTCATTTGCTTCTTTTAATGCCACTACTTCTATTCAACTTGTGAAGTAATTTATAGTAGTTAAAATCTATTTATGTCTTGAAATTGAAGGAGGATTTATGAGATAAATAAATTTTAAACCCCATTGGATAAAGGGTTGATCCACCATAATTGGTTGAATAGGTAAACCTACAAGTTTCACTATTCCTACAAATATAGCACATGTATTACACTTTAACCCATGCGTGACAATCACCAAATATACTAGGCCAATAGTACCCACCTCTCATGATCTTAAGGGATGTATTTATTATGTAAAAACCTCCTCCACCATGTACATCATAGAATTCTCCAAGAAATCTCTGAGTCTGGCTTGGCTGTATACATCTTAGAAACATGTCATTGATATCTTTCTTGAACCAAACACCATCAATAAGTAAAAATGGAATTGATTGCAACCTAAAATATCTTATTTTTAAAGCACTTACATGAGAGGGATAAATATCATCTTGTAGATAGCTTACCAAGTATTGAAACCAGATGGAAGGTGAGGTATGATCAGCTATGTCTTCATCAGTTGACACCAAAATAACCTCATTAGTCTCTTACAAGTCTTGAGCTAGATGCTCACAAATTCCTTTGCCTCTAATCAACTTTATGACCTTAATTTCCACATCATACTCCATTACCTTGGCTATCCAACTAGCTCTCTTCTCATTTATATCTTTGTTCAAAAAGAACTCCTTGATGCTCAGATGAGAAACCATTAGGTGTATCTTATCATTAGACAATAAGTATCTAAACTTTTTAAGAAACCTTATAACTAAAAGAATATTCTTTTCAACAAAAGAATACCTAGTTTCATACTCTTTCAATCCTTGAATAAATAAAGCTATTGGTTTATCCAAATCCTCATGTTTTTTTTGCACAAGAATGCTTGAAATGGTGTCCATGTTAGCATATATATATATATATATATATATATATATATATATATATATATATATATATATATATATATATATATATATATATATATAGAATGAAATCTTTTGTGAAATCTAGATTTATAAGTGTAGGAGCACTAGCTATGGCCTTATTAATATATTCAAAACCTTCTACTCCTTCTTTGGACCAACTAAAGATCTAATTATTCTTTAGCATGGTTGTAAGTGGCTTAGTAAAAATGGAAAAATATAAAATATATCTCCTTATGAAGTTGATTTTCCGAAAGAAGCTTTGCATAGCCTTTTTTTGCTTAGCCAAGGAAAGTGAAAGAATGGATTCTACCCTTTTAGAATCTATGTTTAAACCATGCTTTGAAACAACATGTCCAAGAAGCTTACCTTCATGAACTAAGAAGACACAATTTTTGGGATAGAGATACCCCAAATTTCCTACACCTTTCAAACACTTGCTTGAGATGAACCATGTGATCCTCTGCACTCTTTGAAAATATTGTTATATCATCCAAATAAACATACAAACTTGTTAAGAAGGCCTTGTAATGCCATATCCATAGCTCTCTAAAAGGTTGCTCTAGCATTAGATAAAATTAATGGCATCTTTTTGTATGAAAATGTCCCCCACTTGGTTGTGAAGGTTGCCTTAAATTGGTCCTCTTCTTTGACCAAAATCTGATTATAGCCACTATATCTAGCCAATAAAAAAAACCTCTCTGAACTTGCAACAAGCTATAAAAATTATTCCATTGATGGCAATGGATAATGATCTTTAAGTGAAGCCCTATTCAAATCATGCAAGTCAACACACAATCTAATCTCACCATTCTTCTTCCATACTGGAAAAAAAATTGCCACCAAATTTGAGTGATTAATCATATAATATCTGACTCTATGAGCTTATGAAACACATATCTCATCAAAGGCTCAAGATTAGGATTAATGGGCATGTGTATTTGTCTCACTAGTTTAGTTTTAGCCTCTAACTCAATGGTATGTTGAGCTAAACTTGGGTCAAATCCATTGAAATCACTATATTTCCATGCAAATATATCAGTAAAACTTGTGCATAACTCAATGAAAGCTTATTTTTGTGAAGGAGTGCATACATTACCCAACTTCAAAATCTTACTAGTTATAATCTCTACATTGGCATAGTGATCTTTCTTTTTTGACAAGGATGACTTCTCTTTTCTTAACTCATCATCACCACTGAAAAAGTTCTAAATTGTGACCAGTCCCTTGGGAAACTTAATCTATTTTTAGTTTCACAATCTGATCACCATACTGCTGCAAATACTTTGATTGGTTTCTTGAAAAAAACTCAACCTCCTCTTGAAAGAATCTCATAATTTGATTTTCATCTTTGAACACCTTCAAATTTTTATGATTATATGGAATAGAAGGCCTTACAACCAACTTTATATGTTACTAAATTTTATCGCTCTTTATATCAGTTAGAATGTTAAATTGTGATCCAATGGTAGCCAACCTATCTGCATGTTTATTCTCATCTTTTGGTATTACCTAAATGTTAACAAATTGAAAATATTTGAGGAAGTCCCATATTATATGCTTATAATATTTAAGAAAAAAAATTACATACATTTAAACCACTTACTTGGTGAACTATAAGTTCACTATCACCAAAAATTTGTAAGGAATTGACTTTCATCTTCCTAGCCCACTACAAATCATGAACTAGTGCTTCATACTCATAAAAATTATTTGAAAAACCAAACTAAAATTTAATAGAAGAGAAATAAATTTTATTTTTTAGAGAAACTAGCATCATTCTAGCTCTGGTACCATGTTTATTCCTTGATCCATCAAAGTATAATTGCCACAAACCTTCACTAGATTCATCATCCTTAACCATGGCTAGAATTGGTAAATCATTCTCATAAAGGCAATACACATAGAGTCCTTATTAAATTATCTTATAAGGATCATGCTCATGAAAATTGGAAGCCCACTCATCAATAAACAAATATGTAACTCTAGCCAAAGGTGATCCATTTTCTACTCCACTAGTTTCTAGTACATCATCTAAGATGATACAGTTAGTGTTCACAACACTTGCACATATGGCTCCATATGTTAACATTTAATAGGTTCATAATGAATAATTACCTTGATACCATACCTAGTTATGAATAAAAAATAATTCCAATCAATTGACAAATATCCCCCAATCTTTGAGGTGAATTCCCTTGAAAGGCACATAGCAAAGTAAGGAGACAAGTCGACCACAACAACATCCTACTGAATAGTAAAATTGGGACAAGCATGTAATTTAAATTTCAGATCTCTAATGATGCCTACCATCTTTGTTGGTGACCCATCCAATTTTAATACTCCCTTTGTGTTTGTCTCATAAACAAGGCCGAGCTTGTCTGTAATCTGTTTAGGCATGATTATACTACTAGATCTATTATCCACCATATAGTTATGAACCAACATGTCACCTAATATCAAAAAAGGTAGAAATAAGGAGTTTTATATCATTTTAACTCAGATATATCCACCTTTTCCATGTTATTTACTTTTTTTACTTGTTTCTTAGTTGGTTGGTTTGAATTAGCTAAGATAACACCTTATTTCTCAACTAGTTTTGGAGATAATTTGAGAGTTGAAAGCTCTTGGATGAGCATATATTATTGTCATAGGATGAAAATAGAATCCCACATGATAATTCTAATATTATACTTATTCATTTTATCCATTATACTAAACTGAGATCCACCAACCTTTGGTTGTATTTTTTGAAGAACTGGTTGCTCATGAACTAGAGGTATTCGATGAACTTTACTAACTTCTATATTTTGATTTTTTTGATTTCTAAGGGCATCAAGTTGTTATTTTATACTCTTATAAACAACATTAGGAGTACTTGAATCATTTATCACCTCTTGAGCCTCATTAATGACTCTTCTTTTAGCTCTAGTTATAGATGCAACTTGACCACTTGTATTGTTAGTTTTGACACTCTAAGTAAAAGTAACATGATCATCCACTTGCCAATTTACATTAATGTAATTAACCTACCCTTGAACTTGATGAATCTCTCTTTGTGATTCCAAACTTGTATCTTTGTGTTGACCTCCTTGAAAAGAAAACTCTTCTTATGTCATTTGTGGCATAGTGATGTTTTGTGATACCAAGGCTTGGTTTTGAGCATCATTAAGATTTGAGGACTACCAACCTAAATTTTGTATAAAGTTATTTTGAGGTGGGGTAGGAAAAATTGCCTTTGAAGTGGAAGGAGTATTAGGATCAAGGGTATCATAAGGCTTATTTGGAGTTATAACTCCTTGTGTTTGATAAAGTGGTCCATTCTCTCTGAAACATTTATAAGGAGGCCTTTGATCTTTGAAGGACTGATAGGTGGTCTAATTTTGTTTTTGATAGGGCCTACTAGCTTTATATTATTTTCTCTTGAGTTTCACTATTTCATTCCTAAAGGATTGTAAGAAGCTTTTCAACTCTCCTATCTCACTAGATTGAGTAGTAGAGAGTGCAATTTGAGCTTGAGGTGGTGGAATATGAACTAAGGATGGTATTTTAGGAATTTGAGGGGCTAGTATGGACTTTATTTCTAGAAATATAGGCATTAGAGGTCTTGGAGAAAGCTTACCAGCTTATATTAGACTATTCTCTACCCTTATTTAAACCTCATACGTATCTGGCAAGGTAGTACCACCCATTGATTATATCATCACACTAATGTCAAAGTTAAGGGCTTTCAAATAATATATAAATGCATATTCAAGACATGGTCTAATTAACACATGTATCTTGGTCCATGTCTTTTGGAATTTGAGGTTAAAATCAGATATGAACTCATGAAGAGCTCTGTTTATGGTGGTTAATTACTCAACTAAAGATAGGTGATCAGATTTGTCTTAAAATTGCTTGACCAAGGCTATACCCAATTCATCCCAATTAGAAATAGAGTTTAGTGGAATGTTTTTATACCAATACAATGATTTTCCTTTGAAGGAAGTAACAAGCAATCTAATAGCAACATTATCTTCAACAACATTATAGATTGAATAGAGATAAGCTACATCTTAGATATGCTCATTAAGGGTTATTTGATTTTCTTCTAATAAGAATGGGATACTTTTGCAAGAAAACATATGAGTTTCATCAAACTAGGCTAGATTTAGTGGGCTACCTCTATTGAATGGAACAAACACCTAATTTATGATGGCCATTTGGAAAGTGGAGATTATAGTGTCTATAACAATAAGATAACTAGGAGATGAATATTTCTTTTGAGGATATGGATTTTCCCTCCTATACCTTGATATCTTATATGATATAAATTCAAAATGAATAATTTTACTTACTAACACTGTGGTAACCTTTAGCATGAATGAATTTCTTAGATGATGTTATGAGCTTTCCAACTAGATGTTGATGATAATTAATATCTTCTTCTACTACAAAAATTGTTCAGATATGCAAAAAATGTATTTGAGGTCCCATCAGGTGTGCCAAAAACTATTGTCAACCAAAATTTCAACCTTGTGAAGGTAGTTTCAAGCCTTTACAATCTACTAAAACATGGAAACAATCATAGGTTATGGGTGGCGTAATCAATGGATTGAATCTCTAGATTCTAAGGGCTAGCTCCCTTTGGTGTATCAATTAAGATCTCTACTCTACACTACAAACTACAAGGAAAAATCTAAGAAAGAAAATTAAAAGGAAATCCTATCTAATGATGGTGATACACCTATATTTTGGTTCATTCACTCAATTTGATCTTCTAAAAACACTGATTAGACAAGAAAAATATTGAGCTTTCAACTCCAATTGACTCCTATGCATCAGTATTTCATGAAAAGGTTTTTATCTGATGATCAAAGCTTGAGGGAAATGATGGAATAGATCTACTTCAAGGCACTAACCAACCACTTATATCCACTATGAACTCAGCCAAAAGACATCAAACATAGAACATGACCTGCATAATCTGATCAACTATACTGCTAGGTAAGAATCAAGACTTGACAAGGAAGGAAATTTTATCACATATACAAATCACTAACATAAATACAATATACTTGCATCTTGAAATTTAAAAGTAGTCCTTCTCTTTATTTAAAAAAGGTTACAAAACTCAAATTTTGGTAAATTCTGGTCTTTCCAAAAGAGGGATATAGTTTAACGCTGAAAAGCCAACTTATATAGAAAAAGTATATAATAGCCAAAGGATTGGCAGTAAAAATAGAAGAGGAGATCAACCAAGTCCAACTTGTGATATCCAAAGATAACATATCCTTATAATAAATAAATTTTGTCTTTTATCTTGCATGAAAACATCTTTGTCATTTGAAAATAATTGTGATCTCAAGTTTGAATCAAAACCATCATCATGCATGATGCTATGCCAATCTCCAAATATAAACTCCACCTGAACTGCCTAAAATAAGAGAACAATTTTTTTTACATGAAATCAATGCCAAAACTAAATTTAAAACTCCACTTGAATTTATAGAAATTTTGAAAGCCTTCAAAAAGATAAACAAGAGCACATGCATGACTTGTCAACTAAACAGAATACAAGACTAGTTAACTCTAGAACTAAAGCATGCATGAAATTCCATGTTGGTGTACAAGGGATGAGGTGGACCCAATTTTGGCAAGTTAAACTCTTAAATGGAAATCCATGCCACAATCTTCAAATAAATATGCCTCTTAATTGAATTTGAAGCTGAGTTAGACCTTTGAATGTATGAGATGACTAAGAGATGAGCATGATTTTAATAAACAATCAATTGAAGATTTGACCAATCAACTATTGATAGCCTTTGCCTGCATGGAAAAGGACCTTGATGAGTGAGAGGTGCATGGAAACTCCAAGAGAACAGCATATACATGGCATAAAAACTTAGATTGAATTCCTTATTAGCTTATTACCATTCTCGGCCTTCCACTTTTAAGCTCTTCACTTTTATGCATATATTTATTTTGTTTGTCTACGACTATTTCCTTCAACCTCTAGCTTTGTTTCTGCATGTATTCCTTCAAAATTTTCTTCAATGTTATTCTTCTTTAATTTCCTTCAAACAAATTATTTGAAGGAATTGTTTCCTATTTATTTCTTTCAAAACCTTTCCTCTAGTTCATTTCCTTCAAACAAATTGTCTGAAGGAATTATTTTGGGATTTTTGACGATAGGACTTTTCTTTCAAATTGTTTTTTAATGGAATATTCCTTCAAATAAATTGTTTGAAGGAATTTATGTCCTTAAATTACTTGATATGGTCTTTGGCATTTTGAAATACCCCTTCAAGTTTTCAAAAATGTCCCTTTAAACTTTTTGTGTGTCCCTTTGGACTTTGACAATGGACTTTCCCAAAGGGAAATTGTCCTTCAAGTTTTCTCAAAATTAACCTCTTGGCCTTTCTGAAAGTGTCCTCTCAAAAAAATTGAAAGTGTCCCTATTTGTCAAAAATAACCCTTCGACAATCTTGAAATGAAATTTTTTTTATAAAAAAAAATGTCCCTTCAAAATAATCGGAATGGTCTACTTTCCCTTTGAAAAAGTCAAAAATGCCCTTCAAACTTTTGAAAAGTGCCTTTTTTTGAAGGGATTCTACCCTTTGATAAAACTAAAAAAAAAAAACCCTTTGAACAAGTGAAATGGACCTTAGAAAGAATGAAATGGTCCAATTACCTTTTAGAATTATTGGAAAAGCCCTTTGGACTTTTGGAAAAGTCCACTCAAAATATTTTCCAAAAGTAAAAGCCCTTCAGATTTTTCTAAAATGTCCCTTCAAACTTTTCAAATTGTCCCTTAGACTTCTTAGAAATGACTTTCTCGAAGGGAAAGTATCTTTTGAAAAACTTGTTAGAGCCTTTTCAAAATTGTCCCTTTAAGAAAGTTGTAATGATCCCTTCGGGAAAATGAAATGGACCTTTGCCAAAAAGTGACCCTTTAAAACTTTTGTGAATTACCCTTCAAGAACTTTGAAGAGCCTTTCAAGAATTTTAGAAATGAATTTCCCAAAGGGAAAGTGCCCTTGGGACTTTTAGAATCGACTCTTCAAAATTCTTGTAATGGTCTCCTTTGTCTTTAAAAATGCCTTTTTCTGAAAGGTAGATACCCTTCAGCTTTTCTGTAAATGACCATTCATAAGTTTTGTAATGGTTCACTTACCCTTCAAAATTCTTGAAAGTGTCCTTTCAAAAAAATGAGAATGGTCTTTCGAAATAGTTGACAATGCCCTTTAGATTTCCAAAGCACCCCTTTGATTTTTTCCAAAGTACCCTTCAAGAAAGTTATAAGGTACCTCTTGCTCTAGAAAATACCCTTTCAAAAAAATTGCAAAGGTCAACTTGCCCTTTAAAAATTTTCAAAGTGTCCTTTCAAAAAACTTTGAATGGTCTTTTGGAAAAGTTGACAATACCCTTCGGATTTCCAAAGTGCCCCTTCAACTTTTTCCAAAGTACTCTTCAAGAAAGTTGTAAGGTACCTCTTGCTCTAGAAAAGACCCTTTTTAAAAAGTTGCAAAGGTCCACTTGCCCTTCAAAATTCTTCAAAGTGTCCTTTCAAAAAAAATTAAAAGTACCCTTCAACTTTGTTCAATAGACCATTTCCTTCAGACAATTCCTTTGAAAACTTTGAAATGGACCCTTGGAACCTTTGCTTCAGAAAAAATGTCTAAATCAATCTCTTTGGAAATATTTCAAGTCCTTTGGCTATTTTAAAAGAACCCTTCAAATAATTTAAACAAGCCCAATTACTTTAGTCAATTGAAAATCCCATTTTGTTGATGCATGCCCTTCAAGAAAACTATTGAAATGGAACCTTTTTTGAAAGGAAGGAGCCCTTCAAAAAAAATTCAAAGACCAATTTCTACCACTACTTTAAAAGGCATGTTTATACAAAGTTTAAAATAATAGAGGTGATAATTTGACCTGTAGGGTCAAAATTGTCAACAATAATATTTATGAACCAATTCCATGGTGTAGAGCTTGTTGAGAGCTTTCTAACATATTTTACGATTCAAAAAATGGAGTCAATATGTGCAAGTTATGACTAGTCAAAGTGATGACTTGGCCATAAAGTGATGTGGCAATAGAGTGACATAGAAAATGAAAAGCCATTTTAATATGGTTAAAATATTAACCATCATATATTGGAGAATAATTATCACCCCCTATTTTTTAATACATGGGATATAATTAAAATTCTATATTAAATTGTAAATGGTTAATATAAATCCCATAAAATTGGTGGAATGGGATATTATCCAATCCCATAAAAAAAGGTGGAGATAAATATTAATCCCATTATTATTAGAAAGGGGATAATTATTAATCCCACTATTTGTGCACATCCAACAAGTATATAAAGGGGTGAGGGGTTATTTGGAAATCATTTGGATTGAAATTGGAATTGGAATTTAGTGAATTCATTCCAAGGTTTCAAATCTCTCATGGCAGAGCTGAGCATTGAGAGCCAAAGAGTTGAGAGTCAAAGAGCTGAGAGCTAAGATCTAAGAGCCAGAGTAAGAGATGAATCCAACTATATGCTAAGAAACCTGATTTGAGTTTGTTGGAGCCACTTTTTAAAGTCTTGAAGTAAGACTTTTGGCAAAGAACTTTAGGAATGTGAGATTAATTTTCATGATAGGAAGGTGGAAGGTCCATCTATGATTTTTGGGACTTTTTGAAGGTCTGTTGTTGAGTGTTATGTAGTCTTAGAGGTGTGCTTTGGGAAAGTGGATAATCTGTTTGAGAGTTCTAAAATTCTTCGAAGGGTTGAACATACACATTTGGAAGTGTTTTGGGAAGGTGAAGAATCTATTTGAGAGTTCTAATATTATTTGAAGGTTCATAACATGTGAATTCATTATTCTTCTATAATGGTTTCCTTATACTTGCAGACATTTAATAATGAATTGGTTCAACTAATTTGTGAACCCAGAGATGTAGGCATTGTCGAACTCTGTAATCAACTCTTGTGCAATGTGGTTGGTATTCTTGCATTACTATTCTTTAAGTTGATTATTTTACATATTAACTTCAACATATTTAATAAATTACCTATAAAGATCTAAGGTAAAAATTTTACACAAATAGTAGTGTGAGTTTACGTATCATCTGCCAAAGGATTAAACTTATTTACTAAATGATATGGTAGATCATAAAACTATTTGAATGTCTAATCCTTAATATTGTGTGGGAATATCTTGGTCAAAAATTTATCATTTTATGAGTAATACAAACATTCTACATGGAATAATTTGAGTTGATGCTATGTTTCACCATTACCTTCATATAATGGAAGGTTAGGAGCTTAAAATCATGTGTAAAGGGTAAGCTAAAATATCTATGGTTAAAGGATTGTGAAACAAAGCATATGAATCTATAGAATGACTAGTTCTAAGACACCTTGCTTTAACCACAACACTTTAGCTTTCAAATATACAAGAGTATTCTCAAAAAGGATCATTCAATGGTTAAGGTAGTGATATAATATGCATAGTCATTATAGGATTTTCATATGTTGGTTGTGTGGCAATAGACATCAAAATCTTACCAAAACTTTGTGTTTCCCCCACACCTCAATCAAGAAAGACCTATATAACCAAGGGTGTAGTCATAATCATAGTAATAGTTGTTTGAACACCCATGGTGGAATTGGTACCTCTAAAAGGTTGATTGATATCATTTTATAGATTATATTATTCCTCAAATGAGCATAAATTAGAGTTATTTTTTTGTTCATCTCTTGTGACATATAAAAATTCATTATGCTTTCTTAGGTTCAAATCCAAAAGGTGAGATAATTATCTCTCATCAATTCATCGAATATATTAGGAAAATCTACATATTTAGTGTTTTAATTAGCTCCAAGGTTTTTTTTTCATGAGCGATATTAGTTTGAACCATCTAAAAGGCTCCATGAAGAAGATGAATAAAAGGATAAATAAAATGAATCATTCATTCCCTTTGGCACCTAGTAATGACAAGAAGTAACTTGGATTGGATATTCAATAGTATGAATTAAGAAAGGCTTAATATTGTTCATGAGTTATTTCAGCCTTAATAGTGTACAAAGAATGGATCCATGAGATTACATGTTCGTTACATATTTTTTATATCAAAGGAAAGAAATATGTATTAATTAAAATCATAGCTTGAGAAAACAAAAAAAAACTATGTGTGTCCATTGGAACCGTGTGTATATTTCATATTGGGAAAATTAAGACATCAAAATAAAAAAATTAAACCCTAGAATGGAATAATAAACCCTAAGGGAAACCTAGGGTTTATAAATGCTCAATAAAATATTTAGGTTTTCCAATATGTTTTACCTATATCTAAACTAATGAGGTTAATTAATTATAATTACATATAAATTTTGTAAATGAATTAAAATTACAAGATACATATATGTATATATCCATGTGCATGCACATGTATGTATGTATGTATGTATGTATGTATGTATGCATGCATGTATGTGCATGTAAGTTTATGTATATGTATATGTATGTGCATGTAAGTATATGTATATGCATATGTATATGTATATGCATATGCATATGCATATGCATATGTATATGTAGATGTATATGTATATGTATATGTATGTTTGTGTACACACACACACACACACACACACATGTATGTATGTATGTATGTATGTATTTATGTGTATGTATGTATATGAATTTAAATGCTTGGAATTGATTTAACCCTCTATCTTACTAAATATATAAAGTATAACAAAGGGATGAGATAATTGTAGTTAATTTATATGTGGAATACTAATAATATAAGAAGGTATTAAAAAGGATGGAAAATTAGACTACATGTTGCTTAGATTTGGATCTGTAACTATATGTGCATCCAAATAATATTGTTATCATCAGGTCAATACCATAAGATGTTGTGTTCCCTGTTTGAATATTCTATCCCTACATATTTTCCTTATGCATTTTGATACATGAAGATGTGTATTTTTATCCTTCAACACTATATATGATCTTAAGGTCTGATTATGTGCATCACTCATAAAATTCCATCTCCTTCACTTGAAACCTTATGTCCACTTAAAATTATATAATTAAGCTTGTAAAAGGGGGGAAAAGGTGGTTTGAGCTAACCTCAACCACTCCTCATTAAATTTTTGGCTGCTGCCCACATATCCAATAATCTGAAGAATAAATTTAAACCACATGTATTTCTCATTATTTGGTGAATGTGTGAAATTACTCTCAGTCAATGTATGAATCCTATGATCTAGCTCTTGATACTTTACAATTTGAAACTTTGGATTAGCTTTTGAATGCTTTAGACTTGGTAAAGACCTACTCTTAGTGACTAATTAGAAAATTGTGAAGAATAGGGTAGTCATCTTAAATATGTAAGCATTTGAATATGGTTTGTAAGTCTTTATTTATTAACAATAGGTTTACACATATTTAATAATTATACAAGAATTTATGGTTACTTTATTAGACATTTGAAATATATGGGTTGACCAATAATAATGACTTGAATTTGAAATTTCATAGTTGTTTGGTGTGGGATGAAACTATCAAATTCTAAGGCTACCATTCAATGGTATGTTCTAAGTCAGATGTTATTTTCCATGGGAAAAGAACATTGATCCAATGATATGGAGATGCCTCACTAAGATAAATAATTTTTTTCACACATGATATGGGATTTTGTGTGAGTGAGAAAAACTAATGAAAGATAAACCCATACAAGGCATAAGGATATGAGAGAATGTAAAAGAAGAGTTGAGTTTGTAGGCAAAATTCATATAAGGTGAAGGTAAGTCAACACTGACATTTCCAAGTATCAATTATCAGATTTTGGTGTATATAATTAGGTAAAAGAGTAAAATAATATAAAATAAAATATTATACCCATCTATTATATAATACGATCACACAAAATTATATGACACCTAAATGTGCACTTACATAGAAAAATCCAAAACTAAAAGGTATCATAGTAAATATTTGTTGTCTCAAAATAGATTCAGATATTACAGATGTACCTATTCACTAGTCTTCCAAATCCGCCTGGGGCATATTCAGTGTTTCATTTTAAAAACATTGATTCTATCCTTTTAGAATCATAGATATATATTTGACATATACCTACACCACCACTTCCAAATCAATATTATAATTTCAAAATCTCAATATTCTGCTTGTAGTGTGTTATATTCTTATCTCATTTATTATTTCACCATTTTTGGTTTATGTTTGATCAAATTTGGGATTTGTGTAAAAACCTTAGATGACAACACTACTACATAAAATAAATATAATAATATAATAAATATAACATTCACTAATTTTGAATTGCTGCATTCTAAAACTTACTAAAAATAACAAAGTGTAAGGAGAAAACAAAGACTTGGTTGGAAACTATGCCCCTACTAGGAATCAAGGTCTAAAACTTGTTGTATAGAGAGGTTTCATGA
Source organism: Torreya grandis (assembly GCA_037957365.1). Classification (NCBI taxonomy): domain Eukaryota; kingdom Viridiplantae; phylum Streptophyta; class Pinopsida; order Cupressales; family Taxaceae; genus Torreya; species Torreya grandis. The sequence goes on from JARHVA010009272.1 coordinate 39,801, forward strand.
CTATAATTGAGAATATATAATTAGATTTATTCTTAGACAATAGCACTATGAAGAGGACACTAGAGGGGTGGTGATCTTGTCTAACCGAGGGCATTTTCATCCACTTGTAATGAGGAAATCAAGGTTTGTGGGTTCTCTTTGCCTTCATCTACAGAACTTGTGTCTAGAGTGTAAGCTTATGATCACTTTTGGAGACCATTATGTAATTGATTTTCCTTCAAAACCCTATCTCCTTAACATGTGACTACCATTACATATCAATGGGGGAAAGGATTTAGTTGTTGAAATTGGGTGAGACCTCAACACCCCATGTGTTGAGCATTGCCTACATCCAATACTTCAAAGAGGGATCAAACTTCATGTAGTTCTCCCATGTTATGGTGGTGTGTGAATAATTGGCATAATATGTTAGATGATGATACAATAATAATGTGATTAAGTGCATTAACCATGGATTGTGACATGTAAAATGTGTTTAGACTTTAGCTCTTGTCTACTAGGGATGTATGCTATCAAAGTTGGGACAAATTGGTATTCTACTCTCAATATGCAAGTGTGATTCTAGTGAGTTTTAGTATGGAACCCTCTTATGTGTCAAATTATATTAAAAGTGTTTATATATTCCTATTATTGAAAATCCTTTGAATTGGTCTCATTAGGGACATGGGTTGACCTTCTTATAGCTTTGAACTTGGAAAATTAGTCATTATTTAGTGGGAAGACAAGAGAGGGGGGAAGGACACTAAAGCAGTGCAATCCTATCCCCTAGGGTACTCATGTATAAAGGGTCATATTACCATGATAAGGGTTAATCATGGCCTCTAATGTGTCTAAGGTTGATAATTATAGGTCTAAGACCATGTAGGTAACATATATCAGTTTAAAAGAGTGCGCAAGGTGGTCAAAAGTGATCAAAAGGTGCCCTAATATACTTTAGATCTAAGTGTTTAAAAGAGTGGTCACAATTTCATGATTTTATATTAAATGTAATTTATTTATGCTTAAATTTTCCCCCATTTAATTTTATTAATGCATCAAATCAAAAGTACTAGATTAAAAGGAAAAAGAGTGCATACCTAAACTCACATGTGGGAAGGAGTCTTAGATGTAGGCAATAATGATGGACTATGATCGACACAAAACTTGTAGTGAAACATATATAATATCATTATTTACTTAATATGAATATTAATAAGTAAAAAACAAAAAGCTTTGACAAGGAATGAATACACTTGATGGAGTATGTGAACTATTGTGCCTTGTGCAAAAAGTTGTAATTGTGGCATGTTGTGCATTTGTATTAACATTGAATAGATTGGAATGGACTATGAATTCCCTAATCCTCATTGATAAGTGGGTGTTCTCAATAAATCAAGGTGTGATTGACTCCATAATCATAATCCTAGAGCAGTGGATTAGTTTAGGATCCCTAGATATGAATCTTGATACATACATACATACATACATATATATATATATATATATATATATATATATATATAATTAGTGAAAAAATTAGTGTAAATAGTGAACTAACTATTTTAGGTGGAATAAAGTTCAATTTTGGTTCAAAACTGGCATAAAATTGGTGTAAATACTGAGTATAATATGATTCTGGTGTATACAGATTGGATAATGATATTGATTTTCATTCCATTTACAAAACTGGTACAATGAGGAAGTAATGTACCATGCACATGCACCTAAATGATATCTAGTGCATATATTTTTTAAAACTTAAGTAAAGTAATCATGATTCTAATAAGAAACATGTGTGTCAAACTAGAACAACACGTCACACATGATTTCCCATAAACTAAGTAAATTTGAAATAAACTATGTAATTCTGAGTAATTAAAGAAACTAATACTATGACACTGCTTAGTATTGATCTAAGTAGACTGAGGTTATAATAAATTATATAAATTCTTTTTTTAGACATTTATACAATGGTGTTGGGAAGGACACTAGAGTATTTCTCTCTTGTCTAATGTGGCACTCTTGTCCAACTTGAATTTTTATTTGTTTTTTGATCCCAAAACTATATCAACTATGTAACCACTATTAAATCATGTATGTGTATTTATCTAAGAAGGTCAAGTCTCCAATACAAACCTTTGTGAATTCCCCTTCTTTTGAGGTGAGTTTTTGAGCCTACGTAAGAACTTAATTCAAAATAAATGGTTATGTAGTAGGTTGTTATGATGTAAAAAAATGTAAATATGAGTAATATTGACATCATGGAAAACATGGCATCAATATGTATCTAAACTGAGCATAGTAATAATGTAATATGCATGTGAAACTAGGCATTTAAAATAATTTTGTCTAGATAGATGTGATAATGAATCACATATATAATTTGAACAACTATTTATATAATGCTAAAACTACTTAGGGTGGAATGCATGATGTCCATCATGGCATTGGAAGGGGTTGGGTGCATGGTGTCCATCATGACATCCAAATATGAGAAAATAAGTAATCAAAGTTTCATGTTCATGATGCACATAATTAAAGAGTACACGCACAACACATAAAACACATAGTAGAAGGCCAAGGGGCCACATATAAAGGACATGTTCAAATGTCACTCACTCGAATAAAAGATGCATACAAATGCAGGTTCAAATTCCCTCACATGCGTACAAAGAAATAATGGAGGATTAGAACCACATATAAGGACATGTTCAAATGTACACACACACAGATAGAAGACACACATAAGGATATGTTCAAATGTCCTCACATGCATACAACTAAAAATATGAATGCTTGGATCCACTTGGTAATGACATATTCAAATGTCCTCAAATAAAATAAATAAGTACATACAATATATGAAGCTAGGAAAAGTAATTTTAAAAGCATGAATTATTATGTATCCTAATCAATAAGTGTTAAGTTGCAATCTAAGTAATATTTAGTAACTAATATAGGTAATAGTATATCACAATCTTCATGAGTGATAAATATCATAATATGTAAGATAATGTAAAGTAATTAGCATGTGAGTATGATAATGTGCGAAAATAAAGATAAACCTATGTTTACCATGCCCCTAGTGAGCTAGATGATGAAATTACATGTTGTAGGAAGCATGTGTGAAGTCTAAAACTAAGTAGTGGTAGTTTGATCTCACTGGGACAAGAGCAGGGTGAGGGACACTAGAGAATTTCACCCCTATCCCCGATAATGCTCCTATCTAAATATAGTCTTTGAGTGTGTAATAATAAAATTGGTTATAACTAGTTCTAGTAATGATGACTTGTGTAATATGCACTCACTCATATACATTGGTGAAGCATATATGATATAAAATTGGCTAAACATATATATAATATTATGCACAATTGAATTGATGTATGATAAAGTACATATAAGCATGTGTAGGTCTTGATTTTTGTTATTTTCTACAATATGCTACTATTTTTGTATTTTTTCAAGCATATATATGAATTTAAGTATGATACATAATAGGTGAGATGATAATAATTGATGAGTCCTATGATGGACTCACAATAAACTGGCCCTATATTAAAAAAGGAATTGTGGCCTTTCACAAATGGAAAGGTGTTTATTGTGGTGATTGATCTTATTTCAATGGAAATTATGAGTATGGATGACCAACTATGCTATAATTATCACTACCATATTGATTATGTTGAACTATGGGGCATTTTGGATCCCATCTCAAAGTAGGTGAAGCTTGTGTTAGTGCCTTATGTGAAGTTTTCTTCATACTCTATAATACCAATCAAGTATGTTCCATAGTAGAGAGTGGATCTCTAGCATCTTTTACAAATATTTGTTGAAGGGTCCTTTCTAGGATAGGCTTTCATGGAAGTGTAGATCTCTACTAATAAAATATATTAGTAGGTTGTACCTTTTTAGGTGGCTCAACTGAAGGTTTTTGTATGGTAGTTAAATATTTATATGGTAGAGGGTACTCATAAGGGATCCCCAGAGTTGTAATGACTTCACTAGAATATATGTATTTCAAGCATCTATGAGTTTTATAAGGAACTATGTGAATCTGTTGAATCCAAGGGAATCCTAATAAAATGTCAAAGATCCCTATATTGGGTACTATTATGATTTTGGTGGCCACATTTATAGGATTGACCTATAATGGTAAAGTGATCTCACCAATGGATCTCTAAATGTGACCATTGAATCCTTTGATGACCATGGTGATGGAAGCATATCACAATCTATGTATCCAAGATAATAAATAAATGTGTTTGTACACATATTCACACTTGAACCATTACCAACCATGATACTTTAAATAGGATGGTGATCAATGTGTGCATTAATAAACAAAGAGTGTAAATATGATTCATCATTGATTATCTCATGCTCTAAAAATGTAATGAGTGGCCTAGATGGCACCGATATATGATAAGAACCTATTATACCATTTAAATGATGTTGTTCCTCTACATGGGAGTGGTAAGAAACTAGTGGAGGGTTTGCATTATATTCATAGTGCATGACTAATGTATGTGTGGTCTCATTAGTCATGTGCTTAGGAAGACGATCACTAAATATTTTAAGTGCTATACTTTCACTTGGTTTTACTATTGTACTTTTTGTTGGTGTGCTCAAATCAATGATGTTTTCATCTATCAAATCCTAAATATTATGTCTCATGTTATTAGTATGGCCCAGTGCCTTATAATAGTCACAAAAGGCATTATATTCAAAACATTTTAGAAGAGGTTGATTCATATAAACCTATTTAATGGGAGGTAGATATATGATATTGCATTCCAATAGTGTTTTGATAACCTTATATGGAGATTTTGGTAGGTTAGTGAATTGCCTTCATGGAAGAGCTAATAAGACAATGCATGGATTAGGATTTATAGTTCCATGTACTATTACTTTTTTATCATTCTTGTTATAGACTGGCCTTACTTTTTACGGTGTCTTGATTGAATTCTTGATGTTAGCATCAAAATTGGTTATGTACTTAAGCTTTTTCATTTTCAATAGCTTAACTTTTCTTTCCTTTATTATATGGCACAAAAATATGACTGAGTTAAACTTTTTGAACATAATAGTTTTGTATAGAGATGGAAGAAAACTTTACTTAAATACATATTTTAATTCTATATCTGTCATAGGAATTGTCATTTTGGATAACATGGTATTGTATCTTAAAACGTATTCTACAATAGGCTCATTAGATTTATGTTTGAGTATGGATATTTGAGCATAAGAAACCTTCATGATAATTTTGATTAAGAAATGTGAAAGAAACATATCAGTTAAGGGATTAAATGCATGCATTGATTGGTGTGGTAAATCATAAAACCATTGTAGTGCATAGTCCTTGAGACTTATTGAGAATATCTTAGTTAATAATTTATCATTGGATACATAGTTCAAACATGTTGTGTGAAATGCTCTGAGATGTTGTTTAGGGTCACCTTTACCATCATATAGTGTAATTTTGGGTACCACAAACCTTGTAAGTAAAGTATATAATGTTATATGTTGTGCCAATAGAGTGTGCAATAAAACATGAGAATCTAGTAACAAATTAGGTTTTGAAGCACCTTGTTCCACATGTAACACCTTGGCATGTAGAGATTATATATCTTTCCTAATGGATTGTATATCATGAGAAGAGGAATATGTTATAACCAAAGGTATAGTAGTGATAATTGGCATGGTAGTCTATTGTATCCCTTGATTTATTCCCATTGTGATAGGTGGTACAAAATTTGTATTCAAAGGAGGAGTAATTATAGAAGATTGGGTCATGTTTTCATTATTGATATCCAACAAAATTTTTATAATGGTAACATGATAAAGGGTTTTCTCATGAATTATTTCTCTAAAACTAGTCAAAACTTCCTCTTTATTGAATTCAATTTATTTCACAGTTAGAGGGGGGAGTACATCATAATGTTCATCTTGAGGATCCTTGTTCTCTTGATCATATTTCTCATGTTCAGAATTATTATCATTGAATTCCACATATTCATTAGGTTTAGTCACATTCAAAGGTGTTGGTGCACCTTTTTTATTATCCATATAAGTGTTGAGTGAAATTTGAGTATGCTCAATTGGGATACGACCTAATCTAGAACTTCTTCTTAAAGGTGTAGAAATAACTCTTTTAGATTGCATATAATATGATATGAAAGCTTGAAAATTTTATATTATTATAAAATTTATTAAATATTTAAATTTAAAAATATAAAGTGGAAAAAATAGAAATAAGGATACAAACCCTAACAACATCTATGGTTAGAGTTTGGTAATATTCGAATAATAAATGGGTTCAATAATATGTTTGATCAAATTTTAAATTTATGTAAAAACCCTAGATGAAAACACTACTATGAAAAATGAGGTGAATAATATAAAAATTATAAATTCACTAATTTGGAACTACTATATTCTAGAAACTTACTAAAATTGTAATATAAAGAGAAAAGAAAGACTTAGATAGAAATTGTGCCCCCAAGAGGAATCAAGGTTTGAAATATGTTGTGTAAAGAGGTTTGGTGCTTGGAATCAAGAATTTGGAACTAGATATGGGATTGGACAATAATGTTTAGAAGAGGAAACTAGAGGGGTAGTGCTCCTATCCAACCTAGGCCCCCCTTGTCCACTAGTAATGAGGAAATTAGGGTTTATGGGTTATCTATGCCTTCATCTATAGAGCCTATGTCTAGTCTAGGAGCTTACATTCACTTTCAGAAACCATTCTATAATTGATTTCCATTCAAAACCCTAGTTCCTTGAAATTTCAAGGCCAATGTAAATCAATGGGAAAAAAGGAGTCAGTGGTTGAAGTTGGGTGAGACCTCAACACCCCATGTGTTGAGAGCTACCTACATACCAATACTTCAAAGAGGGTTCAAACATCATGTAGTTCTCTCATGCTACAATGGTGTGTGAATAATTGGTGTAATATGTTAGATGTTGGTGAAATATCAATGTGATTAAGTACCTTAACCATGAATTGTGACCTGTAAAAGGTGTTCATACTTGAACTCTAGCCTCTAGGCTACTAGGGTTGTATGGAATCAAAATTGGAAGAAATTAGTATTCTTCTCTCAATGTGCAAGTGTGAATCTAATTATTTTTGGTGTAGAAACCTCATATGTGTTGAATGGTTTGAAAAGTTTTTATATAATCATATCATTAAAAATCCTTTGAATGGAGCTCATGAGGGATATGTTCCAACCTTCTTATAGCTTTGAATTTGGCAAATTAGTCATTATTTGATGGGAAGATAAAAGAGGGATGAAGGACACTAGATCAATGTGCTCATGTCCCCTAGGGTGTTCCTATTTAAAGGGTTATTTTTCCATCTTGAGTGTTAAACATGACATAAAAGGTGTATAAGGTTGATAAGAATAGGGATAAGTTCATTTGGGGGTCATAAATCAAATTAAAAGAGTGTAAAAGGTGGTTGAAAGTGATCAAAAGGGGCCTTGAGATAGGTTTAGATCTAAGTGTGTAAAAGAGTGGTCACAAGTGCATGATTTTAACTTAAATGTTAATTTTATGTGTCTACAGTTTGTTACACTTATTTCTTGTTTCATTGGTTACTATTTTAGCGCACTTAGGGACCTTATTATTTTTGTTATTTAGTCTATCATTATTTTTATAACTTTTTTGTGAACCATTTAAATAAACTTAAATTTGTTTATTTTCAAAAGTGTTCATTTCATTTAAAATAATCCTCTAATCCTTAATTTAACTATTCACATTGAATTTCTATGGATTTTTATTTATCTTCACTCATATGTGTAATATCTTATCTACATTTTGTATTCTATATAACATCTAATTTATCTTGGATTTTCCTCAATCTATGTAATATATATATAAATCTCAATTCTCTTCCTCCTCTTTTAAGAGATACTACTCTCTCTCTCTCTCTCTCTCTCTCTCTCTCTCTCTCTCTCTCTCTCTCTCTCTCTCTCTCTCTCTCTCTCTCTCTCTCTCTCTCTCTCTCTCTCTCTCTCTCTCTCTACCCAATTTTCTCATAATGGGGGAATTTTAGCTACAACACCTTCTAGTCAACACTTTTTATTGAAAATGTCTTCATATTTTCCCAACACAGTTGCAAGATAAATTTCCCTCTTCGATACCAAATGATGTAGAAACGGTTGGGACCAAGTTAAGGGAATCATTGTCCCTACAGCCTAAACTTATCACTCCTCAATCAAATCACACTCAAATAGAACATAGCCATAAATAGAGACCAAAATCAAATTGTATTAGATACATATGATAGAGTTATATAGAGAACACACACACACACACATGTTTTATTTCATGAATTAAAACATGTATAAGAAGACATTATAGTCACAGTTTGCCATTGGACTCACTTTAGTTATTTCTACTATCTACTATCCTATAATCACACCCACACTCTCATCACTAAGACTACTTGAGCTCTTCAAAAATCATACTTTGTTTGATTTGAGTCTCTCATGCCTCTTCATTTCATCCTTGAGTGCCTCTTTAAATTTAAAACACTCTCAAAAAACCCAAAGATAAGGATCTCAATGATTTTAGTTACTTTACTTTTGTAACCTACATAAGCAAAATTGTCACTTAAAATAGACTATGGGTTTTGAAATTATCATAGTAATTAATAGATTAAAATATACTAATAATTTCTTTCAATAATCAAAAATTTCATCATCGAACAAAAAAAACTGAGTTTAAGCCTTGTTTATGTAGATAACTAAATCTGGGCACCGATAACCTCCAACCAAGCTTTTGACCAATTTCCACCAAAGTTCATAATTTGGAATAAAAACACTAAAGCACATTAAATGAGTTTAAATTGATATATTCAAGTGCTAATTTTGGCTAGAGTATCATTAAATGGAGCAATGCAATTTATGGTCCAGCTAACTTTGATAAATCATTTTGAGTCCAAATGCCAATTTTGCACTTGGGTTCTCTAGATTACTCTTTTCTATCAAATTTATTGTACAAGACATGTGCCTTTTTTATCTTGTATTGAAAACATCATAAATGAGATAATAGATCCAACACATCTGACATTGACTTCCAATTCCAATCAAATCAAATTTTGGAACAATAACAAGGCATTATAATCAATTTAAGTAATTTATGCACAAATTACTTAATCATGCTTAAGAGATAGTTAATCCAAATCAAGGCATAATTAATAGTTCCATGGAAACTTGTTGAAAACTTGTTTTAGAAATGAATATTGAATATCTACATCATCAGGTGACCTCATTTCTTGGGAAGACATCCCTAGGCCTTAAATGCCATAAATATCAAGATTATGGGTCTCCCATGCCTCATTAATGTCCCTTCTTCCAAATTCATCATGAGGATAATTATGTATTTTAATTATATAATTTGATTAATCCATGACCACACATTTCAATCTTGAGATGGGAAGTCATGGTTGATTCTGGTCATTCTTGAAAATTTATAAATAGAGAGGCCATGAACATCATTTTTAAGCTTAATTTGTAAAAAGTTACTATGTCAAATTGATTCCAAGAGATCTCACATGCCAAAGTTATGATGCCAAAATATTGAACCAAGCCAAGCCAAAGCCATAAGGTGCCAAGGAGAAGAGGAGATAGCCAATCCTCCTTTGATGAAGACTTCATGAGCACAAGTCGAGCAAGCCACTACAACAAGCATTTAGAGGATCCAAGGAAGGCGAAGGATTATTGTTTTTATTTAATTTTTAGTTGTGATTTTCATTTTTTTTTTTATTAAGCTCACCCTAGTAACTAGGCCTAGAGATGAATGTCACTTAGTGTGTTTTTATCAATTTGTTTGCATTTTTGAACTAACACAATACTAATCACCTCTCTTGAGTCAAATTTCTAGTTCACATAATGGCATGCCTGGTGGGATGACACCCCATAAATTTGATAAAATAGCACCTATAAGTAACATAATAACCATTTTCATGTAGGTTCTTGGAGTCTGGAAGCAAAAAGGGTAAAGATTTGAGCAAAAAGCATATTTTTTAGAGCTCACAATTTTGTTCTCAAGATTGTGTAATTCAAATCCCAACTCTTCCTAGCTTGACCCAACTCACCCTAAATCAGATCCAACTTAGCCTGACTTGAACCAACTCACCTCAACTCAGATCCTAACTTGACCTGACTTGACCTAACTCACCCTAACTCAGATCTCAACTCAGCTTGACTTGACCCAACTAACCCTGACTAAGATCCTAACTTAGCTTGACTCAACCCAACTCATCCTGACTCAAATCCAAAATTGGCCTAACTTAACCCAACTCACCCCAAATTAGATCCTAACTCAGCTTGACTCAACCAAACATAGCCTGACTCAGATCCCAAGTCAACTTGATTTGACCCAACTTAGCCTGACTTGACCCAACTTAGCCTAACTTGACCCAACTCATCCTAACTCAACCTAACTTGAACCAATTTACCCTAACTTATATCCTAACTCACCCTAACTCAGTTTCCAACTCAACCTAACTTAGATCCTAACTCACCCTGACTAATATCCCAACTTGACCCAACTCATCCTGACTAATATCCCAACTTGACCTAACTCACCCAGACTCAGATCCTAACTCACCCTGACTTAGATCCCAACTCGCCTTGACTCAAATCCTAACTTACCCTAATTTGACCCAACTTAACCCAGCTTGGATTCCAAATCAGCCCAACTCGACCCAACTCACCCTGAGTTGGATCCCAACTCGACTGTGTCAACCTGAGAGTTCATTTTCCTAAGTTAATTGTTTCATTTTTAAAAATGCTTCAAAGCTAAACCACTTGCTAACATTTTTTCTGTAGGACCAACTTGGAAAATTGCTAAAATATGTTTAAATCATCTTTTGTATGCTTTAAAATGAACTAAGAACATTATTTTGGTGCTTAATATAACATTTAAGTGCTTAAGTAAGTTTTTAGCATTGGTTTTCAAAGTTAAAAACTTTAAGACCTAGGGGTCAAATAAACACCATCAAATCTTTCAGTTGGGCTTAAAATTGAACACATTTGTCAATTTTGTTTTCATTGTTTCAATTAGCACTTTTTTTTCTTAAAATGCAAGGATGTTTTATGTATGCTCTTCCATTTTTCCCCTTTAGGGAAACCTTAGAATCAAAATCATTTTCCTTATTTACATATTTCTTAGTCCAAGGCATAGAAAGAACATCATCTAAAGCACTCCCCAAAAACTTGTAAAAGTATTGGGTGACCTTGACAATGACCCTAAAGTATTTATATTGTATGCTTTCTTTATTTCATGTAAACTTGGCTTGTAAGGGGGACGTCATTACCTCCCACAAGTTCTTTAGGAAGCTTTGACCTTGAGTTTCACCTCCTAGTATTGACTTTATTTGGCTCCATATTGGAGTTGTACACGGGACGTAGTGGCACTTTGGACATCACACTATACTAAACAAACAATAGGATGTAGTGGTTACAAAAAGGACTAGACCTTTTTACAATAAGCCAAGTGATATGGACCCAAAATCCATGCTTTTCTTTTACATTATTTGATGTGAAAGTCATTATGTAATTGATTCCCCTAGAACATTCAAAAACTTGTAGATCTTAGACAAATCACCACTTGCCATAGAAGTATTGTTGGTGTAAGGTGTGCCTAAAAGTCCATGTCACAGTAATATCATTTTATATAAGGGGGGTGTAAAAACCCTACTATATAATGCATATTTACTTTTGGATGAGCACTTAAAATCCTCTCAAATAATGTATATTGATAGATTTTAACAATACCAAGTAACCTTGTCAGTTTAGGATCTAAAAGAGATTAATTAGTTAGTTTTGTCCTAGATTAAAGTCTTTTTTGAAGTCAAAACTTGGTGTAAACAAACTATGCAAACCAAACACATGGTCCTCATTTTCTTTTGAACAAAGAGGTGTTATGTTTCCCACGTGAAATAATCAATTTGCCTTGTTCAAAGTTCATCAAAACTTGGAGTCATATCATCCATTTGATGCAGTTATGCTTCTCAATTGAGTCTAGACCTTTTCCAAAGATGTTTAAGTCCATTTATAATCTAAATTTGTTATTTCACCTTTATAAGTTCATAGGGTTGATGTGTTAAGTGGGTTCGCCATTTTTACTAAACTTGAGGGAGCTTAGGTTCAATTTCCAATTTGGGTTGAAGGTTGTTTAAGACTCATGATCATTATCACCACTTGATAGACTTAAGTCATTTCATGTTAAACACTTTCACTTTGAGTTTATGAACCACAATATTTTGAGTCAAGAAAGGTAGTGTTATGCTGTCAAATTTATGAGAAATTATCTTTACCTTAGAGAGTTTTTAAAACAAGCATTTTGTCACATCTTTTGGGTAGTCTAGCACTGTTATGCCACCCAAAACATTTTAGATATTATTTCATAGGCCCTCTTGCATAGATATCAACTTTGTTCCTACATTTTTCAAACCAATCCGAGTATACTTTTGTGAACCTTTGTCTAGCACAGTTACATTGTTCACTTTTATCTAGCTTATTTGTCAAAAGAACCAAGTTTTATACCATTATTTGTGAGAAAATAAACTATCTCTAAATTGCCTTTTTTCATATCTTATACCTATTTGATTGAGTCAATGTCCAAAAATCAAATGCCTAATGTTTGTTAGAAGTGTTTCAAATATGTTAGATTAAAAATTTCATCTATTTTCAAAGTCTATCTTTTGATGTCGTTTGGCCAAGAGTTCTGGCACATGCCTTGTTTGAGCCTAGCTTTTGATGTCGTGTTTGGCCAAAAGACCTAGCAACTTTTAATTTCCCAGATTAGATTTATTTAAAACACTTTGACCTTAGATTTTGGCATTTTTATTTTTGGTTCATTCACTTAATATTTTTGTGTAAGACATGTAACATTAGACATTTAACATTGGCGTGTGTTATCACAAATCTTTGCATAAACCTTTTGATCCTTTTGACGAATATAAACCAAGTTTGAACATCATCTTTTTAGACATTATCCTTTTAGATTTTGTATAACTATCTTCCCTTTCTATCACAAAGCATTGAATATGGATCCCAACATGTATTCCTACACTCGTAGTGGACTCATGTACAATCTAGGGATTAGTAATGTGGTTACAGAAGAAGAAATAGTGCAAGACACCTATGAAGATAATATTTCTTATGAGATGGATCTTTATCCCTCTTATAATACTCAATTAGGGTCATAAATCGAAGATCTATTGGCTAACTATTTGGTTAATACACCACCTTATTTAGAATAAGACCAAGAGAAAACCAAACAATACCTAGCTACAATACTCACAACTGACGAACCAGTTCCTCAACAGTCAGGCTCTACTAATATGCCTTCCACGTATGATCCATTTTTATTTTAGCATCATTTTTTGGAGAACAAAGACAAGATTTAGATTCAATCCATAGAGGTAGGGGCCAAGTTTCTAGTAGACTTCTCTCATGAGAATTTACCAAGCCTAGTAAGAATGCCCCACGACATAATTTATGATCAACATGCTTCTTCTAGTAATCCTTTGGCTCTATTCCAAACAACGTATCAGGACCTTAATATGCCTAATAAAGGAAAAAACCTCATGGAAGACCACTTTAACCAAATGTAGATGGCATATCAAACCTACCTAAATCTAGCATGCAATTTCAATCAGATGACCATGGTGAGAAAAGCTCTTATTGACTTAGTTCCTTCAACAAGAGTTTTGATAGAGTTAACTAGTAAATATAATAAAAGTTAAGACCCATTAATTCAAAACACTTTAGTAGACAACTTGTTGTATATGCCCATTATTAAAGAAGTGTCTTCTACTTCTACATAGAATAATGAACAAAATATAGTGGATAATGTGCAAGCAATGTCCAATCCAAATCAAAGTGGTACTAATGCACAAACAACTAGTCAACAACATGCGCTTGTAGTTAATATCATGATTGGACCATCATAATAGGGAGTAAGAGTTTTTGTATCCCAACCTCAACTAGCTACTTCATCAAGTGTGTAACCAACAGGATTAGGTATTCAACTATAAACTAAAGTCGTGCCTCAATATTCAAATATGATGAATCATACTCCTCAACAAGAAATGAGTAGTATTCTACAACAATAGGGACAATATAGTGTACCAATGCAATAGAGGCTGAACAAGGGGAAACTAATGTTTCACCTCATCAAGTAGTGGAAAAAATACCTCCTCAGTCATAGACCAGTGTACCAATCTAAAACCAAACAATGACTAGCCAAAAATGTGTAACTATTGGTCAATGATAGATGCCAAATATTTAACATGATTTCACTTTATAACAAAGATTTGTACAACAAGGAGGCTCCAATGTTTCTCAAGTACCTACTAGACATCAATCAGTTCAAAATGTGCCACAAGTTCAGAGATAAAGTCTTGGTCCACATGTTCCCACTCAACAACAAGGTTTGATTAGTTAACAGTATGTCCCTTTTTAACCATATTAGGCATAGTATAGTTATATCCCTCCATCCCAACCACAAAATCCTCCAAGTCAAACCTTCATATCCAACCCAAACCAGAATATCACACAACTAAATATGCAATCTCAAGTACATTAGAATCCACCTATGCATATTCTTAGTCTATTTCCCAACCAAACCAATATACCTCAACAAATATCTCCATTAGACCCTAGTCAAAGTGTCCCACTTGTGAACTCCCAACCATCTACCCAAACCAATATTCTCCCTCAAACTAATGTTCCTTCCAGTTTCTTGTCCCAAGAATTGTAACAAATGAAAGATGCAATTGTTGTCATTCAGGCTAGGAAATAGACTAAAATTTTTAAGTTGGATGATGCGTGTTCTTACCCATTCAACATGGAGTACTTGCATATACCATTTCCTCTAAGATACAAACCATCAAAATTTGACAAATACAAAGGGAAAGGTGACCCTAAGGCCCATTTAACCGAGTTCTTTGTCACATGTCAACCACTGGCATATAGTGATATATACCTTTTATTATTGTTTCAAAGGAGCTTGGTTGGACAATCCTTGGAGTGGTTTTTCAAGTTGCCTAAGAATTTAGTAACAAATTTTGATGATCTTTTTGATAAGTTTGTGCAGTACTTTTCCTTTAATCTCAAACATGAGATTTCATTGGTTAACTTAACACAAATAAAACAAAAGGCTGGTGAGAATTTTGCAAGTTATCTATAGTGATGGAGATCCCTTACAGTCTGATTCACCCATCACTTACTATATAAACAATTATCCATTGTGTTTACTAAAAATTTGCATAGTGAGATAGCTTATCATCTGAAACTAAAATATGCACATACTTTCAAGGAGATCATCGACAAAGGCTTATTGATTGAGTGAGCCCTTATTAATAAAGGGATCATCAAGCTTACATTAACTAATCAAAATCAAGGCACCAATCAAGGAAGTGGCCAAAACCAACATCCAATCCAAGCGCAAGCATCACAACCAACACAGGCCAATAACCAAGATAGACCAAAGCAATTAAATTATAATAAGAATTTTGTGGGTAAGGGAGTAATTGAGTCACGTCATGTCCAAATAGTGAAAACATCATCTTCACCACCTTTTTAGCTTACTCCTACTCAACAACCTCTCCAATCAATGTTGCAAGCACAACAACTAAGACCTATGCAATAAATACAACAACCTTTACCATTACAAACCCCTCCTCTAAGGAGAATTGTGCCTATGTGTTGTGTCTTTAGTGACCAAGGAGAGCCTATTGAGTCTTTATTTCACAAACTTGCCACTACTAATCTGATTAGTTGGCCTATACCAAAGCATTATCCATAAGGCATTCCCTATCCTAATTGGTACCATGTAAAAAAAATTATGTGAATATCATCAGGTCAACAGGCATAATCTATGAAGATGTGTGTAAATCAAGCATTTGATTAAGAATATGTTGGAGAATAGGAAGATAACATTGGATAATGGTGCTTCCACCTCTAATCAAACTCTTTAGATTTATTAAAACCCCTTTTCCCAACATAACACACAGTAGTAGCATAACAATCAGCAATAATAACAACATCAGCTAGTACAACAAAAAAATCAATAGTATCAAAATCAAAGGCTGAACCAGTAGATTCAATAGAATCAATAACAAAACCCATAATGTTAGAACAATAAACAAAACCAAGGTCAAAATGGTAACAACTAACAAACCTACCATGTAGTTGCACATGACTACAATAGGTTTGTATGTCATATTGCAGGGGGAAATGTTAATACCATCTCTATAAATCCTAGACTGAGCACTAATCAATCTAGACTGTTGCTAAATAATACCACTCAACCAAATTACATGGATAATCCTTCTTTAACCTAGGACTACACACACGCAAACTAGCAAATCAAGGACTTGCACTTTTGGACCATATACCGATAACTCACCCTTAACACATGACCACATACAAATGCACTGGCAACTGAGACTTGTCCTATCTGGTCCCACACCATTCCCAACATTTGTTAGCAATTATGGTCCAATGTCTAATCTTGATTATGCAATCAAAACTCAGAGGTCAAAGATTATTATCCCATGTCCACAACCATCTGCCACTTTGCTTGTTATCTAACTAACTGCTTAGCATCATAATAAACCATTCACCATTGACCAAGACAAGAAGTTTGATATTAAGGAACAATTATAGAAGACACTAGCATAAATTTCTATTTTATATTTTTTGTGTACATCAATAATCCATAAGAACATTTTGAATGAGTTTTTAACCCAGTCCACTGTTGCGAGTGACATATCCCTTGATAAATGTCAAGCTTTGGTTGGACACCTAGCTCTAACCCAGTAAGTCACATTCAACCAAAGTGATATGTCTTCCCTTAGCCTACTCAATAATAATCCATTATACATGGAATCTTATATAAAGTAGTTTAAAGTTAAACATGTCTTTATAGACAATGGATCAGGCCTCAATATTGTGTCTCTAAAACTCATCAAGCTTCTTGGGTATACAATGGCAGATCACCAGCCAAAAATGATAACTATCAAAACCTATGATAATCAAGAAAGAGAATCACAAGTCACTATTAGCTTACCAGTTAGCATTGGGCCTTTGACCCATGATACACTTTATCATGTGCATGATCTTGAGTTTTCATATATTATACTTCTAGATAGGCCTTGGTTACATGAGATTCCTATAATTCCATCAATGTTGTACCAATGTATCAAGTTCTTCCACTCAAGGATGGAAATGAATATTTTAGGAGATTTACACCCATATGAACACTGCAAATATCTTGAGGATGAGTTTCAAAGCTACAATCACCAATATGGCATGATTCCAAGTTCTAAGTAGGATAAAATAAAGGCCATACTTATTGATCCTCCATAGGGTAATTGTATAGATATTAATACCTTGGGTTCCCTTTCCCATATATCACCTCCTAAAGCTTCCAATCATTTCACCATTTTAGATAATGGCTTAGAAGCTTATGTGACCCATGATACCTTTTATATTTCCAATCTTCCTCAAAATATAAAGACCTTTAGGCTACCTAAAAATACCCCACACATGCATTGGCAATAAAAAAACAAAGATAAGGGACCTATCATGTTTATACAGGCATCTTACATAAAACTAGACCATCTTAAAAGGGATGAATCATGGTTTTACAATGACAACCAAGCTGATTATTATAAAAGTGCATAGTATCATATTCCCAATAGGATCATGGAGCATCAAGATTATGAAGGAAGAGGCCTCAAACTGTAATAAAGAACCATTGAGCCAATTTCCATGACTAAGTACAAAAGACCCTATGGACTTGGATTTAAACTAGCTGGGGGTGACCCCACATATCTTACTCTAGTTCCATCACTAGTGGCTAGTGATGATGATGCTGACAATGAAGCAGAGTCTAATCATAGCCTCACCTTTGATGACCTAGCTGAGACAAACCTAATTGATAACAATTCCATATTTACTCTTGCCCCAATCATTTATCACAACCCATTGCCATTATAATATCTCCAACTGATAGATTGGGACCAACAATAATCTAATTTACTGATTGATGAGTTTTATAATGGTGAGGTATTCTATGACTTTTTAGGCCTTAGAGATAATGTTCTATTGAGAGATCATAAATTAGGATTCTCAATTAAATTAGATCCTGAAGCCTATTTTGGAGAGTGGGTGAATGCCCTTAGCCAAAAACAAATAAATAAAACATTGAGGTTCCCAAGTGAAAACCTCTTTGAGGAACCTTCTGACCAAGGAAAAAGTAAAGATAAAGGCCAATCTAGTGGTGAAAACCTGTTTCAGGCATCGTTAGATGGGGGTGTTCATTCTTATTCAAACTTAGACTAGGAGACCACCAACAATGAACTTGCTTATGGATCTAAGTTTAGTTTGATGTAAAAAAAAGTATTTGATCAAATTCTTGAAGAATTTCTAACTATTTTTGTCACATGGCCAGATCTCCCATTGGGAGACTCAGATTCATCATGCCTAGGAGACATTGAAGAGTAAGTCCTAACAAAGGACCTTGATATAGTCTAATAGTTCAAGTTTTTTCCTACTATTTTAGAAGTTAGTTTGACCTTGTAGTCAAAGATACAATAGAGGTAAACATTAGGACTCCATCGGACCTTAAATGGATAAAATTAGGTGCATCCCTCACTGAGGAGGAACATGAATTCTTTACAAATTTGTTGAGAGAATTTATAGATATCTTTGCATGGGCTTATTCGAACATGCCAAGTTTAGACCCCACCTTGGTTCTACACCACCATATGGTCAATCCTGATGCCAAACTGGTGAAATAAAAGATGTGTAAGATGCATCCTCACATTGATATCTTAGTAAAGAAAGAGTTGGAAAAACTCTTGGAAGTAGGATGTATCCAGTCCATTGACTACTCATAATGGATAGCTAATGTTGTTTTGGATAGCAAAAAACTTGAAGGAATCAAAATGTGTACTTATTTATGAGACATAAATAAAGCTTATCTTAAGGATTACTTTTCATTACCTAATATTGACATGATCATCGACTCCATGGTAGGTTATGAAATGCTTTCACTCATGGATGGATTTTTAGGATATAACTAGATCAGAATAGCACCAAAAGACCAACATAAAATAGCATTCACCACTCCATGGGGAACATTTTGTTATCAGGTAATGTCATTTGGTCTTAAGAAAGCTGGAGCTACATATCAAAGGGCCATGACTATCATATTCCATGATATGATGCATGATATTGTTGAAGACTATGTCAATGATATATTAGGAAAATCCAAAACCAAGGTCGACCATCCAACAGTGCTACATAGGATATTTAAAAGATTGTGGGAGTATAAATTCAGACTCAATCTAAAGAAATATGTGTTTAGATTAACCTCAGTAAAGTTACTTGGCTTCATTGTGTCTCGTAGGGGCATTAAAGTTGATTCGACCAAAGTCCATGCTATAATCAAGATGCTACCACCAACCAATTTGAAGCAACTCTATAGTTTACAAGGCAAGATCCAATCAATTTGATGCTTCATCTCTTAGTTAGCAAACAAGTGTCATCCATTTACACATTTTTTAAAGAAGGGAGTTGCATTTCACTGGGATGATCACTATCAAATATATTTTCAAAAATTCAAGGACTATCTAATTAATCCACATATTTTGTTACCTCCTATGCTAGGAAGGCCATTCTTATTGTATCTATCAGCTATTGACAATGCCTTGGAGGCAATTTTGGCTCAACACGATAAAAATTCAAAAGAGCATGTGGTATACTACTTAAACCATATTTTTGTCACATATGAACACAACTATGCACCTATTGAAAAAGCTTGTCTATCCATGGTCTTCATAGCTCAGAAACTGTATCATTACATGTTGAACAATAAGACCATGGTCATTTCAAAAGTAGATCCATTCAAGTGTCTACTATCTAAAACAGCTTTACAAGGTAGAATGGCCAAATGGATCATGCTTCTTAGTGAGTTTGACATAGATTATGTCAATTAGAAGGCAATCAAATGATAGGTCCTTTTAGATCAACTTACTGAAGCACCCCTTACAGACACAAATCCACTCACATTTCATTTTTCGATGAATCCATAATAACCATAGTTGATACACCTCTTAGGGATCATCACTAGAAGCTATATTTTTATGGTTCATTGACTGCATATGGATTGAGGGTAGGTCTCTTATTTATTACACCACAGGGGGATCTAATCCATAAATCATTCAAAATCAGTTTTCCTTGTACAAAACAACATGGCCAAATATGAATCACTTATCGTAGGACTTCAACAGGTAGTAAAATAGAATATATCTCATCTAAAGGTTCGTGGTGATTCTTAATTAATCATCAATCAAGTCATAGACCATTTTTACACCAAAAATGACAAGTTGGTTCCATGTAAGGTTATGGTCGATACACTAAAGCAAAAAATTGCAAATATCCAATTTGAACATATACCAAGGGCTAGTAATAGAATTGTAGATGTCATGGCTACTATCAGCTCTATAATTTGACAAATAGACAAAGCTAGAGAATATCAATTCCTTATTGAGAATTTATTCGCACCAGCTCATAAACCTTCAACCATTGTAATGATTTATGATATTGTTGGTCCTAATTCTATCTAGTACTTAGACCTTTAAAATTACCTTCATGACCAAGTTATACCACCTAACTTATCTCCAAAATAAACCAAAGCCTTTATTCATCATTCCACTCATTATACTCTACTTGGATCCACCTTTTACCATCACAGTTTTGATGAAACTCTACTTCATTGTTTAACTTCGGTAGAGTCTACACTAGGATTAAAATAAGTTCATGAAGGAGTATGTGGAGCTCATTATAGTTGGATAGTCCTATCCAAAAATCTCTTGCGTACTAGTTATTATTGGCACATGATGGATGAAAATGCAACTGCATATGTAAATAAGTGTGACAAATGTCAACGACATGCTAATTTGATTCATACCCTAACACAAACTCTAAAGTTGATGTTGACACCATGTCCATTTGCTACATGGGGACTTGACCTCATTGGGAAGATCAACCCCACTTCATCTAATGGCCATAAACATATCTTTACCATCATTGAGTATTTCACTAAGTGGGTTGAAGCTATACCCCTCACTTACGTGATTGGAAAGAAAATTTCCAAAGTTATCTTTAATCATCTCATTTGCCACTATGGTATCCCCTCTAACATTATATCTGATAATAGAGGATGATTTAAGAACAAGGATGTAAACAACCTATGTACCGGATATAACATCACACAACATTTTTCTATAGCATATTACCCTCAAGGTAATGGTCAGGTAGAAACATCAAACAAAACCATTTTCAATATTCTCAAAAAGATTTTCAATGATACCAGCTGTGATTGTCACCTACAGATATTCCCTATACTTTGGGCATATCATACCAATCATTGTACTCCTACAGGAACCACTCCATACTCACTTATTTATGGTACTGAAGCCATCCTTCCCATTGAGGTTGAATTACCTCCACTAAGCATATCTTTCAAACATGTTCTAGATGATCATGACTATCGAGTAGCTCACCTACTAGAGCTAGACCTACTTAATGAAAAATGCATAGCTACACTCAATAATATTTAGGCATATTAGAACTGACTCAAAGGACACTATAATTGACATGTCAAATATAGAAAATTTGAACTTGGTGATCTTGTTCTCAAAGAAAACCAAAAGAATACAATGACTAATAAGAAGCATAAAGGTAAATTCAAACCAAACTAGATTGGGCCTTTCATCATTACTATAGATTATGGATCAGAGGCATACATGCTTGCCACACCAGATAGAGATGAATTTCTTGAGCCAATGAATCTTATTCACCTCAAGCGGTATTATGTTTGAGCGCTAAGGTGTATTATTTGTAAAGACCATTTTTTTGGTGCCATTTTATCACTATTCTTCTTTGTACAAATATCATTCTTATCCATCCTCTTAACCTTATCCATTTTACCATTTTGCTCTATCAACCAGACATGTTCTAAATCCTAGCATGTTTGACCTCAATTTTTGTCATTCATTACGCATTTTTAGCACTAAAGAATCTGATAAATTTCATTAGTTATTTCAAGTACTTCAGACAAATATCATATTTTGAAGTAGTATGATAGAAGTTTTGGTAATTACATCCTTTGTTTGTTATTCCTTTCTTATCACTAGTCTTGATACTAATTATAACCGCCTTTGGGTAAACTAGTACCATTGATCTATGATGTTGTGTCCTAGTTATAACCTCCTATGGGTAAAATAGGAGCAACATTTGTTTATTAATTCTTGACGTACCAACTTGCCATTTCCTATGTCATACTATGCCTTTTTACCACATGTGCCTCTTTTGTTTGAATTGACTGCTACACTAGTCAAATTCCTTTGTTGTAGGGTATAACTACAATGACTTAAAGTCCTACTCTGGGACTATGTAGGCAATGATAGATACTTGTTGAGGTCAACTCAGTTACCCTTTCCACCATGCTCTCACTCTTTTACGAGTAACCTAAGCCACACTCTCTTCATTTTGTGAGAAACCTAAGCTGTGCTCTTGTCATTTTATAAGCAACCTAAGTTTGAATACTCTCACCATTTTGTGAGCAACCTAAGTTTGAATGCTCTTTCCATTTTGTGAGCAACCTACACCATGCTCTCACTATTTTTTGAACAACTTAAGTTTGAACGCTCTCACCATTTTGCGAGCAACCTAAGTTTGAAAACTTTCACCATTTTTTGAGCTTGAACCATTTAATGTCTCATCATTCTTGATCGAGTTGAGATACTTCAAAATTTTCAAAAACATTTGTAAAATCATTAGAAAAAATCAAAAACATTGATCATTTCTTTGCCTTAAGGATTCTGAGAACCTTTACTAAGTTACAAGCAAACCACTTGTCACTTAGTTTCCCCATCCTTTTTGGTCTTTTCTCTCATGCACTTACCATTTTTCAAGAACATTCCTATTCTTCTATCACATCCATGATGTTTTTCTTCTTTAGTTATCCCATTCTTCCCATTCCCTGGGAGAACTACATTTCACTTGAAGTTTTTTTATTGGATATTACATCCATAGAACTATGTAGGCAATGTCCACGTGCCTAGTGCATATGGAGACAGCTCAGCCACCCCCTACCATTTCTTCTATTCCCCCTTTTTTTTCATTTGTTAAGTTGTCGCATATTTCTAGAGGCAATGTTCATATGGTTTCTATTGCATTATTTGTTTCTATTTATTTTGTTTGTTTGTTTCTATTTATTTTGTTTGTTTGTCTACCTATTTGTTTATTTTCAACATTGTTTCCTTGATTCGATTTATGTGTGTTCATTAGGTGATTCCTTACCCACACTTATACTCGAATCCATTCGTATTTATATGTTTACATTATCATCATGGTTTTTATCATTGGTTTATTGTTTTCTATTGAGTATTAGATTACAAGAGTCAGTCCTCATGCATATTTAAGCTAAGTCATCATGATGTTATACCATGATGCCTATCGATACGTGCTATAATAAACCTCAACTTCAAGAAGCCTATTCAAAAATGATGGCATCAACATCTCTTCGACATTGACATCTTGATTCAATCCCAATCATATCCCAAATAGAGTAATTAACCATGAAAGAATTTTAACTTTTATTAGTTCGGATGAGCATCTCCCTACTAGTAAGTTGTTCCAATTTTTCATTACTCTCTGTGTTAAGTTATCATCCTTGACCAAATTTATCATGTTTTTCATAATCGAGGTCCAATGATTATAACCACCTATGGTCAAATCATTGTACACTGTCCCACTTGCATTTCTTAATGATTATAACTGCCTTTGGGTAAATCATTGTGTTCTCACCATTTTACTTTTATTTCTATATAGGGTCACATTATCTTATTTGTCTATCCTAACTAGGTAGCTCCATCTTCTCAATGATTATAACCACCTTTGGGTAAATCATTTTGTTATCATACCACATTACCACTATCAGGGTACAATGTTTATAACCACCTTTGGGCAAACCATTGTACATCATTCCACTTGCATTCTCAATGAGTTTGAATACTTTTTTTCAAAATCATTATTTTTTCACCCCATCATCTTTCCTTTCTTTCATCCACTTATTTTGCTTCTTATCGAGGGACTGTTTGCCAACCTACTTGTGTCAAATATTCCCTCGAGGGGGCAAATCATTATACAATTAGGTTATCATCATTACAATTATAGGCATATAGGACCTTTTCATTATTTTAGAGTATGTAACTATGTTTATAGCTTGCAATGTATTCTCAAATAGGGGTAAATTGTAGACACCTAAATCTGGCCATCGATAACTTCCACCCAAGCTTTTGACCAATTTCCACCAAAGTGCACAATTTGGCCTAAAAACACTACATCACATTATTGAGTATAAATTGATATATTCAAGTGCCAATTTTGGCCAGAGTATCATTAAATGGGGAAATACAATTTATGGTTCAACTAACTTTATTCAAATCATTTTGAGTCAAAATGCCAAATTTACACTTGGGTGCTCTGGATTGCTCTTTTCTATCAAATTTATTTTATGGGACACATGCCTTTTTATCTTGTATTGACAACATCCTAAATGAGATAATGGATCCAACTCATCTGATATATACTTCTAATTCTAATCCAGTCAAATTTTGGACCAATAACAAAGCATTCTGATCAATTTGAGTAATTTGTGCACAAAGTGCTTAATCATGCTTAAGAGCTCATTAATCCAAATCAAGGCCTAATTAATAATTCCATGGAAAGTGTTGATTTTTTTTTTAGAAATGACTATTGAATATCTGCATCATCAGATGACCTCATTTCTTGAGAAGACATCCCACAAATATCAGATTATGGGTCTTCCATGCCTCTTTATTGCCTCCCATGCCTCATTAATGTTCATTCTTCGAAAGTCATGATGAGGATAATTATGGATTTTAATTACATAATTCAATTAATCCATGACCACACATCTCAATCTTGAGATGGATGATTATGGTTGATTCTAGTCATTCTTGAAAATCTATAAATAGAGAGGCCATGAACATCATTTTTAAGCTTAATTTGTGCAAAGTTACCATCTCAAATTGATTCTAAGAGCTCTCACATGCAAAATTTATGATGCCAAAATATTGAGCCAAGCCAAGCCAAAGCCACAAGGTACCAAGGAGAAGAGGAGATAGCCAAGCCTCCTTTGATGAAAAATTCATGAGCACAAGCCAAGCAAGCCACTACAACAAGCATTGGGAGCATCCAAGGAAGGTGAAGGATTCTTGTTTTTCTTTAGTTTTTAGTTGTGATTTTCATTTGCTTTTATTATTAAGCTCACCCTAGAAACTAGGCTTAGAAATGTATGCTAATTAGTGTATTTTGATCAATTTGTTTGCATTTTTGAACTAACGCAATACTAATCACCTCTCTTGAGTCAAATTCCTAATTCATAATTTGATGACTGAAATCACTTTCTCACTAGATCTTTAATGTCTTAAATATATTGTAATGTTGATTCTTCCCTTAGATTATTATAAATTAATTATACCATACTAAAATTATAAATACACTTACTAACTTACATGAATATACCTTTACATATTTTTTATTGATAAAATTTGATTATTTTTATTCCTTCCATCTATATAAATACATGCAAGGATCCACAAGTGAAGCAATTTAGCTTCACAAAATCCTGATTAATATGGATATAATGATGGTTCAATTAACAATGTTACTTTGTGACAATTAGAATGTCTTCAATATGGATAAGAATCCAATGATGCATGAGAGGTGCAAACACCTCAGGGTTCATTGTGAATTTATTATAGATAGATAAAGTTGGGAGTCTCTGAGTGATGGATGTATAAGGCAAATTGTCATCAGTTGTTCATTTAAATCAACTCTTTATGATACACAATGTATACAAATATCTAAAATATTCATTCAATATTCATAAATCACAAACTTGTTTTTAATTTAGCTTTTTGTTGTACGTCATTGATCTTACCCTATATTAGAATTATACATAAAACATTCACAATTAATGCACAAATTACTCTACAATTTTCTCTATAGTGGCTTATGCTTCACAAGGAAGTTGCACTATGAATGGACACTTATGGATTTCTACTTCGTATACTAGTAAATAATTATTTTAATCACTACACTAAGTTATCGAGAGGGTTTGGGTTTGTTTTTGTTTTTTTATTTAATTTAATTTATGATTTTTAATGATTAATTTTTTTTTTAATATTTGGTAAATTTTTATTTAATTATTAAATTTATTTATATATTAATAATATTTTTTATATTTAAAAACAAAAAACTTATTATTATTATTATTATTATTATTATTATTATTATTATTATTATTATTATTATTATTATTATATATAATTAAATATTTCTATTAAAAAAGGTAAATAAATAAATACCTTCATAAATAAAATAAATAATTTTACTCTTATGCATTATTTGTATTGGCATAAACATGTAAGAGAATGAAAATTACAAAGTGATTTACTTGGCTTACCTAATCTCTTATATGTATATGAATGAATGATTGAGAAACTTAGAATTATATAGATATTGGCATCTTTGCTCATGTTTTTTTTAATTGATTGACCATGTCTTTTGTTGAGGGAGGCCATATTTTAGATTACATATAACTCATTATAATTGATGAGTTAGGTACACTTATGTGTTCTTTTGGCTAAACAATCACAAATAGGGGGTATCCAATCTATCAAAATCACACAGATAATGATTTGGACTCTATCTATTTAACTCTTCATCTCAAAAATCTAAGAAGATTTATACCTTAAAAATGGTATAAAATTTTATCATCCTTACTAACCAAACTACAACCGTTTCGATTATATATTATATTTTACTATACTTTTAATTTCATTAACTCTTTTTTCTCTAATATCATTCTTATATAACTTATACATGAATGAATTAAAATCATCAAAGTAAACAATCTAGAATGTATAACTATGAAAGAACATTTTTTAGATGGTAATATTAAAAAAAAAGGCTTGGCCCCCATTAATGGGTCAATAGTATATAAGAATTAAAAAAAAAGTAGATATGGGGTAGTATGGATTTCTTCTCAATCAGGGTGGTTTAAGCTAAATTTTAATGGGGCTTGTAGGAAAATCTAGGAGCTTCAAGTGTAGGATGTGTAATAAAAGATTGTAGTAGTTTTTTAAAAAAGAGCTACTTCACTAAAGTTTCTAGATGGAACATATAATGAGGTAGAAGCTCAAGCTCTGGTAACTAGGATTGAGCTGGCTTTAGAATGTGGAATAGCTTATCTAAAAATTAAAGGTGATTCTCAAGTCAAAATTCAGACTTGTAAGGAAAAAAGTGAAATCCTAAAAATTGGAAAACATTATCTCTCTAATCTGGCCTAAGTTGAGCTTATTTCATAGTTGGAGGTGCTTACATTACTTTCAAGAAGGAAATAAAGAGATGGACTTCCTAGCTAATGTTGGTATAGATCAAGAGGAGGAGGTTAGGGTTGATAATACCAAGGATAGATGGCAAGATTGTGTTGGCATGGAATTGGTGGCTCTTTGAATGTTTAATCTCTTTCATAAGTCAGTTAAAAGGTGACAAAGGTTTTTTGGAGGTTAACTAGTGGCCTTGTGAAGGGTGATGGTATAAGCATTAATGAAAGTAATTATAGAATGGTCATAGATTTGATGGGATTTCATTACGAATCATGCAAGTTATATGAGAGAAATTTTATCTTAGTTGTGACCGCCATATTTTAGCATAATAGTTTTGGGCATGGTGTTGGCTTATCTCTATTGGATGGTGCTAAAATTTATTAACTCATTGGTCTGGCCACTGTGCATTGGTGGTGATAAATCTAGAGAAATGGGTTTCACTAGTAGTGTCTCCAGAACATGTCTCATGAATATTTTTTTGCGTGCTAGTTTTGGAAGTGGCTAAAGAACTGGAGATTATTTTTGGAGTGAAAATACTAGCAGAGAATAGGAGACTCAAAGTGAATTCAGATTTGGTGGCCCTGTTTGTGAGTAATTTATTCTTGGTGATGTCGGATCAATAGCAGATTAAAGAGATGGTTTATTTTTTGTTTGGACTGAGTATAGGATGGGATTGCTTTCAACTTTAGACAATCTTCCTTTAGGCCCTTTTCAAGACCTACCCTTTTATGGGAAAGATGGCCTTGGTTTTGTGCCTTTGTCTGTATTTAGAATCTTGGAAGAGAGATTCATCTCCTTGGTTAATTTTACTCATGATTTGGAATAAGTGTGCTCAACTGAAGGTGGGGAGAAGGTAGCCAGGGGTGTGGCTATGCCTTTTTTGCAGGATTTATTTATCCCTTTTTTGCAAATGGAAAATTATCATGTTGAAAGGAGGACCTAGGGTGGATTGAAGGCAATCAAATGTTTAGCTCATGGTTTAGCCTATGGTCATTTTTAGGTACCTCCTTGATGGCAAGAGTAGTGATTAGTTTTTAAGGTGCAAGAAAATTGGAAGAAGAAGTTTAATTTTCAAAATTATATTGAGATTGAGGCTTCCTTATTAAAAAAAGAGAAGGAGTTGGGTGGGCCAAAGTCAGGGGAATGCTCTCAAGGTCAGTTGGTTTAGGTTTCTCAAACACTGAAGAAGGTTGTTGTTTAGAGGTCAGGGCAGTTAGATGACGGAGCGTGGAAGGAGGTGGAAATTATAGTGATCGACTAAATGTAGGTCTTCTTTGTAGTTGGTTCTTTTTTGTTGTTTTGTTGGACTGGTGGCCATAAGTTGGTTTTTTTTATTAGTCTAAGCTGGTATGTTGTAATACAATTAGTTTTGGATACATAAACTTTGGTTTATAAGTATGGAAGGCTATTGGTTGGTTAAATGCCTTGATGATTATGTTATCAATCTAGACCATTTGGATTTTATAGTTTTTTATGATATCAGGAAGGAAAGCCATAAGCCCTAAAATCAAAAAAAAAAGGGGGCTTGAGGAATAGGGTTGAGTTTTAACTGTCTACCTTGATTTGTGGCCATCTTAATAAAATTTTCAAAATTTTAACAATTATCTAATTGATAATAGTAACTATTTATTATATATTAAAATTAAATATAGACATAATACAAATATGGGTAGACAAAAAAATAAGGATCTATATTTATATGGCACTCTTAAAATAATATATATTAATATTATTAAAATGTTATAAAATACTAGCATACATGTTTTATATAAATTTATGTAAAATATGTTGAGAGATGTCATTCTCGAAGTACGTATTCCACTTATGTCACAAATTTAATATGATATATGTTCCTCAAGAATGATATCTCTTGACATATTTTACATAAATTTATCTAAGATATGTATGCTAGTTATATTTCTTTTTATATATAAGCATTGTATTTCTTTATGGGTAGAATAATAATGTTGGCCAATTTTTTTTAAATAGAAAAAATTATAAAATGATGGTCAACAATGATAAATTTAAAGTTATAATTAAAAGTTAACACACTCTCTCTATTATAGGCCACCAACACCTCTTAAAATACCATTGTAGAACATCTATTGACATAATAATAAAATTTGATTATTTTTAAAAAAAAATAAATATTTATGTGAATAATTATTTTTAAATGATATATATTAAGTACATTCAAAACTATTAAAAATGAATAAAATGGTTGTTAAATCTTATATCTACTAGTTGATTAAGCTAGGTGATTATGAGTACATGTGAAATTTTAAAAAACAAATATTTCAATAATTTAAAATTTATTGATAGTTGATGGGACATAAATATATTGATTAAGAGGTTTGGTTGTTTCTAGCGTCATCCAAATTTGAATCTTGTTGTGACATAGTAGATCAAAATTAAAATTAAAATTTATTAATGACCAAAAATTTAACCAATCAAAATAAATATTTAAAATAAAAATAAAAATTTATTAATAACCAAAAATTTAAAATTAATTTTTTTAATAAAAAATATATTATTTATTCAAAATATTAACAATATTTTATATATATAACTTTTGCATTTATTATATATATATATATTAATTTTTTTAATTAAAAAATATATTATTTATTCAAAATATTAACAATATTTTATATATATAACTTTTGCATTTATTATTATTTTATATATATATATATATTTAATAAAAAATATATTATTTATTCAAAATATTAACAATATTATTTATATATATATATATATATATATATATATGCAAAAGTATAAATGTTTACATTTTATTGGAATTGTTTAACATACACTTAATTTATTAAAAAAAACACACACACAATTTTTAGCCTTCGTTCAAATGAATTCCATGATTATTGAGGAAATTATGATAAAATAATGTCCTCATTCATTTATTAAGGAAATTATGCCTAATATCTATGAATGGTCTTCAACTTTATTATCGAAGTAGAGAGGGGTGAGACACTGTACGCTCTACCTTGTAAATGCCATCATCATCATCATCATCATCATCATCATCATCATCATCATCATCATCATCATCATCATCATCATCATCATCATCATCATCATCATCATCATCATCATCATCATCATTCGCTGTTTACAATCTCAATCCAATAAATTACTCACAATCTGTTGTTCAACGCGACAAAAGCTATGCTTTTAAAAGTCTAATATTCACAGGCAACAACCGGTGTTAGAGCTCGATTAACTGGCGACAAACGGTTTCCCGGTCTGCACGATCGATCCCTGGCGCGTGGGCGAGAAAAAGGGAAACGATTGGGTGTTCCTTCAACGGGGGGAGTTTCCGACTGCTTCTTTTAATTGCCATTCGCTATCGGTGTGATGAGGATCCGGAAGCGTTCTATTGCTGTGTTATCCTCCTCTTCCTGCCAAAAAACAGTCACATCTACTTGTAAAGGCGAGGCCGAGGAGGAGGCGGCGGCTGCAAAGGAAAGGGAGTTTCTTCTGCCTCTGGTTACAGCAGTCATGGAAGTCCAGGCCAAGGCAGACTTCAGTGGAGGAGATGCCACAATAATATCAACATCGGGTCATGAAATTCCTGAGATTCACACACGCCCTGCGCACGACTGGAAGAAATCATTGATTCGATGCAACCCACAAGGCCTGAAATGCCTGAGATTCACGCGCGCCCCGTGCACGATTGGAGGAATTCAAGGCTCCGATGCAATCCACCAGGCGAGGCGGTCAGGTAACCTTCAGATTTTGCCTCCCCTTTGATTTCGGATTACGTTTTTTATAATACGTTTGTGCAAACACTTGGAACTTACAATGTTGCCCTCCAATCTTAATACTTGCAATGAATGGGAGAAATTTGTTTTAAAAAATGTTAGATGGGCCTAATCTGCAGTTGGAGGAGAAAAAGGAGCATCATGCTCGTGCATGTAGGCGGTGTGACAGAAACACCAATTAATTGTTTGCACATCGTCGAAGTACATACATGGGATCGTGC
Source organism: Torreya grandis (assembly GCA_037957365.1). Lineage (NCBI taxonomy): Eukaryota > Viridiplantae > Streptophyta > Pinopsida > Cupressales > Taxaceae > Torreya > Torreya grandis. The sequence goes on from JARHVA010009272.1 coordinate 71,297, forward strand.
CTACCAAGGTGCCGCCTTCTGTCCAAATGGCAGGTTACAGCAGTCAGGATGGAATCCTAGTGAAATTTGATCTATAAAATTTACTAGGGGATGGAATACTACATGCAGTGCAAATTATTTCCAAAACCCTCTATTTCGCCTCACGGTGGATGCTGTCATGGAGTTTGTACTAGAATAATCCTAGCTCTGAGCAACTTCCTCGGAAACAAAAGGGAATAATTTCTGGATAAAATTGTGTAAATTGTCTTTTTTATCAATGTTTGTTTGAATCACATCCCCATCAATAGAGAATACACAGTTTTATTCAGAAATTTCTCTTTAATCCCGGATACAATTATGAGGGTGATACTATTATTCTTTCACCTATCCCGATCCAATGTTTTCAAGCCTTCTTAGCGATTTAATTTAAACACAACTAGACATGAATATGCGGCCTACAGACGAATCTGGAACCTGCAGGCATCTGCATATAAGCAACCCTCAATTCCGAGGTCATCATAATATACTTTCCTGCAAGGTGGTCCTCGTAGAGTAGTTATGATCACCACAAACAGGTTTTCAGTTATGACAACAAACAGGTTTTCAGTTCTGCTGTACTCAAATTAAAACGATGCGTCTCGTCTGGTGCAGGTAAGTGGGGAAGGCAATAAATCGAATTTCAAAAGGAATGCGATTAGAAGGTACTGACTCCTGCTTATTATTTTATTCAATACAAATAGACCGATAATCCGGCACATTAGTTATGTGCTATGTGAATTAATCAAATCCAAAGTTATTATCTTACGCCACATCATAGACGTCTGATATCTACTTCGGAATCTGATCCTGCTTGGAGAAATTATAGACGTCTGATACCTACATGTGAATCTGATCCTGCTAGGAGAAATCGAGAGGATAAATCCGGACTCATCTCAAGCGAAGGTATTCGTCTCAGGCTTCATATATTTTCACTAAAGTCTGGCTACTGTAGATCCGAGCTACGGACCTGTATAGTGATTATTGTTAGCATTAGGATTGCAATAGGATTAAATTTTACTTATCTTGCTTATGTAAAATTGATTTTGCCTGTCTGAAAGAAGGAACGCTGAGCAGCCTTCAGCAAGAAATCGCATGCCTGGATAGAGAGCGAAATTGCCAAAATCAGGCTGGACTGAAAAGCATTTGATGCGGAGGGTGTAATATCCCCTTCAAATAGGGAATATAGAAAGACAAAAGCTCTGAATTGCTTTTCTGTGTACTCTGATTTTCTGTGTTTTTGTATGAAATAAGAACGAATTGTGACTTTTGCAAAATAATTCTAGATAAATAAATAAACCACAATATAATCTATCAACTGAGTAATCAATGATCTTATTGTTCTTCTAGACGATTACAAAATTGAGTCTCTGTCATACAAATAAAATAATATGAAATATTATGTCTTGAAACCCCGGTCTTTTAAAAATCTGGGAATAAACCCTGAATTTGGAACGACTTGGGTTTCTGTGTCAAAACACAGTGGCCATCGTCGGTTGATATACTGTCGGCGTCGATCTCTTTCGATCGGCTGCTCTGCCGACGTCGGTCTGCAGTCGGCCGATGTCGGTCACTGGGATGCCGATGTCAGTCTTTGGGTCCCCTGCGGCGCTGTCCGCCCTGCGACTAAACGGTACGAAATTGCACGGATCGGTACGGAGTCCGTACAGAAGCAAGATAATATGTTGCGGCCTCAATTCTGGATACCTGATCTCAAGATCTCTAGCTGGATAATTTATTGAATCAAAACATAATGAAATAAATTCCTGAAATACCTGTGATAACTTCTGTGTGAAGTTATCTCTCAAACCTGTAAACCTCTGTGATAGCTTCTGTATGAAGTTATCTCTCAAATTGGCAATAGATTGGCTGATATCTCACAACTTTTGAATCGCACACACTGAAGAGTGGACGTTCTCCAATGCAAATGAAATCCTGGAACCCTTGGCTCAGTGTTCACAGAAGAATTCTTAGCAACAATCAATATCAATAATCAATGAATCAATGAATAATTTGCCTCCCTCCAATAAGAAACCCTTATATCCTCCAAAAAGGTGTGCTTACCCTAATTAGGGTTTCATAATTAAGAATTAGGGTTTTCTAATTAAAATTAGGCTAAATAATTAATATTTGATTAAATCAATCAAATATTAATATCTCCCTCAATACATGTCGGATCCTCGAACCGACTGAAGCTGGTGAATCAAGGAGTGATTCTGCACATGACCATACCAAAACAAGGGTGCTCCGTTGCATGTCAAATATCCCTAAATAATAAGAGCTCAGACAAACATCTCTGAAATAGCCCAAATGAAAGCCAACTGTAGAAATTCTGCTAATCGAAGCCAAGCCAAGCTCCATCGAGACCCTCTATCCATGCTATCAGCCTACGAGGGTCACATAATAGGCTAACCATCAACTCTGACGATGTCCACTAAAATAAATAATAAAGATAATGAAATAAATACCTGAAATACTTGTGATAACTTCTGTGTGAAGTTATCTCTCAAACCTGTAAACCTCTGTGATAGATTCTGTATGAAGTTATCTCTCAAATTGGCAATAGATCCGCTGATATCTCACAACTTCTGAATCGCATACACTGAAGAGTGGACGTTCTCCAATGCAAATGGAATCCTGGAACCCTTGGCTCAGTGTTCACAGAAGAATTCTTAGCAACAATCAATATCAATAATCAATGAATAATTTGCCTCCCTCCAATAAGAAACTCTTATATCCTTCAAAAAGGTGTGCTTGCCTAATTAGGGTTTCATAATTAAGAATTAGGGTTTCCTAATTAAAATTAGGCCAAATAATTAATATTTGATTAAATCAATCAAATATTAATATCTCCCTCAATACATGTCAGATCATCGAACCGACTGAAGCTGGTGAATCAGGGAGTGATTCTGCACATGACCATACCAAAACAAGGGTGCTCCGCTGCATGTCAAATATACCTAAATAATAGGAGCTCAGACAAACATCTCTGAAATACCCGAATGAAAGCCAACTGTAGAAATTCTGCTAATCGAAGCCAAGCCAAGCTCCATCAAGACCCTCTATCCACCCTATCAACGTACGAGGGTCACATAATAGGCTAACCATCAACTCTGACGATGTCCACTAAAAAAGGGGACATGACAGAGGGAGAGAAGGCATTATAGCCATTTTGATGTCGGTACAGTCATGAACAAAAGAAGCAAGATCGACTGCACTACCAGATGGCATGCAGATAGAGAAGAAGATGCCAATAAGATAAACAGAAAGCAGACTATTCAGGTAGATACAACAAAAACGAAAGATAAAGCTTGTGATAGCGATAATGATAAGAATAACAATCTGCACGCAGGTAATTCTCAGTGTAGGAGAAGAAATGGAAGGGGGTGGCGGTGTTCGCAGAGAACTTTTGTAGGGTATTTCTTGTGTGACCACCATCTCGGCAAGGACAGATTGAAGAGCATTAATAGCGGCGAGGGTGCAGCTCCACTTGTAGTGAATAACAAAGGTACAAAATTCAAAGAATTGCAGCTCATACTCGCCGCTGCTTCTCCTTGTGAAGTTGCGCTTCCATGACGAATCGTGGATCCTTTTATCTGTTTCTGCAAACAGGTGCAAAAACTAATACAAAGCGAAGCTGGGAATATTCATACGTTAACTGATACGGGTTATGTTTTTACTCTCTTCGTTGTCAGTGTCTATTTGTTATTTATATTTAATATATTTTAAACTCCAATTTAACTGTGACATTTTTACCTTAAAATATTCGTACATTTTTGGTGATGACCTCATTAAATAAAATAATTCTTTTCTTTTTATCATAAAACTTGTTTCTGAACAAGCATTGTCGTTACCGTTATTCCCTGCTTTTTGAAAATATTTTAAGAACTGTTTAATTAACTCATACCAGTGACATAGTTTGAGAGAGAATATATTTTTAAAACGTAGAATTATTTTGATTGTCTACTATAATTATAAATATATATATAATCTAATTTTTGTGATGTGTGACAAAAGAGAGTTAAAAAGCATTCGAATTGTACAAAAACATTTGTTGTGGGAGTAGGATTAAATCTGATAATTGATTTTTTAATTGTAATTTTTTACTATTAAAATGTATTAGTAGTATTAATATTAATATATAGGATTGTTATATTAATAAGGTGGTTAATAGAAATTGACGGACCATTTTCCATGTCGATAAAAGGAAACCTATTCAAATTAATAAAAAATTAATTAGCCACGGTAGTGCGAAAACAAGGTAATTGAAAACAACATTACACATTATAAATAACTAAGCATAGATTATAACCCTAGAAGGAGAAGGTGGTCAATCATCCTTGGGAAGCTAGGCACTTTAAGAAGAAGGCTTAACAGAAGGAGGATCAATGCCACATAACCATCCTAAATAGGATCTGGGGGAACCAAAGAAACAATAATGCCCCAACCAAGGGGTGGATGAATAACACTACCAACCAAACCACTTACATGCACAAGCAAGCTCCATTGGGATGAGCCAACAACAAAATTCCCACGAGGTAACACCATACTCCACCTTTCTCAATGTGGAAGAAAAGTGGAGAAGCTTGCACAAGCAACTTCACTAGTGACAGGGCATCGGGGGAGGAGATCCATGTGTTGAATGATCTGAGAGGACGTGCCTCATAGTACAAGGAGCACTCCCTTACTGGTTGGAATTCAAGAACCACCTTCTCTTCTTGAACTTGAATCTACAAAAAACCTAAATAAATAGCAATCATCTTTTCATTAACAAAAAGAGACAAGATGTTTCTTCATTGTTAAACATAATCGAATTCCTAGCTTTCTATAATTGAAAAAAAAAAATGACAGCCATGCATAAATTCCATATAAAATCTATATATGACAACCACTAAGTATTATCCCTAAAGAAGGCCATTCACCAAGATAATGGTTCTTGGTAGAAGGGTTGAAAGAAGATATGGATCCAATGCCAAGCAGATTGGGCTTTGAGGCAAGTCCAAAAGATATGTTTAAAAGACTCTAACTTAGAACAAGCAGGACACTTGAGTTGAACAATTTAAATATGTAGAAGGTACTCCCCCAGGGAAGACCCTGATAAACCAGTCACCAAAAAAATTGAGTGAGTTGGGTTCGAGCTCACATTCTAAATTTTATTAAGTTGTTTCACCCTAATTTTGGATGTGGATCCTACTTAGGTAGATAGTGTTAAAAATATAGAAATGAGAATGCACAAGGGTGATAATCAAATTTATAGTAGGCCAATTAAATGCTAAACTTAGATATAACATATGTTGAATTCATTAAACTAAGATAGACTGAAAATAATAAGTACATCTATGATAGATATGTAAATGGCAAAGAAATAATTTCTACTTAGCTAGTTATGATGTTAACATAGTTATGGATCTTGAAGATGCAAGAATTAGAATGGAAGAGAATTCTAGAACATTCCCCAAATTTTGAATTTCGTGCCTATAGAGCCACAAACACTAGTGTCAGTGTTGGATAGTTGTGTCAACACTACCATCTGAATCAGATACAGATATCATATATGGAATACCTGATAGAAAAGGATGCAACCACTTGGATGTTTATGAGTTTGTCTTCACCATCATTTTGGTGCATTCAGATTTACATCATGGACTGTTGCCCCTCATAAAATTACAAAACTCTAGTTTTTCATTTTTATAATGACCTTGGAAAAATAGGTTAGTAGGCACATGATTTTGAGCTGACCCTAAAGACCCCTATGTTAATGAGTATTGCCTATATAGCCAATACTCCAAAAAGGGCCTCAAACTGATGTAGTTCTCCCCTACATGTTGGCATGTGTGTGAATCATATAATATACAAAAAGTAAGTACAATAGTGACCTAGCTTGTAACCTAAAAAATATAGATCTTAGGTTGTCCCTTCATTACTTCATACCTGTAGATGTGCAGTCCTTATGACTGATATGGAAATAGAAATAAATAGGGAAGCTTTGCTCGATTAAATGCTCTTTGGTATGAATGTTATGTGAGGAATTAATGAGCAGTGATTGTGAATATATATCACTCCTATCGATAAATATCTCACATTAAAGCACTTAGGCAGACCATTAGGATATGTTTCATTTATAAATTAGATAAATTTAGGGCACTAGACACTTGGATCATAGCAAGACACTTGTATCAACATAAGTGTCTATCTAGGATGATAGTGTTTAGGGAATATGAAAGTAGGTACAGGCTCAAAACTTGCAGATGAAAAAGATAAGTAAGTTTTCAACATTCTGGGCAAGATAGTAGGTATGGGTCATCAACATAAGACTAGTGAAACTAAGAGATAGGCCAAGGGGCACAAGATAGAGTAGATGTGAGACTTTTGAAAGTGAGAAAGGTCCAGAATTGAGAACATCAGTCAAGTTCTAAATTTTCCAAGTGTACAAGACTAAGGTGTTATATAATTTATAAATATCATCTACATTTCTCCCTTTAATATCATAATATAATTATTAGTTTAAAGGAGAATAAATACATATCTGGGTGTGTATAATACACCTTGCCATTGTGTGAGTCCAACTTGAATGCTTTGCTAGTGATTGACTTACAACTAAGAGCATATTATAGTATATAATCAATGCATATAATATGAAATTGAAAGCATTGAAAAAATTAAAATTGAAAGGGAAAGGTTTAGGAGTACACCTATGTATCAATGTAACTACCTTGCCTATTGGCAACTTGATTTGAAAGATGTATCATTATGAATTACTGAAATTGGTATTAGGACAAATATATAAATCTAGAAAGTGCATATATCTAAGGAGATAGAGAGAAATTAAAAGGCACATGCCCCCAACCTTGGAGAAAAGGTGAGTTGCCACCCGTAATTAAGATTATTTCAACCATGCAACCCAATCATACCTATAACCTAATGAGCATGACTGAATAAATTCAACTCATAGTATCAAACTAGTGAGGTTGGATGATACAATCAAGTCCAACCTCAAAACTTGGTAAGATCGAGTGATTTAATCACTTCAACCATACCAAAAAATGAATCAAATAATGTATTAGATTGGCTTAGGGTAAATTTTAAGAGCCCTTATCAGAAAATTATTTGGATTTTATTGGTGAATCTATGAATAATTATTTCACAGGCATGGTGAATTTGATATGCATGACAATGAATCCACCAGAAGGAGAGGCAAATGTTTTTATTTGTTTTTCCATATAACTATTTGAATACATTATGAAAACACTATTGAATGATGTAACTAAATGGCTCAACTAGACAATGTAGTTGAACAGTTCAACTAAATACTCTAGCCAAATAACGCAACTAGATGGTGTAGTTAGATGACTAGATTATAGTTTAGTGGTGTATTAAAACTTATTGACTAGAGCTATCAGTTAGTACAGCTGACTGGCATGGATTAAATTTGATTGCAGGTTGGTTATTTGATGCAACTGCGTGGTTCAAGCTTCTGGTCTACTAGTTGGTGCAGTCATTTGACTTGATACCCTTTAATTACTTATTTCTTGACAGAGGCACCAAGTTCTCACCATTAGGTTGTTTGTATAATATCATGGGGCGGTTGTCAAAAGTAGAATTTGATGATTACCCATGGCATTGTGTTTACTATATATAAGTTGAAGTGGATGACTAACCACGAAATTATTGTAAATGTTTTGTGAAATGACCTAAGAAATATTTTACATTCCTAATTTTTAGGCAACTAGAACCTATGTAGTGGCCCTCCAAAATTGCCAAAACCAAATTTAAAAAATGGTAATATTAATGAATTAACGAATATTCATCGCTAAAATTTACCTTGGATTGGCTCAACATAATTCGTAAAAGTCCAACTTCATGGGTGGTGATAGTCCATGAGACTGTTTTGAAATTTGAAACTAATTTAGATTTTATAATATTAAGTGCATATTGCATAGCAATATGCACCTTAGATATGCCTCATGCTGAAACTATGTATAACAATGGTACCAATGTATAGATTTATGTCACAATTGTGGACTTAAATCATATAATTATGTGCTTTGATCAATTTGAAAACTATGTAAGTGTGGAGAACATGCTTCCAAAACATGCTTCCATTATATATGAATAAATATGAAAAGTGAAATAAGTGTTAATGTGGAGGACACGTTTCCAAAACACCCTACTAAATATTGGTGTGTCAAATACTAAATAAATGTGGAGAACATGCTTCCAAAGTATGCCCCCACTAAGATGCCCACCCTTTGAGGTGAAGGAAGAATATAAACTAGTATTTACTTCACCTAAAAAGGATAAGACAATTATATAATCTATGAATGGAACCATACATCATATAGACCATATTTAGGTAAATGTAACATTAAAGTGCATAGAAAAATGTAATCATATGAAGGCCTAATATGCATGATAAAGATCATGGAAATGTTTAGATACTAATAAGATAATCTTAACAAGCAAACAAATGTGTACACAAGAGCACTCAAAATCAAGTCAACATACAATGGTCCTATGAGACCATAAATAAGGGGATGTTCAAACGATGCACAATTGAAGGGACATGGCTTAGTCAAATGTACACAAAATCAAGAATGACATATTCAGATGTCCATACAACAAATAATGACATATGCAAAATATCAAAGAAAATAGTCATAAGCACAAGGGACACAAAAATAAGGAGCATATTTGAATCTTCTAAGAAGCAAGACAATAGGAAGGCAAGACACTTAAGGAAGTGCATAAAGGAAAGCATAAACATATTATAATCACCCATGGATCAAATGTTAGTAAAAAATCTCAAGTGCATGGCATATCAAGTACCTTGTATAAGATACAATCATGGATAAAGGCATGTGTAAGTACATATATGAGCTTAAACATAATAATAAAAATTGATCAGTATTGTGATCATAGAGGTGAATGCCCCCAATGTCCTTGTGACATGAGAAGAGGAAAAACCCAACATCCATAAATACATGGATCATGCATCTGTGTATGCCTGCATCACACTAAAATAGAAGCGTGAAACACATGTATGTAGAAGTAACTAATATGTTATCTATCAACATGGAACTAACACATAGATACCAAAGAGCTAATAGAATATGTAGATGTTGAAAATATTTTTGGATTTTTAAATGCTTTTTATTGATTTTTTTTTGTATTTTTATAATATTATGCCCTTAGGTTGGATCATTTACATTGATGTAGTGATAACTAAGGCAATCATCATGCACGATGGAAACTAGCTAGAAATAAAAATGCAATCCCAAGATAAACCGACTCATATTTTTTCAAATACTAGTAGCTTTCTTTATATCATTTAGATCCATTTAATGTAAAGAAGCATGATACCATACCATTAATTTTTGTAAGAATAGGAATATATAATCTTTATTATTAAAAAAAATCAAACAAAAATATGTATTTTGATAAGTTTTTATGCTCTAAAACATTTGTAATATATATAGTTGCTTATTTAGAAAATTATACACACTGTGGTTATATTTTCATCCTTATTTTTTACTTCTCAAACTTACCAAGTTGGCCATATACTCAACCCTGAGAAATTTTAAATCTTATTCTTAATAACAACAGGTATTAAAGTCTCATCACGACATTTATCTTAGAAAAGAAACTTATTGCCACATTTCTCTCGCCACTTTTTTACATATAATGTCTTTTACTTTATAACTTTTAACATATTATTTATTTATAAAAAATATAAAAACTTTAAAAAATTATGTACTTCTTTATTTATATTTATATCAATACGATAAACATGAAAAATAATTTAAAAACACATTTTACTAAAATTTCATCTTAACAATTTTTTTAATTAAATAAATAATAATTTAATTTTATAATCTTTTCTTTCCTCTTTATTTAAAATGAATAGAATTTATAACAATACTAATATTAAAAGTTTTGATTATGATTTATAAAAAATCTTATTACATATCATCTGATACCTTTATTCCTTTAATATTTAAACCCATAACCTCCTTCTCAAAAATACATATTCCTCACCATTAAACCAATTCAACTGCGATCCTATTTATTTAATATATATTTATTTTATACTGTAAGGTTTCGTTTTACTTCGGAGTTCTAACTCAGAAAGTAGCTTTTGCTTCGTGCGCTTATGTGTCCTCCACTCGAACACATTCCCACGCTTTCCACGCCCACCTCCATTAGCGATCCCACTGCACTTTTTCCCCACTGACTTTTTCGTGCAATTTTGCAATTTCTAGTATTATAAATTGACAAGACTAACGCTTTCAAATCAATATTTGTTGTATTGCATATAGTCTTTCAAACGGCTTCCCCCCAAATTTATGGACAGGCCCTTTTGCAATCGAATGTTTTTCCCCTCTCTCGGGTGAGGGGTACGTCTAGCTTTACAATTAGATAATATTATAAGTATGGACTTATATATATTATAATTAAAAAATATAACTCATATTCAATAAAAGTATGTCATATTTAAAATTAAATATATTTTGAAAACATTACATTTTTGTAATATTTTTAGGTGTAAATAATCAACAATACATCAATTTCATTAATTATATGAGTGTCAAAAAATTAATATTGTATATTTGATTGTAAGTTTACAAGATATTTTAAAGTGGATGTATCATTTCTCGAGATCTCTATTATAAAGAGTTTCACCTACAATTAAACATTTTATCATATTTGATGGGCATGACAATCATGTTGCACTATCAATAATTGAAGGAGCTAGAGCTTTGGGGATCAACATTCTTACATTACCCGCACACACTAGCCATAAGTTGTAGCCATTGGATGTAAGTGTGTTTGGTCTATTTAAGGCTTACTTTAGGTGTGAGAGGATGTTGGATGAGGAAAACATTCAAGCTACTATGTAAAAGATGAAGCAAATGCAACAAACAAATGTTGTTGAAGGTGAACAGGTAACAAATGCATAAGATGTTGTTAGCCAAGAAACTCATGTTATTCACAATAAACCAAAAAAAAATGGTTGAAGATGCAATGAATGTCCCTTCCGATGAAATAGATGCAAGATTCACTTTCAACCTAAACGGTTTAAGTTTGCCTAACCAAGTAATCCCACCAAAATGGTTGAAGGAGGGAGCAACAAATCTTGGCCTTAATTATGAATTAGTGGAAACAAATGTGTCAATGTCAATGACATCACCACTGCCTTCTATCCCACCTAAAATAGTTCATTACTACGTAGTATGTAGACAATGGGGCATATAACATTCAACAATTGATGTAGATCATGATGACATTATAGAAAATGTAGTCCAAGATCCAGATTTTAGCCAACCATAAATGAATGAAAAAGTAAATTCAATATCAACATTTCTTAAATTGCCAATGCAAAGGGTTTCAAATAAATCAAGAAACAATGCACTCTTTCTAAGCAAAAAATCTCAAATACTTGCATCAAATGACTATAGAAAATGTTTATAGAATAGGAGTCCCGTAAGAGGGAGATTGAAGAATTTAAGGCAAGGAAGAAATAAAAAAATGATGAGAGGAAATCCCTTGGGTAAGATGAGAGGGAAAGAAGGGAACAATATAACATTCAAAATGAAATCAAAAGGCAAAAGCAGTAGGAAAAGATACAACAAAGGCAAAAATTGAAATGAAGAAAGAACATGAAAGGGATAGCAAATTCAAGAAGGTCATAAAAGAATCGAAGAGGCAAAGGTGTTTAAGTAGCGAATTCAACCTCTATACAAACAAAACCACACATTGAAAAAAATGATAAACATTATATCCCCAATTACTTCATGTGGGAGCCCTCCTAATTTTGTTAACATGGCAACAAAACCCACTAAGGAAACAACTCTTTAAGGACTAACTACCACTCCACTTTCTCTGAATACAGGTGTCTTATGGTTTTTGGGAATTTTCATAGTAAACACACAAATAGATAAACTATTTAAAAAGAATGACAATATTTAGATTTACCCTAAAATATAGTCAATAATACAAATTTTCTTAATTTAACATGTGTAATAAATACAAGTACAAGGTAGCTAAGGGATGGAAGAGAGCATATCTTGTTTGATATCCTATTTTTAGGTATGATAGTGATCAAGGGTCATCACAGGGATACATTATAGGTTTTGACCTTGTTTTTTCTATGTTTTGATTATTTTTACCCAATAGATGGTTGCATCGAATATGGACAGTAGCGTCGATGTAGGTGTCTACCTCCGACATAGGTGTTTGGTTGAAGATATGCATGAGAATGGATCCAAATTTGTACCAGGCTTATGTTATCACCTATATAACTACCCTATGCCTAAATTATGTCTGTCTGTGTGCCAAATTCATCTAATGAATGAAACCCTAGTTATTTTGCATTAGACCTCCTATAACTTGGTAAAAAAAGATTAATATGTGAGTCAAAATAACCATATCAACCCCAATTATTTTTAAGTGATGCTTACATAGAAAATACTCCAAAGTGGACATTAGACTCGCATGTAGTTCTCCCTCCCAGGCATGTGTGTGAAATTATAATTGTGCAACTATATGCTCTTTCTCTTAGTAACCCTTGGTATAAGTAATGCAATAGTATATTTGACATTTTGAATGCTTCATATGTTCAATTCAATATTTTAATTGAGTTTGATATCTTGAGATATACAATATTTTCCAATTTGGTAATTTATCAAATCAAATTGCTAGTGAGTATAATTAGACTATAACCTTTGTATATAGGTATCTCTTAATTTTGAATTAGGATCTAGTGATGTGTGAAAAGTCTATAATAGGATTGGAAAAGAGGGTTAAACAAATGGTCACAAAGTGAAATATATGGAAAAGGACAAAAAGATAAGCCTTGACACTTGCATCATAATTAGACACTATCATCGAGGCTAGCATCCAAAATAGACGTAGGTGTCCAAGGGCTAAATACATACAGATAATAGAAAAAAATGTAGGTAACCTTGGAATACATTATATGAAGAGTAATAAAATAACATATAAGCCTAAAGGGTAGATAAATCAAGTAAAATAAGATGGAATTGAAAAGGTCCATAAGAGGTCACATCACTAGATATCTAATTCTCAGTTAAAAGATGTATACATGCAAAGAGGCTATAAAAATATGTTGCAAAATTTTTATTGTACCAAAATTGAAACCCCTTCCCCTCCCCCTAAGCTCCCCCTTAAAAAATTGAAAATGCATACCATGATGTGGACAACACAACTTGTCTTTACTTGATTTTTCCTTAAATATTTCGTTTGAAAAATACCTACAACCAAGAACATTCCATAAAGTAATTAATGTATATAATATGTATGTAAGCAATGATAAAAATTCGCATAAAGAAAGAGCAAGGATAGTATACACCTGTGTATGTGTAGTGTAGTAATGGTAATGTGTATGACAAGAATTAAACACTTTGAACAACATAACATTGAAGATGGCACAAAATCTTAACAACATAAAATCTAGATTTATAAAGATAAGTATTTGGCCCCAAAACCCTAAGGCATTAGCTCATAATAGGATGAATTTAGTATTGTAAAAAATATAATGAGGTTGGTAGGGATAGATGAGGAAAACATTTAAGTTACTATTGTTATGCCCTTAACCTATAGTGTGTCTAGGGATATGTGTAGCTGACTTGTGGATTACACACCTTCATATTATCTTGTTACATTTCTTGATGTTCTTAGTATGGTTGGCCTATGGAATAAATGTTGACCAAATTTAACTTTTAGGTCAAATTGGGGCACCCCTAGGTAAAAAATTGACTTTTATATCTTTTAAGGATTTAATACATATGTCACAAGGTGTTTTATAGGTTAATTAATGTTATAATAGCCTTGGTCCTTAGTTATTTTAGTCTTTTTAGGTCATTTTAAGGTTAAAAAGGGGTCATTTAATGACATGTATAGATTTTTTTGGAAATTTTAAGGTTATAAAAGATGATGTCACATCCCATGTGTCAAAATAGGTCTTATTAAACTAACATAACTAAAAGTTGGTAGGTTCTTCAGAAGAAAGGGTAGTTTTCTTGAGGAAAAAGAAGAGTTTGGCACTTGTACGGTTCATTGGGAAGTTTTCCATGTGGGAGAAGGTTTTAATATGAATATTAAATTTATTTATATCCATCTCAGTGCTTGACATGCTCTATAAATTCTATTTTTGGCCCAAAACCATTATGCTTTTTTTTCACCCTTCTTGGCAAACAAAAACAGTCTTCAAGGTTGTACTTGGTATGGCCAACAAAGGAGGTTTCAAGTAATATAATTTTATGAGGTTGTATTAAACTCAAATACATTCATTTAAATATGATTATTTTGAAAAATGGTCCCTGTGATTCATGAACCATCTTCATGTTCACTATGTTTTTCGGCCTACTAATCTATGTACCATATAGGTTTTGCCTTGGTTTAAATATTTTCATAATAAAAAATTGATGATATTTGTTATATAACATTTTTAATTAATTTTATAATTATACCCATACATGGTTTCATGTTTCAATGTGTTTTGATGGGCAAATCATCTCAAATTTGTAGACTGTTCTCATTTGGGACGACATACCAATTTTACACCATTTTCATGTCTTTATGATTTGTCAATGATTCCAAATAATTTTGATATAATTTCATTCAAAATTATTTCTCCAAGTAATCTCCATGAATAAATAGTCATAAAATACCATACAACTAATCTGCCATATGACTATCATCCCAGTCAGCTAGGTGCTTGCAAAGGGTTCAATATTGAAAGTGACATTTTAATACTTGTTTCAAAAAATTTATAGTGATATAATCCTTTTTAATAATTATTCAATATCTCAAGATTGTTCATGATAACATTTAATACACACATGATTCCAATTCTACTCACTACCTACCTACAATCTTCATGCACCTACAGGTGCCCTCACAAGACAAGTTTATTGAAAACTAAGTTTGAAGCCCTCAAGATGTCCTTGATAATGTAAATAAAATATTTTTAAATCATTTTGATAGGAATATAACTCATAAAAATATCAAAGGCATTGTTCATTGCCTATATTTCCATACATGCTGCCCATATAGGAAAATGGTCACCTATAGGTGACACTGCATGGAACTAAGAAGTTTGTTTTGAAGCATTGAAATGTATTGGGACCATTTCTTACGGACCTCACAGGTTGTAATGGATCTTAACATGAATTATTGAAATGTTATATGGCTTGTAAAATTTTATAAGCACCTTCTAGTAGGAGAAGACTAATTTCAGGCCTTCTTTCCCCAAAAGATTAAAACAGAGTCCTTAGGTGTTTTGATGACAATTTTTAGAAAGGGAATAAGGACTATTATTTCATCATAATCTATTTATTTTTAATTTATCACATAGGATAAGGACCTTTCTAATTTTTGGAGGAAAATGAGAAATGGAGGGTGGAAATTTGAAGTCCTAAAGTTGCCTACAAAGGCACTAAAACCAGGGAGTAAACTCTACAAGCTCTATCCCCCAAGTGATATTTTCAACATATGGTATAACACGAAATAATATAATAATATTATATTGGTTTTAAATAGTGAAGGATACACTTATGATATAATCATATCAATAAAATATGATAAGTAATGTCATATTCCTCAACAAGCACCTATAATCCATACACATGTCTGTGAGCACCTACATCCAAGACCTATTTTCCATATCATTCAAAGGAAGAGTTTAAGTATTGGAGTATTGGGATTTAAATGATATTTAATGAAAGGGATACCAAATGGGTATGGAATCCATAAATAGAGGTTGATATAGACTTTTTTGGGTCTTAGGATAGCCTACACGTATCTTCTCCTCTCATAAATGTACACCTACAGCTGCAGGAAGATAATGACCTAAACATGATGCTTTGGCGTTGTTTGAGGACATTCAAGTGGAATAATAACATAATAAATTGCCTTTTTACTTTAGGTGATTCAAAATAAGTCTCTAAACATCTAGACCAAGTTTCAAATAGGTAATAGACACCTATAATAGTCACTTTGGTAGAGTGTCTCAGTCAAGAGGGAGGAAACTCAGTTTGGATCTTAAAGTGCTTAAAAAGAGGATAAAAGTGAAATTAAAATGTTAAAACTGCCTGTAGTTATTAGAGTCATTTTTCTTTTCATGAACTATTTACAATGATAAACAAGCTTACCTAGACCTCTAAAGGCCCTAACACACACCTACAACCCTGTGTATAACTGTGTAGGCCGTGAGCATTAAGGAGTAGGTCTAGGTGATGGTAAACCATGAAGATGGATAAATTGACTTTAAAAAAGTAAAAAATGACTATGGGGTTATAATAAGGTGGTGTAAATTATTTTTTCAATCTTGAATCATGCAACTATACCTATAGGTATATTCCCTAGAAGTAGGACACAGTCAATGTTAAAACCCAGTTTTGAGAGGTTTACGAGTGTGAAGGGTATATGAAAGGCTAAAGTGTTAAATGGATATGGGATCCACTATATAATTACTCTGATAATCTACATAGTCATTTTACATTGGATATATAGTAAAAAAGTGGCTCAAACAAGCTAAACACAATCCACTTTAAAAATTCCTGCACATAGTCCTTTTACATAAACCTGTCTTGGGTTTTGGGTAAGTTGAGAGGTCTATTGACCTGGTCAGGAGATAAATATTTGTCCATCGATCCTTTTTTACTTTTATAACCTCCTAAAGTGATCAAATTTGTCTTAGGAAATAGGTTAGTACCTTCTATTTTATCTCAGATAGAGGGCACTCCCCTTATGCACAAGCTGGCAAGTTTTGAGGAATGGCAATGGATAGGTGAGTTGGAGGTTGGTTAGACATAAAAATAAGGTTTAAAATTTTGTAACACATATAAACAACATTAACATTCTTATTAATCATGATGAAACTTAACAAGTGGACCAAACTATCAAGGGTTGTAGTCAGGCGTAAGGGCAAGGTTTTGGCCTAGAATCCAAACAAGATTTCATTTTCACTTAAAGATTTAGGTGAGATTTAAAAATGGTGTAATAATTTTTATATGGTAATATATAATATTTATAATCTTATGGAATTCAATTAAATCAAACAAGAAGGTCTAAAACATCAAAAGTTGCAGATAGGTTACAAGACCAACATTACGCCTAGTGTCCAAATGGGAGGTCTTCCACACGTATAACATAAGATGAGATATATAACTTGTTTAAACATGTTAATAAGTTCATTCCAGTTATTTTTAAGCCTTTAACTTTTAGTAAAAACCATTAAAGGACCACTTTTGACTCAAAGACAACTCATACATGAAGAAAAGAGGAAAACAAGCTCTATAAGCCAAATTCAAATGCTCATATATTTCATGAGGCCTTGCATGGAAACAAAAGGATTAAGGGGAGATTATTATGGGTATTTAAGTACATATTTGTGTAATTTTTTTTCATGTTTGACGTCATATATTTATGAACAAACCTTAATAGTTAAAACATGCTTAAAATCCTTACAAACCCTCAGTCAAGACTAGTTTGTGGAAATGGAGTTGGAAATATACTCTAATAGAATATTTTTCTTAGGAGGATGATTTTAAATTATATAGGAATATTTTAGGATCCCTCCCATACTTTTGAGTTGTATGTAACTATATGGATGGGGTGAGAAATAGGGTATTTTTGACCATTTTTTGTGTTTTTCAAGTTAATAAAGGAGCATGAAGATGAAACCAAATTTATGAGGAATATTTATAATTTTTATAATTACTCATGTTCATTTAATTCCTAATAAAAACTTATAAGTTTTAAAACAAATAGCTTCATCTCAACTAGTCAAAATTGGCATATTGGACAAGCTAGTGAGAAGGGTAGAAAACTTTAGGTGGGGTTATTTTAAGGTGTCCCTAATGATTATTAAGAAATTTAGGGTATTTAAAGGTGATGTAAACTCCATCCCATGGATTTTCATGATAAATTGAAGCCAAATTTGAGGCCAAGTATGCAAGGTGCATGAATGAGGATTTTTTTGGATTGCAGATGATGATGGCTCACTTCCAGATGATTCCAGATGACCAGGACTACAACCAATGCATGTATATTAATGTATGAATTCCTTAAAATTAATTATAACAATCATACCTATCCCTAATTAGTCTTGGGATGTTCAAATAGAGATAATCATGAAGGTAGTTTTTTTGAGCCAGATAAGGAAATTTCATGCCACTTTACAAGAGTTTGATGACTTGTATAGACACTTGGGATTCCTAAAATTGCATGGTTCATCACATATCCTCTTATAATTCAAAATTAAATTATTTTATCATCTTTAAAAGTGTCCTTGTGATCCTTGGACTTCTCTCTTCTTCTCTCTCTCTCCCAAGTTCTATAAGAACTAGCCATTTTGGCCATTGTAATCTATGTTCCTCCTGATTATGGTGAATCCATGATCATTTTCATACAATTTTATCTATAATACTATTTATTTTACCTCTTTCATCACTATTAATATTTTTTTCACTTGGATGATGAATCTTACTTAGTGAAAACTATGGATTCCTTAGCATGTTGTTTCATTCTTTCCCCTATTTATAGCCTCTTCTTACAGGGCATGTGAAGTGTTCTAGGAAATGTCAAGGATTAAGTGAATTATTATATTCATTAGTGCCATCATATACCTCTTGTCTATTCCTCATATCTTTTAAAATTTATCCATAACCTCATAATGTAACATTGATGTGAGAAGACATAGATTGGAGAAGTGTATATTTAGTTTGTCCCTTGATTTCATGTGTAACATGAAGATGGTTAGAATTAATCATATTATTTTTTTTATAACCCCCCTTAGGATATTTTTATTTCATTTATATCTCTCCATTTTCACCCCCAAGCTTTAGGTGTACTTGTAATCCAAAGTGGTACATCAAGGGAGCTAGCCCTATCTAGAGATTCACCTCATCCTTAGGATACCCACAAGCCTAGATGTGTTTTCATTGTGTCACTTAGATGAGGAGAGATTATGAATCTCTTAAAAGGGTGAAAATATAAGTTAAAATAGTTTTTTTCATGCCCAATGTGACTCTTATTCTTAGAGGTTGAAATATTTTTGGTGTTGTCTTTCAACAATCAACTTTTAGAGGCATTTATCTAGGCATCAATGGCAACTCTAAAGATATATTATCTAGTAAAGATACCAAGGTTATCCTTTTAATATTATTGGTAACATTTTAATTTTTTTTATTTCTTTAAATGAGGTTTAATTTATAATTTTGGTGTTGAGTACAATTTTACACAAGTCGATGAGATGTTTCAAGCTTGCGTCATTCCCTATCAACAAGAAAAAGTTCTTAATTAGCCTTGGTGTGATCCTTACCAATATTTTTATGATGCATATCAACTCCCAAATGGAAACTATCAGCATTCTCATGATTCTTACATGTACTATAGTTAGCCTCCTCAATGTATTGCTCCCCCTAGTCAACCTAGACACTTCTCAACTCAATCCATTTCCACCTTCAAGAAGACACTCATGGGATATGATAAGTAGATGTTGGATCTTGATAATCTAAGGGGATGTGGTCAAGAGGTTCCTAGCCATCTTATTCATAAGGTGAGAGATTATTTAGAGTTGGTCAAAATAGAGTGGGTACCTATTGAGAGAGCCAATTGGCAAAGGCTCACAAGTGAGATGCTTGATGTGAGTGGTCTAGTTTCTTCCTTAGAGGATAGGCTAAGATTTCATGAAAGGAAACCTTGCCAAACCTATCAACATTTATATTAACTTCCATAAGTTTCTTATTATCCATATTTGATCCCTACTCATGAGCCAATCATGGATATCAAAGTCATCCTTTTACCCATCATTTGGAAGAGGAGTTGAAAGGAGAAACCTTATTTTTGAACCTAATCTTGATAGTCAAATTGAGTTGGCTAATATGAATATAAAATATTCCATGTTATCATCCAAGTAATTAGAGTTAAATCCCTCATTTCTCTCTCACATTTCATCCCCATCTCAAGGAATGAACCCTAGATATGAGATTCCATGTTGGAGATAAGGTGGAGAATCCAAGCCTAAGGAGATTCAAAGTTCCTTGAACACTTCACCCACTCCTAAAATTGCATCACCACCTCAAAAAATACTCATAATCCCAACATCCTAAGATAGAGTAAGATAGTGGAATCATGGGGAAAAAAAGGGGATAGAAGTTTGGTTGATAAGCAGTGTGAAGTTGTGAATGAAGTTAATCCTTTGCAAGTCCCTCCCACCCTTCATCAAGAAGCTTCTCATGTTCCTTGTCAGCCCTCATGTATTCCTTATGCTCATGATGATTCTTATGAACTTAAATAAAGAATTTTCCAAGAGAACTTATCCAAGAAAATTAAAAAGTTAAAGTCAAAGATTAGAGTGTTAAGTCAAGATGTGATGGAAGGTTTAGACCCAAAAAAAGATCCTATGCCTAAACACACCCCATCTAACCTCACTCAAGAGAGTGATCAAGATAAATTAGATGTTAATGAAGTTATTATCAAGAGGAAGGATTAAAATCAAGTTATTTTAACCCAAGGTATGCCTCCCTTTCCTAAAGAGCTTCCAAAATAATTCCCTACATTCTACTTCCAATATGATTTTGAGTTCTATGTGCCAC
Organism: Torreya grandis; assembly: GCA_037957365.1. Lineage (NCBI taxonomy): Eukaryota > Viridiplantae > Streptophyta > Pinopsida > Cupressales > Taxaceae > Torreya > Torreya grandis. The sequence continues at coordinate 91,933 of JARHVA010009272.1, forward strand.
CTCCACCAACTACTTCATCTTGTACTCACCCCATCACACTTTGCATTGATAAAAATATGGTATGGGAACCTAAAGATGAGTATTTAGTTTACAAAAACTTATAATTCTTGCTTGAAGCAAGCCTAACTCCTTGGCAGCCTCATTGGACTAAGTCACATGACTTCAAAATGTCTAGTCTTAGAATCACAAAGAAGGAGATGGAGGATCTTGTATCCCTTGAGAATCAAAGTCATGATGTGTCAATTGAGATGCAACCTAAGATCCCTCAAGAGGTCATAAGTGTTAAATAATAGGTGGTCTCTTGTGTTGAATATTTTGATTGGGTTGATGAGGAAGAATGTCTTCCTTTTGCCAAAGAGGAAGAAATGATCATTATCTCTTCCATCACTTTTCAAGACACCATGGATGGGAAAGAACAATCTCCACACCAGCCTTTGGATGAATTTTTTGAAATCATTGGATCAGGTTATAGTCCTCTTCAAGGAGGCTATGATTTAGTAAATAATGAAGAAAGAAACCTTGGTACTCAAGTAAGTATGCAAAGGAAAATCAATATTTCAAATCTATACTTTCAAGAAGTATATGCATTTTGATGACCATATGTTTGAAGTTATAAAATGGGATATAATCCTCTCAACTAGTTGTGAGAACACATGATCTCTTGAAGGATGGAACAAGATCCTATTGGCCTCAATCTTCTAAGGAACAAGAAGTCAATCCTCTTGAAGCCATGCCTACTAAAGAAATACAAATTGACCATAAAATGAAGAGTGGGAAGAAGTATGAAGTATGCGAACATGTTCAAGAGGAATATATCTACATTGGAGACCTATTTGAATATGATCCACTTGAGATCAAGTCAAGTGAAGTTCCAAGGAATAGGTCTAATCTACAAAGCATTCAATTCAAGGAGAAACATGCTTGGCAAAATGATCCATCTCTTCAAGAGGATGATTCAAAAAGTTTTCATTTTGATCCTAGAAATAAGGTATGTTTAGTTGCTAGTTGTTCATAATAGTTTGTTCTCTAATTACCCTAAGTGCCTTGAGCATATGTGTGTGTCTGTCTTGTTAGTTTATTGTCTTGTTTTGTGTGTGTCCTTGCTTTGTGTGGTTGAGGTAATCAAGTGGTCTTGTATTGATCAAAACCTATGGTCAAAGTAATTTTGTTTGTTTTATACTTCATATTACTCCCTAATCCCAATGAATTAATAAGGATACTACTCTAGTTAGTATAGCATGCATACTACCCCTATGAGTCACCAATTTATTGACCAAATTCGACTTTTAGGTCAAATTGGGAAACCCTTAGATAAAAACTTGAATTTTAGGTGTTTTAGGGATCTAATACATATGTCACAAGGTGTTTTATAGTTTAATTAATGTCATTTAATGTTATACTAGCCTTGGTCCTTAGTTATTTTAGTCTTTTTAGTCATTTTGAGGTCAAAAAAAGGTCTTTTAATGACTTGTAAATTTTTTTTGGGAAATGTAAAGGTTATAAAATATGATTTAAAATCCCATGTGTCCCAATAGGTCTTAATAAACTGACATAACTGAAAGGTGGTAGGTTTTTCAGAAGAAAGGGCAATTTTTTTGAGGAAAATGGAAAGTTTAGCACTTGTACAACTCATTGGGAAGTGTACCACATGGGATAAGGTTGTAATATTATTCTTAAACTTTATTATATCCATATAAATTCTTAACATGATTTTTAAGTTCCATTTTTTTCCCAAAACCATTCTACTCCTTTTTCACCCTTCTTGGCAAGCAAAAGTAGTCTTCATAAGTTAATTTAAATATAATTATTTTGAATAATTTTGGCCCATGCTTCATGAACCATCCTCATGAAGTTTACTATGTTTTTTGCCTACTAATCTATGTACCCTATAGGTTTTGCCTTGGTTTGAGAAATTTTGTATGAACTAATTTTTTATATTGTTTCAAAATAATTATAAATTCCTTATATAATTATCCCCATACTTTTTTTTATTTTTCAAGGTGTTGTGATGGGCAAATCATCTCAAATTTATAAATTGTTCTCATTTGGGATGATAGACCAATTTTCCACCATTTTCAAATCCTCATGCTTTTTCAGTGATTCCATGGGGTTTTGATAAGTATATTATCATATTAAAGTGTGATTTTTATCTCATTTAATTTTATTTTATTTCTCCAAGTAATCTCCATGAGAAGATAGTCACAGAATACCATACAACTAATCTACCATATGATTGTCATACCAATCAGCTAGGTGCTTGCAAAGGGTTTAATATTGAAAGTGAGGTTTTAAAACTTGTTTTAAATTTTTTAAAATGATATAATAATTTTGAATAATTTGTAAATATCTCAATATTTTTCATGAAAACATTCAATACACACATGATTATAATTCTGCTCACTACCTACCTACAATCCTCATGCACCTACATGTGCCCTCACAAGACAAGTTTGTTGAAAACCAAATTTGAAGACCTCAATAGGTCATTGATAGTGTAAATAAGATATTTTAAATCATTGGGATAGGACTAAAAATCATAAAAATATCGAGTTCAATGTGTATTGCCTACATTTCCACACATGTTGCCCATATAGGAAAATGGTCACCTATAGGTGACACTACAGGGAACTAAAAAGTTTGTTTTAAAGAATTGAAACATATTGGAAACATTTATTAAGGACCTCACAGGTTTTAAAGGATCCTAACATGAATTATTGAAATTTTATATGGTTTTGAAAAGTTTAGAAGCACCTTATAGTAGGAGGAGTCTGATTTCAAGCCTTCTTTCCCCAAAAGATGAAAACAGAGTCCTTAGGTGTTTTGATGATAGTAGGGACATAAGGAATATTATTTCATAATAATGTGTTTGTTTTTTATTCTCACATAGGATAAATACATTACCAATTTTTGGAGGAAAATTACAAATGGAGAGTGGACATCTGAAGGCCTAAAGTTGCCTACAAAGGCACTAAAACTAGGCAGTAAATTCTACAAGCTCTGCCCCCAAGTGATCTTTTCAACATATGGTATAGCATGAAACCTTATCATAATATTAGATTGGTTTTAAATTATTAATGAGACACTTATGATCTAATCCTACCAAGAAAATATGATATGTAATGTCATATTCCTCAATAAGTACATACAGTCCCTACACAGGCCTGTGAGCACCTATGACCAATACCTATTTTCCATATCATTCAAAGTAAGAGTTTAATTATTAGAGCATTGGGATATAAATGATATTTAGTGAAATATATACCAAATGGGTGTGGAATCCATCAATATAGGTTGATATATACCGTTTGGGGTCTTAAGATAGCCTACAAGTATCTTCTCATCTCATTAATGTACACTTAAGCTGTAGGGAAACAATGACCTAAACATGATGCTTTGGTGTTGTTTGAGGACATTAAAGTGGAATAAAAACATAATAAAGTTAATTTTTACCTCATGGGATTAAAAATAAGTATATAAACATCTATACCAAGTTTTAAATAGGCAATAGACACCTACAATAGTCACTTTGGTAGAGTGTCTCAATCAAGAGGGAGGAAACTCAGTTTTGGATCTTAAAGTGCTTGAAAAGAGGATACAAGTGAAATTAAAATGTTTAAAATAACTATGAACACTACCTTATCATAATTTTTATTTTCATGAACTATTTAAAATGATAAACAAGCTTACCTAGACCTCTTAAGGCCCTAACACACACCTATAACCCTATGTATGCCTGTGTAGGCAATAAGCATAAAGGAGTAGGTCTAGGTGATGGTAAAACATGAATATGGAGAAATTAAATTTAAAAAAGTATCAAATGATTCTGGTATTTTATAATAAGGTGGTGTATATTGTTTTTTTAATCTTTAATCATGTAACTATACCTACAAGTATCTTCCTTAAAGGTAGGACACAATTAATGTTAAAACCTAGTCTTGAGAGGTTCAAGAGTGTGAAGGGTATATGAAAGGTCAAGATGTTGAATGGATATGGGAGCCAATATATCATTACTATGAAAATTTACATATTCATTTTAAATTGGATATAGATCAAAGAAGTGGCTTAGACAAGCTAAACATAGTCCACTTTAAAAATTCCTGCACATAGTCCTTTTGCATAAACCTGTCTTGGGTTTTGGTTAAGTTGAGAGGTCTATTGACCTGTTCAAGAGCTAAATTTTTTTACATAGATCCTTTTAGACTTGGATAAACTCCTAAAGTGATCAAATTTATCTAAGGAAATAGGGGGGTTCCCTCTATTTTCTCTCAGATAAAGGGCACTCCCCTTATGCACAAGTTCACAGGGTTTGAGGAATGGCAATGGCTAGGTGAGTTGGAGGTTGGTCAGACATAAAAAAAGGTTTTAAAAGTTGTAAAACATATAAAACAACATTAAAATCCTTATTAATAAGTATTAAACTTAATAATTGGACCAAACCATCAAGGGTTGCAGTCAGGCCTAAGGGCAAGGTTTTGGCTTAGAATCCAAACAGGCTTTCATTTTCACTTATAGCTTTAGGTGAGATTTAAAATTGGTGGAATAATTTTTAAATGGTCATATATGATATGTATAATATTATGGAATGCAATTAAATAAAATAGGAATGTCTGAAATATCAAAAGTTACAGACAAGCAACAAGACCAAAATTAGGCCTAGTGTCCAAATGGGGGGTCTTCCACACTTATAGAATAAGATGAGATATATAACATGTTTAAAAATTTTAATAGGGTAATTATATGTATTTTAAATCCTATACCTTGTAGGAGAAACCATAAAAGGACTAATTTTGACTCAAAGATAGCTTAGGCATGCAGGAAAAGAGGAATACAAGCTCGATAGGTCAAATTCAAATGCTCATATCTTTCATGAGGCCTTGTATGGAAGCCAAAGGAGTTATGGAAGGTTATTAGGGGTATTTAAGGACATATTTTTTTATTTTTTTTAATTTTTTTTGTCATATCTTTATGAATGAACCTTAAGAGTCAAAACAAGCCTAAAACCCTTGCAAACCCTTAGTCAAGGCTAGTTTTTGGAAATGGAGTTGGAAAGATAATTTAATGGAATATTTTTATTAGGAGGATGATTTTGAATTAAAAAGGACTCTTTTAGTTTCCCTCACATACTTTTGAGTTGTACATAAATATATGGATGGGGTGAGAAACAGGGTATTTTTTATCATTTTTTATGTTTTGCAAGTTCTAGAAGGAGTCTAAGGATGAAATAAAATTTAAGAGGAATATTTAGAATTTTGGTAACTCCAAATGTTTATTTAATTCCTTATAAAAACTTATAAGTGTGAAAAAAAAAACTTCATCTCAGCCAGTCAAAACTAGCATATTAGACAAGTTAGTGAGAAGGGTAGAAAACTTTAGGTGGGGTGATTTCAAGTTGTCCTTAATACTTATAAGTCCATAAAGGGTCTTGAAAGGTGTCATCCACTCCATCCCATGGATTTGAGTGAGAAACTAAATCCAAATTTGAGGCCAAGTGTGCAAGGTGTATGAATGAGAAGTTTTTTGAACTATAGATGATGATGGCTCACTTTTAGATGATTTCAGATGACTAGGCATAAAAAAGATACATGGAAAGACATGTTTTAATGCCTTAACCTTCATTCCAACCATCATAATTGTACCTAATTAGTTTTGGGATGTTCAAACAAGGTTAATTATGAAGGCAATTTTTCTAAGCTAGTTAAGGGAATTTTATGCCACTTTCCAAGAGTTTGATGACTTATATGGACACTTGGGCTTCCTGACCTTGCATGGTTCATCCAATATCCTCTTATCATGCATAAGTAACTGATTTTATTAACTTTAAAAGTGTCCTTGTGACCCTTTGACTTCTCTCTTTTTCTGTCTCTCTTAAGTTCTATAAGAACTAGCCATTTTGGCCATTGTAATCTATGATCTTCTTGAGTATGAAAAATCCATGCTAATTTGCATAAAATTTTATCAATAATACTACTAATTTTTACCTCTTCCATGACTATTCATAGTGTGTTCAATTGGATGATGAATCTTGTTGAGTGAAAACTATAGATTTCTTAGCATGTTATTTCATTCTTTTACCTATTTGCAGTCTCTTCTTGTAGGGAATGTGAAGTGTTATAGAAAATTTCAAGTATTAATTGAGTTATTATATTCATTAGTTCTTTCATATTCCTCTTTACTAGTCCTTGTAACTTTTCACATTCATCCATAACCCCATAATGTAAAATTGATGCGAGAAGACATAGATTGAAGAAGTGTATGTTTAGTTTGTCCCTTGATTTCATGTGTAACATGCATCTAGTTGTAAGTCATCATATTATTTGGTGTATCACCCCCCATTAGGATAGTTTTATTTCATTTACCTCTCTCCCTTTTCACCCCCAAGGTTTAGTCGCAGTTGAAATCTAAAGTGGTACATCAAGGGAGCTAGCCTTATCTAGAGATTCACGTCATCCTTAGGCTACCCACAAGCCTAGAGATGTTAAAATTATGCCACTTAGCTAAGGAGAGATTAGGAATATCATCAAAGGGTACAAATCCAAGTGACAACAATAACCGTGGCTAAGTAGAGTATATATAAGAGGTAATGGCTAGTCTTTTAGGATCATATTTTGAATTGTGTTCTTATTGTGGAGGTTTCCCCCTCAAAGTGGTTCAATCATAATATTCAAGTATTTTTCTCTTTCACCAATTAATTTTGTGGATCTACTTATTATACTCTTAGTTATACCATATATAATTATATTGTTGTGAATCATATAAGTAATTTCCTTACATGTGGTATCAGAGCTTCAATTTGGGCAAGTTTCTGCAGCATAAATTTTTTTTAGGATCTAGCATTTTAAGCACAAGAAGGTCGAAATAACATAACTTTTGATCTAGGAGGAATTGGTTTTTTTCATCACCATAGTTTTTTTCATGAGGTTTTTTTCCAAAAAATAAAAAACACTTTTTTAGGTTAAAAAAATTCTAGAATTTTTTTACCTTTTGAAAATTAGTAGTCATTAGATTCATCTCTACGAGACGAACATAAATGTCTATTCTACTAGTACACTTTTTTAGGTAAAATTTTTTCACCCTTATGCAAAATAGTAGTGGTTGGATTCATCTCTATGAGATGATTATAATGGTGCATTTCACAAGTACATTTTTTTTAGACTAAAACCCTCCTAGGGTTTGTGCATGGCTGGTATAAACACTTACAAACATGGAAAAGGGAAATAAATTCTAAAAAATCCTCATAAGAATGACATGAAATCTAAAACTTTTGATCTTTCTATTTTATAGGTAATTCAACAACTTAAGTCAAAGTTACAGGGCATGTTAAAAAAAGATGATTTTGATACAGTTCAAGGGGAGATTATAGGTTAGAGAGGGAACTTAGATAACATGAAGGATTAATTACAACAAATATCTTGGCAATTGGCCAACTTGTCAACTTATCCACTACAAAATAATCTTCCACCACTTTAGTTTGGTTCTCTTCCTCTAAAAAATACCAACACCAATTCTATCCCTAAGCCAATGTTTCCAATAGTGGACCTGTGCAAGATTGATGGTAATGATCCACTCACTTGGCTCATTCAAATTGAAAATTTATTTAATCTACATCAAACTCCATTTTTGAAAGAAGTGGTTATGGCATATCTATATCTGAAACTTGAGACATTCATTTGGTATCATTGGTTGTGTGATCAAAATAAAAATAAGGGTGCCCCAGTTTCATAATCAGTAATTTTTGAGGAGTTACAATTTCACTATCACAATAATGTATCTAAAAACTACTTCAGTCAACTAGCCAAGTTCCACTAGACTGGGATTTTCAAGGACTACATTCATCAATTTCAAAATCTCTCCTTATATGTGGTAGATATCACTGAGGAAAATCTAACTAACCTATTTTTGGGTGGCCTCAAAGATATCATACAATTCGAAGTTCACATGTTTCATCCCAGTATTGTATCTAAGGTCATACCAAGGGCACACATGATTGAGGAAAAATAACTGATCAGATGAAGACCTTTCACCAATGTTCATGAATGCACCTTTCCAACACTATCATTCATCAGCCTACCAGATTGACTCAACAAGTGGAATAAAAGTTTGCAAAAGGTTTGTGTTTTGGATGCAATGACAAATGGATCAAAGGGCATCGATGTGCTAAAAAGAAGTTGTTTTACATTGAAGGTGCCAATGGGGAGGAAGAAGATGAGGAGACTTCAAGGGAAGGGTTATAAGAACCTAAGGATAAAACTAAATATTCTCAACCTACTTTTTCCTATCATGCACTTTTAGGCATTAGTACTGCTCAAACCTTAAGGTGGTGGGGTTCCTGAAGAATCAAAAGGTGATTGTGTTGATTTAATTTGGGAGTACACATAACTTCATCAATAATAAGTTGGTTTCTCATTTGAATTATTTCATTTACCTAGATCTAGACTTTTAGGTCATGATTATAGATGGTGGTACAATCAACTATTCTAGGAAATGCTATAGTATTAAGTTTTTTATGGGAGACTATTTGTTAGATTCCCTTATGTTTGCTATTCTCATAGGTGGAGATGATATTATTTTAGGAGTACAGTGGCTCACTACTTTGGGCACTATTGAGATGAATTTCCAAGAATTATTCATGAGATTCCATTCAGAAGGAAAGACTTTTGAACTACATGGATTATGGGCTAAATCCCCATAATTGGTTAGTTCCCACCTGATGATGAAGATTCTTAGAAAAGGTGTGAAAGGTTTTGTGGCACACTTATTTTTGATATAGGTTTAACCAACCAAGGAGTCTACACATTTTGATTTATGAAATGTGTTCAATGACCATTCTATTAATTTTGATGACATGTCAAAAGGACTTCCTCCAAGTCATGCACATGATCATGCCATCAGACTCATTTCAAGAAGTACACCACCCAATATTAGACCCTAAAAGTATTCTTATGGCTAAAAGAGTGAAATTGAAAATATAGTACAAGAGATGTTGGAGGTAGGAATCCTCTAACATAGTCAAAGTGAATATTCCTCCCTGGTGGTCATGGTGTGGAATAAGTATGATAGTTGACTGATGTGCCCAGACTACAAAGAACTCAAAAAATACAATATCAAAAATAAGTTTCATATTCTAGTAATTGATGATTTTCTAGATGAATTCCATGGTGATATTTATTTTATAAATTTAGATCTTCACTCTGGATATCATTAGATTAGCATCCATACTGAGGACATACCTAAAATAGATTTTAGAACTCATGAAGGCCACTATTAATTTATGTCATGCTTTTTGGCCTCACAAATGCACCATCTACATTTCAAAGTTTGATGAATATTTTTTTAGGCCATTTTTTAGAAAGTTTATATTAGTGTTTTCCGATGATATCCTCATCTACAAAAACAATTATGAAGACCATTTGAAGCACGTGAAATAGGTACTTTAAATTCTAAAAAAACATCAACTTTATGCCAAAGCTTTCAAACGTGTTATTGGTTTCTAAGAGGTAGAGTATTTGAGTCATATTATTTCACATGAAGGAGTAAAATTTGATCCTAAAAAAAATCTAAGCAATGATGGAGTGGTAGGTTCCCAAGACCCTCAAGAACTTCCACAAATTTGTTGGGCTAACTGGTTACTATCGTAGGTTTGTCAAAATTTATGGTAACATTGTAGCTCCACTCAGCTCTTTGATGAATAAAGAGTCCTTCCAATGGATTGATTCAATTACCAAGGCATTTGAATAGTTTAAAATGGTTATGTGCACAATTCTAGTTTTGGCTATGCTTGATTTTTTAAAAACTGTTGTTGTGGAGTGTGACACACCAAGATATGGCATGGGGGATGTACTCATGCAAGAAGATAGACCACTAGAATTTGAGAGTTTCCAATTAAATGGAAATAATATGCTCAAACTAATATATGAGAAATATATGATGGCTATTTTACATACATTGAAGTAATAAAGACCTTATCTAATGGGTTGCCACTTTCAGGTAAAGACTGATCATGATAGCCTCAAATATTATTTGGACCAATGATTATCATCTGAAGAACAAAAATGGGTGAGTAAAATGTTAGGCTATGATTTTTAAATGGTAGATTCCTTCTCTTGATGGGATGAATCAATTGAGGCGTTGTTATGCATCATGACCATGTGGCAGGTAGATTGATTAGAGAAATCAACATCAAAATGGGAGAATAATAGTATTACCAAGGACTTGATTCAAAATCTTTAGTAAGGTTATAATGAATCTATAAAATTTACATGGAAGTGGAACACATTATGGTATAAATATAGATTATACCTTTGTAAGCATTCTCTCCTCAAACATAAAATTCTTCAGGGACTTAATGCCTCTCCACTTGGAGGTCACTTGGAATTTTTGAAAACATATCATAGAATCACTTGTAATATTTCTTTTGCGAAGGAATCAAAGGGGATGTTCATAAATATGTGGTTGAATACATGGTATGCCAATAAAATAAAGGTGAAACCATTAAGACCCTAGGTCTTTTACAGTCTTTATCCATTTCTAGCCAACATTGGGAAGAGGTTTCCATAGATTTGATTATGGATTTACCATGATCTGAGGATGAAAATGTTATCATGTTAGTTGTGGATTGACTCACTAAGTATGCTCATTTTTTCTCCTTATCACAATCATTTGTTACTAGTATAGTAACTTTTACTTTTCTCAATATAGTTCAAAAATTACATAGAACTCCAAAGATCATTATAAGTGACCAAGATCCCATATTTACTAGTAATTTTTGGATTGAATTGTTTGCATGTTTAGGTACTTAGTTGGATCATAGCTCATCCTATCATCCTCAATATGATTGATAGATAATGGTAGTCAAGAAATGTCTCTAAGGGTATATTCATTATTTTATTTCTGACAAACAGGATAAATAGGTTAATTGGATACCATTTACTAAATGGTGGTATAACACTTCTTCCAAGATGTCTCCCTTTGTGGTATAGTATGGGTATCACTCCCCAACCATCACTTTAATTTTTCCAATGCATCCTAAGGTTCTAGATGTTTAGGAACACATTCATCATTACAGTCATATAAAATGCAAAAATTGGCATCTTGAGTGTGTCTTGTGACACCTAACCCATAGGTCCCTCTTGCTTGCTCTCATGACCCTCACAGGCATCTTTTCACTAATTCCCAATCATCCATAGCCTTCTATACTTAATCTTAGCTTAGCTAGACTACTCTTTCCATGATTAATCCATCCCTCTAGGCCCCATCATCTCAAAACAATAGCACCACACTTAGATTATAGCACTAGTGCCTCTCATATATGCTTTCAGCACTCTTGTCTAAGTGTATTTTTGGACCCAATGGTCAATTTATTTTGATTTCATATCCTTCTCCTTGTCAACCTAATGTGAGCAGATTCAATCCATGACCAATAGATCCTTATAAAAGCCCATTCAAAGATCATTTGAAAGGGGTTGACAATTATCACTAAGCAAGCAAGAATACAAGCAAGATTACTCAGACAATCTTCCCTATTCTCTACATACAACCAACCAATACACTTAAAATCTTATTCAAATATTTACACTAGTCCTTATCCACCTCAAGCACATCTAGTTTAGCATTTTACATCTTCATGCACATCATTGCATAAAGCACATCAAGTAGGAGAACTACATATGGCTTGATCTCTCTTCGAAGTATTGGTATGTAGGCAACGTGCCCACACAAGGGGTGTGGATACATGTTCAGTGAATATTACACACACCAACCCCCCTTCTTTATTTAAATTGATCAAATCATAATGGAGTATAGGGTTTGAAGACAAATTTTCTCTACAAGGATATCTACAGACTTCCAGCTACCAAAACTTTATAGACAAGGTCATACAAGCATAGCAGACAAAACCTAGATAGTTAAGATCTCTCAGATAATAACAATAGAGGTGGACTACAACACCAATGCCATTCTTATCCACTTTCAGTGGTCCTTTCTAATCATAAAATGAAGGTTAGACCCTATTTATGATAGTTCCTAGTCTTGCATAGTGAATCTCAGACCCTACCTCAGCTGTATCAGTTAGTTTTCAGTTAATTCTTATTTTTTATCTCTTATTACTATTTTTAGAAAGGTCAAAATTGCAATCTAATTTACATAAATTAGTAACTTAATTATTTCATATTTATTTACTAATTTGACTACTTAGACCCTTTAACTAAATTAGGAATAATACACTAATATTCCCAAAAAGGTTAAATCATTTGGTCAACTGACTTACTTTGTTTATGCATTAAAACCCTAGAAACCCTAGGGTAAATTTCTTACTGATTTTTTCTATATTTTTTAATTTTTTACCTACATAATAAAATAAAAAATTATCATTAAATTTTAAAATTTTATAGTAATTTTAAAATAATTTTCTTTCAAACCCTAGTTGCCTATGCTAGGTCCCTATATTTTCTCAATAATTTTCCAACATTTTTTTATTTTTTTACTAGCATATTAAAATCAAAAATTCATTTCAAATTTCAAAAATCAATAGTAATAGTCAAAAACATTTATTTTTCAAAACCCTAGTTGTATCTACTAGGTCCTATTAAATCACAAAATTTTCAATAAATTTTTGATCTTTTTACTTTCATATTTCACTCAAAAATTCACTTTACATTTCAAATTTTCATAGTATTTTTTAAACTAAATATCATTTTCAAAACCCTAGTTACTTATACTAGGTCCCATTACTTCTTAAGAAATCACCTTACATGTTTGTGAGCTTCGTATCCTTTTTACGTAATTTTTAGTTCAATATATTTAGGACTTTAGATTTCCTATATTCAATACTTTCCTTCTCTAGCACTTTGGCTATTACAAATTATTGCAAAAAAATTAATCAAATTTCAAATTGTTTTCCTACTTTAGCAATGGCCCAATATGTTGAGGTGTGGAGCTAAAAGCTTCACAGATGAGCAAATACAAAGTTGCAAGATTTACACAGTCGCCGACATCAGTCAAGGATTGACTGGAGGCTACTGACATCAGTTATAGATCAGCTGACATCGGTCATATGCAGGCAAACAGGGACCGACGTCGGTCACCTGTGCATTCCAGAATTCTATTTTCGTGGGACGAATGGATTGTTTGCATGATAAGATTAAGTGTTAGTCTTAAGTTTGCATCTCTATCTTTAGTAGGACTGTTTTAAGCCTTAGATTAGGAGGTGTATCTAATGGTTGATATTGCATAGCTCATGATCCCTAATTCTATATATAGGGATAGATCTTCATAGCTTGTAAGTGGTAAGATGTAAGACAGACAATTCAAGTAGCTGAATTGTGTTTATAATTTTGAGAGAGAACTCTTGAGGGAAAGATATCTGTACATCTGAGAGGTGTGGAAGAAAGAGAGATTTATTCAATTTTATTTCCTTCTGAGAAGAGTTAAATACAAGTTTTCATTGTTTCTTGTATCTATTGTTCTTTGCTAATTCTGATTTCTAGTTGCTTTCAATTCTAGTTTAATTCAGTGTTTAGTTGCTTGCACAAGTAATCAATTATTCTTTTTAAGATCCTAACAAGTGGTATCAGAGCTTGGGTTCACTAACAGGTGGTTTTAGATCTATTTAGTGTGTATTGATTACAGGGCACTCACAGGTGTTTTTGTTTGAGTGGGAGCATAACAATGGCAGAAGAAAGTAAACTGAGAATGGAGAAGTTCAATGCTAAGAACTATCAATTATGGAGGATGTAGATAGAAGATTATCTATATCAGAAAGATCTGTACTTACCGTTGGGTGGGGTTTTAAGGAAGCCCATAGATATGGAAGATGAAGAATGGAATGTTCTTGATAGAAAGGCTATGGGATTTATAAGGTTGAGCCTGGCATCTTCTGTGATTTCCAACTTGTCACAAGCAAAGACAATGGTAGAGTTTATGGACACTTTAGCAAATTTATATGAAAAGCCCTCAGCGTCAAATAAGGTATATTTTATGAAGCAATTATTTAATTTGCAAATGCAGGAAGGTGGATCTATATCTAGTCATCTAAATGATTTCCATGGTATTGTAAATCAATTAAATTTAGTCAAAATAGTTTTTGATGATGAAATTAAGGCTCTTTTAATATTATGCTCTTTGCCTGAAAGTTGGCATAGTTTAGTAATGGCAGTTAGTAATACTGCATCTACTACAAATATCTTGAAAGTAGATGATGTTGTTAGGGTAATCCTGAACGAAGAGACTCACAAGAAAAACACAGGGGAATCATCAGGTAATGCTTTAAGTATTGAAAGTAGGGGAAGGCAAAAAGAGAAGAGCAAGCAAGGGAGATCAAGGTCTAAGTCAAAGATGAGAAGAAGATCCAAATATAGAAATGGAAGAAGAATAACCTGCTAGAATTGTGGAAAGATAGGGCATACAAAGAAAGATTGTTGGTTACCGTTTAAAGAAGAGAATTAGCATGAAGGTAATGAAGAAGCAAAAGTTATAGGTATTATTGCACAAGATGCTCTTGTACTTTCTTTTGATAATAGAATAGAATCTTGGGTTGTAGATTCTGGCGCTTCTTTCCATGCAACCCCAATAGAGAATTTTTTAGTGATTATGTCTAGGGAGATTTTGGAAAAGTCTATTTAGGGGATGATGAGCCTTGTAAAATTGTTGGCAAAGGAAAAGTGCAGCTGAAATTGTAGAATGGAAACACATGGGTGTTGAGGGATGTCATGCAGTACCCATCCTGAAGAGGAATCTAATTTTTGCAAAAAAGTTGAGGGATGAGGGTTGTACAATAACTCTCACAGCTAAATCTTGGAAGGTTACCAAGGGTGCACTTGTATTGGCCAGAGGTAAGAGAGAAGGTACTCTCTATTTATGTAATTGTATTATTGATTATTCTCCTTCTGTATTATCTACTTCAGATGTAGATGCAAAGTTGTGGCACTATAGGTTCGGCCACATGAGTGAGAAAGGAATGAAAGTTCTTAAGTCAAAAGGTAAACTTTCAGATTTGAAAAGCATAGATCTAGATTTTTGTGAGCATTGTATTTTTGGAAAGCAGAAGAGAGTGAAGTTTCTCAAAACTAGGTCAACAAGGAGGAAGCACAAGTTGGAGCTTTTTCACACAGACGTGTGGGGACCAGCTCAGGTAGCTTCTATTGGAGGATCACAGTATTATGTTACTTTCATTGATGATGCTACAAGAAAGGTATGGGTCTATTGCATAAAGAAGAAATCTGATGTATTTAACACATTTATGAAATGGAAATATTTGGTTGAGAATGAAATAGGTTTGAGATTGAAGTGTCTTAGATCTGACAATGGTGGTGAGTACTGCAGCTATAAGTTCAACAGGAACTGTTCTATGAATGGAATACATAGGCAAAGGATAGTTCCAAAGACACCTCAGCAAAATGGAGTTTCTGAGAGGATGAATAGAAAAATAATGGAGAGTGCATGGAGTATGAGGTTGCATGCTGGTTTGCCCTTACAGCTTTGGGTAGAAGCTGTAGACACTATAGTTTACCTGATTAACAGAGGACCTTATACTGCACTGGATGGTGGAATTCCAGAAGAGGCCTGGATAGGTAAAAAGGTAGATCTTTCATTTCTCAGAGTTTTTGGTTTTGAAGCTTTTGTGCACGTTGATAAAGAAAATAGAAAGAGGCTGGATGCTAAATCTATGAGGTGCAATTTTATTGGTTATGGCTCTGAAGATTTCAAATTTTGATTGTGGAATCTACAAACTAACAAGATTATTAGAAGCCGCGATGTTGTTTTCAATAAGAAAGTGATGTCTAGGGATCAACTCAAGAGGTTGAATGATTTTGAGTAGAGCAATGGAGATTTGGATGAGATTATGATCCAAAATGAGCTCATGAGAAATCACTTCCAGAAAAACATAGACACCGACGTCGGTCATGTAGGAACTGACATCGATCAAATAGGTTAGATAGTAACCAACATCGATCATGCAAGAACTAACGTTGGTCAGACAGGAACCGACGTCGATCAGGTGGAATCGATGTTGGTTAGGTACAGCCCTAGAGATGACCGAGATCGGTCATTGACAGAGAATTTGGGCGGACAGCAAGTAGTGAATGAGTCTCAAACACCCTTGAGGAGGTCAAAAAGGGTAAGTAAACTTTCAATTTGATATTCCCCTTCATTATTCTACTTATTGCTCACTAATAGTGGAGAACCAAAGAGTTTTGATGAAGCAATGCAGGTAAAAACCCGAAAACAATGGGAGCTTGGCATGAATGAGGAGATTGATTCCTTGGAAAAGAACCAAACATGGGATTTGGTTGAGTTGCCAACGGGTAAGAGAGCACTGAAAAAAAAATGGGTTTATAGGTTAAAGGAAGGTGAGAATGGACAAATGAGACACAAGGCTAGGTTGGTAGTAAAGGGATTTGCACAAAAACTAGGTATTGATTTTGGTGAAATTTTTTCTCTTGTAGTAAAAATGACTTCTATTCGGATTGTATTGTCTTTAGTTGCTATTGAGGATTTGCATCTTGAGCAACTTGATGTTAAGACATCATTTTTTCATGGAGATTTGGATGAAGAAATATATATGGATCAGCCAGAAGGATTTGAGGTCAAAGGTAAGGAGAAGCTTGTGTGCAGGTTGAAGAAGAGCTTATATGGTCTTAAGCAAGCTTCTAGACAATGGTATTTGAGATTTGACAGGTTTATGACTGAGCATGGCTACAGTAGATGTCAATCTGACCATTGTGTGTATTTTAAGAGATTGGATAATGGTAGATATATTATCATGTTGCTGTATGTAGATGATATGCTTGTTGTAGGTTCACACATGCAGGATATTTTTGAGCTTAAGGTAAAATTAGCTCACACATTTTCCATGAAGGATTTGGGAGCAACAAAGAAAATCCTTGGCATGAGTATTAAGAGAAACAAGAAAAATCACAGGTTGATTTTGTCTCAAGAGGATTATGTGAACAAGGTGTTGGAGAGGTTCAATATGCACGATGCAAAACAGGTAAGCACACCTATGCCTAGACACTTCAAGTTGAGTAAAGAATAGTCTCCTAAATCACATGATGAGGTAGAGTACATGAGTAGAGTTCCATATGCTTCCGTAGTTGGGAGTTTGATGTATGCAATGGTATGTACTAGACCTGATATTGCCCAAGCAGTGGGAGTTGTCAGTAAGTTTATGGCCAATCCAGGGAAGGAACACTAGAAAGCAGTTCAGTGGATTCTCAGATATCTGAGAGGGACCAGCGGTAGGCATTTATGCTATGGAGGGTCAAACACTTCTCTACATGGTTATGTAGATTCAGATATGGCAGGTGACTTGGATGGCAGGAGAAGCACCACAAGATATGTTTTCACTGTTGGTGGAATGGCAGTTAGCTAGATTTCAAAGTTGCAGAAGGTTGTTGCCTTGTCTACTACAAAGGCAGAATACATTGCAGCCACAAAGGCTAGCAAGGAGATGATATGGATGACATGGTTCATGGAAGAGTTGGGAAAGGAGCAAGAGAGTTGTAGATTATACAGTGATAGTCAAAGTGCAATTCATTTGGCTAAGAACTTAGCCTTTCATTCAAGAACGAAACATATACAGCTTAGGTACCACTTCATTAGACAGGTATTGGAGGATGGCGAGTTGAAGCTGGAAAAGATCCATACAGATGAAAACCTTGCAGATATGTAAACAAAGCTGGTAACAAAGGAGAAGTTGAATCTTCATTCAACTTTTGTTGGTCTTTAAAATTGAGCTTGAAGATGGAGGAGAAGCTAGAAGATGTTGCTATACAGGTACAGGTGCAGCTGTTTATCTCCAAGTGGGAGATTGTTGAGGTGTGGAGCTAAAAGTTTCATGGATAAGCAAATACAAAGTTGCAGGATTTACATAGTCGCTGACGTCGATCAGGGATCGACTGGAGGCTACCGATGTCAGTTATAGATCGGCCGACGTCGGTCATATGTAGGCAAACAGGGACCAACGTCAGTCACATGTGTGTTCTAAAATTTTATTTTCATGGGACAAATAGATTGTTTGGATGATAAGATTAAGTGTTAGTCTTAAGTCCACGTCTCTATCTTTAGTAGGACTATTTTAAGCCTTAGATTAGGAGGTGTATCTAATGGTTGATATTGCATAGCTCATGATCCCTAATTCTATATATAGGGATAGATCTTCATAGCTTGTAAGTGGTAAGATGTAAGACAGACAATTCAAGTAGTTGAATTGTGTTTGTAATTGTGAGAGAGAACTCTTGAGGGAAAGAGATCTGTACATCTGAGAGTTGTGGAAGAAAGAGAGATTTCATCAATTGTATTTCCTTCTGAGAAGAGTTTAATACAAATTTTCATTGTTTCTTGTATCTCTTGTTCTTTGTTGATTTTGATTTCTAGTTGCTTTCAATTCTGGTTTAATTTCATGTTTAGTTGCTTGCACAAGTAATCAATTGTTCTTGTTAAGATCCTAACACAATACACCAGTTTTGATGAAACTGATAAAAGGGAACTTCAAGAACTCTTAAATAAACACCCTAACATGCAAGATGACATGATTAAAATATTAAAAGAAAAAAACAAAGAGTGAATAATGGTCAATCTTCCCAAACCATAGAACAACTAGTTACAAATGACACTATGGGGGCAACTATGTCTCAACAACTCCCTATAGCATCCCAAACTGCCTCTATGGCACCAGCTACAACTAGTACTTTTTTATCTCTTGATGTGGTAGCCCTTGTGTATGATATAAGATATCTTCAATTTAAGGTGATACATCTTGAGGAAGGTGCCTCTATACCTACATAGGCTTTGGATTCTTTTGTTCTACTGCATACACCATTGGCATGTCACATTGCTTCTACACCCTTGCCATTAAGTTTTTTTCAACCAAACTTACTCTATATGATGGCAAGGGTGATCCAAAGACACATTTGAGAGATTTTCATGCAACATGCTTGGATTATGTACCAAATGATTTGGCTACTTACCAATATATTCCCATAGAAGCTAAAGGATGATGTTTTACAATGGTTCTACAGTCTACAGAATCAGTCGACCAATGCATTCAATCCTTTAGCTGACATGTTCCTAACTCATTTTAGCATTAAAATTGGTGATAAGGTTTCATATGACCAAGTTACATAATAGAAACAAAGGTCAAATGAGCACCTCACATATTATGTTATCTAATATAAGATTATTTTGGCTAAGATGACTACCCCCATGGCCAATCAAGAGTTACAAGATCTCTTCAAGTAGAGTCTTCTACCAGATTTGCATGAATCAATTGTGTTCAAAATATTTTCTTCCTTCAATGAATTATGTTACACACTAAAGGAAAGAGAAGTCAAACTAATTTCAATGGGCAAACTCAAGCACACAAACATCTCAGAAACAACAAACAAGAGTAATAATAAAGTCCCATACAAAGTCAAGGTCAATGATAGCAAGAGTTAGAATCAACCTATGGTTGATGTGGCTTTAGATCCCCTTTAGCGCATGGTTTTATCAACACTTCCTCGGCAAACCTTTACTCATTTACTAGTTTTTCTAGCCAAAGTTTTACAGTAGATATTAGAATATAACATCATATTTCTTCCTCCTATTTGGAAAGTGGATCCAATAAAGCCTCTTCCACATGGATATGATCAACATGTATTTTTTGAGTTTCACATGGCACTAGGACATACAACAAATAGATGCATCAGTTTGAGATGCACGATACATGATTTAATAGATGGCAATCATATTGATCTTGGCACTTTAGTTGAGCCTCCTTAGGCAAATCAAACATAGGATAAAACTTTGAAAATATTTTCAGATCCTTTTCCATAACATTCTAAACAAGAGGCAGGGGAAATATCAAGGGCTTACCATGCATATCATGCATATCCACCACCAGATACATATAGGGCACCTTCAGTTGAGGTACATCCTTTGAGTAACATGGTTTATGTATACAATTCTAGATTTTCAACTAGACCTTCCATCTCCTTCTCATAGTAGTAGATCATTGAGGATGATTCAAATTATCATGCACTCTTTATTAGAGCTTACATTCATAATCATCCTATTCATAGTGTTCTCATAGATAATGGATCTAGTATGAACATTTGCACTATGACATTTTTATAGCATTTGGGATATTCAGAGCATAATATTACCTCAATAGACACAATTATTAGTGGATTTAGTGGGCACTTACAAAGTTTATTGGGTGAGATTGTACTTCCTCTATAGGTTGGTGTAACACATATGGCCCTACCATTCACTATTGTTCCTAGTGTAGGAGTTTTTGATATGTTACTTGGTCAACCATAGATTCAAACTTCAAGTAGTACCTTTTGTAGTTTATAGATGCATGAAATTAATTCATGCTAATTAAGTCTTACAATTGGTGGAGTTCCATACAAGTTACCACTCCCCACTCTAGAGCCATCTATTATTCTATAGTCACTAGTTTTAGTCTTGCCACAAGTTGCAATTTTTCCATCAGTTTCAGTTTCACCACTAGTTATAGTTCCTCCTCTAGTTCTGATTCAAACATAATCAAGGCATCCATTACCAACATAAATAGTTCATACACGTCCACAACTTTAGGATTCTAGACAAATTCCAGCTACACTGTTCACACCAAGGGTAGTATCATTAAGATATCATGCACCTACTCACAAAGCACATGTTCAGAGAGATTCTCCTACTACCATATGGGTCCCTAAAAGCCCTAAAGTTGCATCCATTTCTTAGAGTTATAGGGGGACCCCATAGTTTTTACTTTAGAGTTTTCAGAGTCACAGTCTCAATACTTCCATTGTGCTTCATGATCATGCATGATTCCTTTCCTTGATACAAGACACCATGATAGGGAGTCTCCCATGAGACTCATCGATTAGTTTCATTTATTCTTAGTTTTTATTGTACATATTTTACTAATGATTAATTATACATAACTAATCTCAAAAATTCAAAAATAATATAACATATCAAAAATTCCAAAAACATTCAAATATGTCAAAACACCAAAAACATTTTAATTGTATGCATTATTCATGATTTACATTTCTATTGTTATGCTATACTTATCATTTATCATTCTATATTATTGTTTATCAATTTATCTACATTACCATACTTCACTTGATCTCCTTTGAGTTTGTATAGTGAGATCTAGCTCTTTGATTACTTCACTCTATCCATTGAGGGGGCATCCTACTTATACATTCAAGACACACATCGATATACATACCCACCAAGGGCATCTTCTACATGACTAACACCACACACTCTAGTTATCATGCTGATATATATTATTTACTAGTTTACATAGATTACTTTATAAACACTCACTAGTATATAACACTTGTGTATTTCTTAACATATACCTAGTCTTGTACTAACATGTCTTGCATACTTTCACTTCTTACTTTGATTAGTTAGGTGTGATTTCACTTCCAATATTTATATGCTTTCCTTCCTTGCTTTACATAACTAGATTTGATTGCATTTCTTGGTTCCTGTTTGTCTCTTATAAGTGCCTTAGGACATTTTTCAATGTCCTTTGCTTTTATGTCTCATGTGTGCCTTACGACATTTGTTAATGTCCTTTACTTCTATTTTTTTTGTGTGCCTTAGGACATTTACCAATGCCTTTTTCTTTTATTCATATGTGTGCCTTAGGACATTTTCCAATGTCCTTTACATGTACTCTTCTATTTGATTGTGACCCTCATGCCAAACCTTGCTTATTTCAATTTTATGTGTATGTGGAATTTGAACATGAATTTTATGCTTGATTTATAGTTTGAGTTACATGTGCCTATGTCCCTTATTTTTTTATCCCATTGGCAATTTTTGTATGCTTCTAGCTTCTTGCTTCTTATGTTATGTGCTTGTTGATTGGATGTTTCTCATTATTTACAATGCCATGATCCATCCATATCATGTATTATCTTGATATATTAGTTGCCATGATGGACATCATGATCCATTCCTCCATAAAAACTAACAACTAACCACACTTTTAGTTCTAATTCAGTACATTACACATGTTATTACATTGTTATATCTATCTAGGCATATCCCTATAGATCTAATAATCTCTCAATATAAACCATGTTATATCTTGAGATATATTGTTGATTATAATTATTATATCATATATCTTTGCATCATAACACACTTGTAAGGGGATTTCTTCTGAGGGCAGTCATCGCAGGGTCTTCATTCCTACCCTCAAAAAAGGGGGCAACAAATAGGGGTTTTGTCACATAGATCAGAGCTCTTAATGATAAAAAAGCTAGAATTTAAAACACCCAAAATAGACCAAGTAAATAGTGAAAATGTTAGAATATTACCAAATTTTTCCTAGGACAATAATTCCAAGATTGAACTATAGTGTTGGTGTGACTACTGTCCATTTTTGTCACTCCTATCCAAACAAAAAAAAAACTAGACTTTCTAGAAGTAGGCATAAAAGTAGGTTCAACTACAGTTTTTCATTGTCATACCAATTCAGAATTAGTAATTTTCACTACACTTTTTCTCAAAGATTCCAAATATAGGGGAAATTATGAATGACATGATGGTTTTCACTTCCAATTTTAGATATGGTAGTTGGTATAACTTCTAGATCAAAATCCATGTTTCAAACACCAATGATTGGAGGCAATGTGCACAACACATTTATTTTCTTTTCTTTTTGAGTTTAGTATTACCTAGGCATTCTCAATAGTTACATGCCTTATTTCATCTATAGGTGGTTGGTATCATTTTAGAGTTACTTTCATATAATCCTAGTGCACTAGTTTCAAAGTGGCTTTCATACAAGCCTGATCTCTATCTTTTGGAGTGGTTTTCATACAAACCTAATCTCTATATTTTAGAGTGGTCGAGAGTGGCCTAGTTTCCAACATACATTCGACTATCCACACCAACATTGTTAAATTACATAGCATTCATGGGATTTAGGAGCCATCTTATTTGACACATATTGCATACCAGTATTAGTTTATAGTTTTACTTCATGGAGCAATGATAGAGCCAAAGGACTAGCTAGCCTTTGTATTCTTAAGCCACCTATTCAAAGATATTAGACACACAATCCAAACATCAATCACCATACGTATGACCACCTAGCTTCACTCATGTGTGAAGATGGAGATAAAGGGTTAGCCTTTGCATTCTTTAGCCACTTTTAGGGAATTGAGTACTCAGCTCTATTCTTGATATCACTCTTGGTACAACATACCCAAAATATACAACATCACTCAACATTACAATATGTTTTGTATTGGTCTACGTACCCAATGAGGTTTATTCATTCCTTTATTTTCCTCTCTCTCTCTCTCTCTTACCTAGATTTGTACATTTTTATTTTAGATATAACATATCTAGTAAGAACTAATCTTTATTTTAGATATAGTATATCTAGTAAGAACTGATATACTCTTTATTTTTCTTGCATATTCATACTTCACAACGTGCTCTCTATATGCACACCTAGCTTCACACAGCTTCATGAGCTTCACCCTTATAGGTAAGTTTAGGTATGCTTTCTATTTTTATTTATCATAGTATTTCACTTTACTACATCACTAGAATAGAGGAGGGGCAAATGTAGTCATATAAAATACAAAAATTGGTAACTTGAGTGTGGCTTGTAACACCCAACCCATAGGTCCCTCTTGCTTGCTCTCATGACCCTCATAGGCATATTTTCACTAATTCTCAATCATCTATAGTCTTCTAGACTTAATCTTAGCTTAGTCAGACTACTCTTTCCATGACTAATCCATCCTCTAGGCACCATCATCTTAGGACAATAGAACCACACTTGGACTATAGCACCAGTGCCACTCTTGTCTACTTTTGGTGCTCTTATCTAAGTGTATTTTTGGCCCCAATGGTCAGTTTCTTATGATTCCCCATCCTTCTCCTTGTCAAACTAATGCAAGAACATTCAACCTATGACCAATAGATCCCTATAAAATTCCATATAAAGATCATTTGGAAGGGGTTGACAATTATTACTAAACAAGTAGGAATACTAGAAAGACTACTCAAGTAATCTTCCCTATTCACTGCATATAGCCAGCCAATATACTTACAATCTATCCTAATCCTTACACCAATCCCTAGCCACCTCAAGGACATCCAATTTAACATTTTTCATCTTCATACACACTATTTCACAAAGCACATCAATTGGGAGAACTACATATGTATTAATCTCTCTTTGGAGTATTGATATGTAGGTAGCTTACCCACACAAGGGGTGTGGATACACATTCATTGAATCTTACACACACTAACCCCTCATCTTTATCAAAATTGGTCAAAGCATAATGGTGTATAGGGTTTGAAGAGAATTTTTTCTCTACAAGGAGCTCTATAAACTTCCATCTACTAAAATTTCACAGATAGGGTCACACATGCATAGTGAACAAAACCCAAAAAGCTCAAATCTCCTAGACAATAGTGGTAAAGGTGGACTACAGCACCGGTACCACTCCTATCTAATTATAAAATGAAGTTTAGACCCTAATTTGCAATAGTTCTACATAGTGAATCTTAGACCCTATCTTATCCATATCAGTCAATTTTTAGCTAAGTCTTATTTTCTCCCTCTTATTACTATTTTTAGAAAGGTCAAAATTACAATCTAATTTACATAAATCAGTAGCTTAATTATTGCATATTTATTTACTGATTTTACTACTCATACCCTTTAACTAAATTAGGAATAATACACTAATATTTACAAAAAGGTTAAATAACCCATCAACATGAGGTGTTATTCAATTTGTGAAAGAATTTAGTAATGACACAAAATCAAATGAAGTAGCAAGAAGATCAACACTATAGTGAGTGGAATTTTGGCATAGGTGATTGGGTCTTTGTGTATTTGTAGCCATATAATCAAATGTCTTTAAAGCAACATAAAAATGATAATAAGCTATAACCTAAGTATTATGACCCTTACCAGATCTTACAAAAAATTGGTAGCATGGCTTATAAGCTAGAATCACCCCCAACCACTCACATACATTCGGTATTCTATCTATCTTGATTGAATAAAGTAATAGGACATAGAGTTTCCACTTAGATTGAGTTACTTAAATTAGATAAATAAGGATGAGTAATTTTAGAACCTAAGGAGATCTTTCACATGTGCACTAAACAACTGGGGACTAGATCTATAAAGTAATATTTGATCATATGGAAGAACCTGCATTCTGAAGATGCAACATGGGAGGATGAAGCATTCTAAAACAACATCTTGGTTTGATTCAACATTGAGGACAACATTGTTTTTGATAGGAAGGTCATGCTATGCCTTTAACATATAGTGTGTCTAGGTATATGTGTGGCTGACTTGTGGCTTACACACCTTCATATTAACTTATTACATTTCTCAATGTTCTTAGTATGGTTAGCCTATGGAATAACCATGGCTAAGTAGAGTAGGTATACGAGGTAGTGATTAGTATTTTAGGATCATATTGTGAATTTTGTTCTTATTGCATTGTTGTTGAGGTTTCCCCCTCAAAATAGGTTAGTCATAATATTCAATCATTCTACTATTTCACCAATTATTTTTGTGGTTTTAATTATTCTTCTCTTAGTTTTTCCATATATAATTTTATTTTTGAGAATCATCTAAGTAATTTCCTTACAACTATGTAGATGGATCAAATGCAACAAACAAATGTTGTTAAAGCTGAATAGGTAATAAATGTATAAGTTGTTGTTAGCCAATAAACTCATGTTACTCACAATAAAAAATGGTTGAATATGCAATGAATGTCCCTTCCGATGAAATGGATGCAAAATTCACTATCAACCTAAACAGTTTAAGTCTTCATAACCAAGTAATCCCACCAAAATGGTTGAAGGATGGAGCAAAAAATCTTGGCCTTAATTATGAATTAATGGAAGCAAACATGTCAATGTCAATGACATCACCAGTGCCTTCTATCCCACCTAAAATAGTTCATTACTACATAGTAGGTAGACAATGGGGCATAAAATATGCAAAAATTGATTTAGATCATGATGAGGACATAGTATAAAATGCATTCCAAGATCCAGATTTTAGCCAACCAAAAATAAATGAAAAAGTAAATTCAATATCAACATTTCTTAAATTTGCAATGGAAAGGGTTACAAATAAATCAAGAAATAATGGACTCATTCTAATAAAAAAATATCAAATACTCAGATCAGATGACTATAGACAATTTCTATATAATAGGAGTCTCGTAAGAAGGAGATTGAAGAATGTAAGGCAAGGAAGAAACAAAAAATTAATGAGAGGGAATCCCTTAGGCAAGATGAGAGGGAAATAAGTGAATAATATAAGATTCAAAATGAAATCAAAAGGCAAAACCAATAGGAAAAGATACAACAAAGGAATAAAAATGAGAAAAAGAAAGAGCATGATAGAAGGGATAGGGAATTTAATAAGGTCAAAAAAGAATTGGAGAGGGAAATGTGTATAAGCAGCAAATTCAACCCTCTATATGAAGAACACCACACATTGAAAGAAATGATAAATATTATATCCCCAATTACTTTATGTGGGGTCCCCCCTCCTAATTTAGTTCACATGACAACAAATCCCACTAAGGAAATAACTCTTGAAGGACCAACTACCACTCTGATTTCTTTGAATTTAGGTATTTTATTCTTTTTGGGGATTTTCATAGAAAACACATAGACTTCTAAACTATTTCAAAGGAATGAAAATATTTATATTTACACTAAAGTATAGTCAATAATATACATTTTATTAATTTAACATGTGTGATAAATACAAATAAAAGGTAGCTAAGGGATGAAAGAGAGCATATCTTGTTTAATATTATATTATGAGGTATAAAAATTATTAGGAGTCATCATAGAGCTACATTATAGGTTTTGACCTTATTCATTCTATGTTTTGACTATTTTTCCCCACTAGATGATTGAATCGAACATGGATAGTAGCATCGATGTAGGTGTCTACCTCTAATGCAGGTGTCTAGTTAAAGATACACACAAGAATGGACCAAATTTATACTAGACTTATGATTTCATGTATATAATCTCCCCATGCTTCAAATTATGTCCACCTATGTGATAAATTCATCAAATAAACAAAACCCTAGTTATTTTGCATTGGACCTCCTGTAACTTGGTAAAAAGGGGTTAGCACATGATTCGAGCTAACCTTGACAACCCAAATTATTTTTAAGTGTTTCCTATATATCTAACACTCCAAAGATGGGATTATACTCATTTTTATTTCTCTCTTCTAGGCATGTGTGTGAAATTATAAATGTGTAACTATATGAACTTTTTCTTAGTAACCCTTGGTACAAGTAATATTTCACCTTTTGAATGCTTCAGATGTTCAATTCAATATTTTTTGTAATTTTATAGCTTAAGATATGCAATATTTTTCTAATTTGGTAATTTGTCAAATAAAATTGCTTGTTAGTGTAATTGGATTATAGCCTTTGCATATATGGATCTTTTGATTTTGAATTAGGATCTAGTGATGTGTGAAAATTTGATAATAGGATGGGAAAAGAAGGTTAAATAAATGTTCATAAAGTGAAAGTTATGGAAAAGGATAAAAAGATAAGCCTTGACACCTGCATCGTAGTTGGACACTAACATCGATGCTAGCATCCAAAATGGATGCACGTGTCCACGGGATAAAACATACAAAAAAGGGTAGGTAAACCTTACATACATTATATGAAGAGTAATAAAATGACATACAAGCCCAAGGGATAGGTTAATCAAGTGAAATAAAATGGAACCAAAAAGGTCAACAAGAGGTCGCATCACTAGATATCTAATCCTTGGCCAAGAGATGTATACATGAAAAGAGGCTATAAAAACATGTTAAATTTTTTTACTTTTACCAAACATGGGTGTCTACATTTACCCGGCACCTTTCCCTTTCCCCCCCCCCCCGTCCCCCTGCCCCTTTAATCTAGTAATGCATAAAAATTAAAATTACTAATTTAAAGGAAAATAAAAATGCATACCGTGATGTGGACAAAACACCTTATCTTTGCTTGAGTTATCCTTCAATCATTCATTTTAATATTACCTACAACCAAGATTATGCCAAAAATTAATTAAATTAATATTATGTATGTAATCAATAATAAAAATTAGCATAAATAAAGAGCATGGATAGAATACACCATTGCGTGTCTAGTGTAATAATGGTTATGGAGTACTGGAAACTGGAGAAGTAGATAGGGGGATTTTAACCTCATCCATCATCTGTCTAGGAAGATGAATGAACTTAAAAGTGGTCAACTAGTTTGAACCATGGTGGTGTTATACCTAGAATAGGGAGAATTTGGAGGTGATTATGCCCCCAACCTAGAATATGAAGAGTGGTGTCTCAGTCATTGAGAGGATCATTTCCTGACCAACATAACTCGAGTGAAAAAGATATGTACATATAAATTGGTATAGGATGAGTGATTTAATCAAGATCACCCAAAAAAAACTTGGTGAGACTAGATTATTTAATCACTCTAATCTAACCAAAAAGACCTAACTACTATAGATTTGTAAGGCTCAATACAGTCCATAGCAATTTGACCTAGGTATTAGTGCATAAAAGTCCATGATATGGTAACCATCCATAAAAGAGTTTTGAAATATAAAATTGATTTGGATTTTATAATAGTAGGCACACATTACATAATATATGCACCTTATATATGTCTCATGCTATCATTAAAGAGATTATATTGTTCCTCAAAGGAGCACAACTTAGTGACTTTTTTTTGTTCATCTCTTGTGGCATATAACAATGCATTATGTTTTTTTGGGTTCATATCCAAAAGGTGAGTTAATTATCTCTTATCAATTCATCGAATATATTAGGAAAGTATACATATTTAGTGTTTTGATTAACATCCATGGTATTTTTTTCATGAGTGATATCAGATTGAACCATCTAACAAGTTCCATGAAGAAGATGAATAGAAGGAGAAACAAAATGAATCATTCATGCCCTTTGGCACCTAGTAGTGACAGGAAGAAACTTGGATTGGATATTAAAATAGTCTGAATTAAGAAAGGCTTGAGATTGTTCATGAGTTATTTTAGCCTTAATAGTGTATAAAGAATGGATCCATGGGATTACTTGTTCATTACATATTTTGTATATCAAAGGAATTCATCATGTATTAATTAAAATCATAGCTTGAGAAAATAAACAAAAACTATGTGTGTCCATTAAAACCATTCATAACTTTTATATTGGGAAAAATAAGAGATTAAAATAAAAAATTGAAAACCTAAAATGGAAGAAGAAACCCTAAGGAAAACCTAGGGTTTATAAATGCTCAATAAAATACTCAAGTTTACCAATATGTTTTACTATATCAGAACTAATATGGTTAATTAATTATAATTAGATATAAATTTTGTAAATGAATTCAAATTACAAGATACATACAAACATACATACATACATACATATACATATATATATATATATATATATATATATATATATATATATATATATATGTTGACACACACGTGTGTGTACATATATGTGTGTGTGTATATATACATATATATGTATGTATGTGTGTATTAATTTAAACACTTGGAATTGATTTATCCCTCTATCTTACTAAATATAGAAATTATGACAAAGGGATGAGATATTTGTAGTTAATTACTATGTGGAAGACTAAGAGTGTAGGAAGTTAGTAGAAAAGATGAAAAATTGGACTGAATGTTGATTGGTTTAGGATATATAACTCTATGTGCATCCAGAAAATATTGTTAGGCTCAGGTCAATATCGTAAGATGTTGTGTTCCATGTTTGAATATTTTATCTCTATGGATTTTTCTTCTCCATTTTGATACATGAAAATGTGTATTTCTATCTTTCAACATTGTGTATGATCTTGAGGTTTGATTATGTGTGTGACTCATAAAACTCCATATCCTTCACTTGAAACCTTATGTCCACTTAAAACTATAAAATTAGGCTTGAAAAATGGGAAGAAAGGTGGTTTGAGCTAACCTCAACCACTCCTCATTGAATTGTTGATCGTTTCCCACATATACAATACTCTAAAGAGAAAAGTTAAACCACATGTATTTCTCATTGTTAGGTGAATGTGTGAAATCATGCTCATTCAATGTATGAAACCTATGATCTAACTCTTGATACTTTACAATTTATAACTTTGGCTTGGCTCTTGAGTGCTTTAGACTTGGTAAAGACCTGCTCCTAGTGATTGATTCAAAAATTGGGAAGAGCAGGGTAGTCATATTGAATATGAAAGTGATTGAATATGTTTTTTAAGTGTTTATTTATTGGCAATAGGTTTGCACATATTTTATATTTATATAAGACATTCTGTGTACTTTCTCACACCATCGACATGCCAAACATATGGGCTGACCAATAAGAATGATTTGAATTGGAAATTTCATAATTTTTTGGTGTGGGATGAAACTATCAAACTCAAATTCTACCATCTTATGGTGTGTTCTAAGTCAGATGTTATTTTTTAGGGGATAAGAACACTAACCCAATGATATGGATATGCCTCAGTAAGATAGATAGATTTTTCACACATACTATGATATTTTATGTAAGTGACTGAGAGTAACTTATGAAGGATAGACCTGTTGGGTGAATATTTTGTCGACCAGCTAATTGGTGAGCAAAATAGTTCCTATCACCACAGCATAGGGAGATTGGTCATCCAGGTGTGCAATTTTACTACATCAACAAGGGATAAATATCTCCTCTCATCAAGGGGAGGTTCCCTATTAAATATACAGAGGCTATATACTATATATATAAGCAGAAAGTAAGACACAGGGGTGGGATAAACCATCCATATCTCTTTTTTTAGAGATAATGCTAACAAACAAAGGAGAAATCCTAGGTGATTGGTGAAGGTACTCTTCTTTTAGAAGTAACATTCAACTAAGAGCTAGATCCCTTCTTGGATAGTATAAATCCTAGTGAAGCGACAAAAGGCACTTCTCTTCTTTCAAAAGTGCTTGTTCTTGCAAACAACATGAATCTATTTGGTAGGATAAGTAACAGGGTGCCAAGGGAGTAGTAAATAGCAATCTAAGATGTAGCACAAAGTCTCCACCTTGACTACCCAAGACTGAGATACGAACGACAATGAGGGCACAAAGTCATCCCAAGGTCCTTTACACAAAAATAGAAAATAAACACACACTAAAGACAACTATGGTAGCACAAAGTCTTCCCACAATTGGCTTCAGGAAACCTTCCTTGTTACTTTCACTAATTATACTTGCCAAATTAAATAAACAAGAACACATTTAGAAGATAGACATAAGAATAATCTTCTAAAATGATACAAGCCAAAACAACACAAAGTTTACAAACAACTTACTTTCTCATTCAGATAAAATGAAACGAAATACAATATGAGCTCAAATTCTCAGTATTCACCTTTCAATTGGGTAGAGTTTCACTTTTGTATTGGGAAGATATCCCTTAGAATGATACAAGAGATTACAATATATATCAGCCAAGAAAGACTTGGCACTTTGTTTCATAGATTGGCCCATGCTATGCATTTAATGCCTTAAATGCATTTCTAGGTTTGTCAAAAGAATGGGATGAAAATAGGGCAGCTATCTTAACTATGGCATGTCATTTCATCCCATATATCTTCTCCTAAGTTTGGATCATCTGGTCTATCCCCTCTGACATCTGTGCATCTATCCATTTTGTCTTTACTCCAAAGGAGACCAACAGGTCGTGCCTTCAATGTTTGCAAGCTCAAATATCTACTTTGCGAACTGTTCCACCTACTGAAATAACTTTTACATAGATATTTTGGGATTTTCCCTCTTTCCACTTTTGTCCTTTCCAACTTTGTCTTTTCCAGCTTTGTCTCTTCCTAGAATTTAAGCTCTTGGGCTATCTTTTCAACCAGTCACTTGGTTCTTCCTTCAAGTTCCACGCTTTGTTCTAATTTCAACAGATATTGCCTTACTTTAAATTTGATGTCTATGGGGCCATCGATGGTTGCTAGCCACTTGAACCATGTTGAACCTTAAACCTTTGAACCCACTGAAAGTACATTTGTTCATTGGTTCATTAGCTCACTCTACCTCTTTTGTTCCATTGCTTCTTGGTTCAATCACTTTCCCACTCCTTGGTTGAACCATCCGTTGAACTACCTATTTATTGCTTCTTTCCTTGACTGAGGCTGCCTTTGAACCTTTGAACCCATGAGCCATTAAACCTTGAAATCTTATGGTTCAAGGTTCAATCGGTTCATTGGTTCATCCTTTGTCCATCACTTGTTCTTTCTAAGCTCTTTGATCTTCATCTCATTGGTTGAACCTTTGAACTTGTGAACTCATTAAACTTTTTGGTTCAAGGTTCAATGGTTCAATCGGTTCATTCTTTTTATTTGGCTAAGTCTTTTTGATCCCTTAAACCAAATGCATTGAACCACATGGCCGTTGAACTTGTTGAACCTTTGAACCAAAGTGGTTCAATGGTTCAATAGTTCAAGCCTTCTTCTCTTTGATAAGTGTGTTGAATCTATTGAACCTTGAAGTGGTTTAACTTTGAACCTTGACAAATGCGCTTAACTCTTGATGATGACGACGTTGAACCTTTGAACCCATTGAACCAAAATGGTTCAAGGTTCAACGATTCAATGGTTTAATCCTTGCTTAGAAGCTTGCCAATGAACTATTTTGGTTGAACCTTGTCATTGAACCAACTTTGAAATTTCCTAAGTGTTGATAGCTTGCTTCTTTCCTACAAAGTCTGTAGAAATCAACTTGTGAAGCCCATAGAACTTAGCCTACAGAGTCTGTAGATTTTCTTCCTATAGAGTCCGTAGATTCAAGCCTATAGAGTCTGTAGATTCAAGCTTACAGAGTCTGTAGATTTTTGAGAATCTTGAAAAATGAGGAATTTGAATGCTCTGAACAAATTTCAAAAAGGGAAGAGACAATTTTGGTCTTCCAGGGCCCAAAATAGTTCATATGTTGTCCCAAAAATGAGTGATATTTTTGGGGGACAACAGCTAGCTCTAGTTGGGGAACTTCCCTTAGTTAAAATTTTGAAACAACTGAGGGATGTATAAACTAGAATCTCTGGTGCCTTGAAGTATGCCATTGGGCTAGGGAGTCATGCTACCCAAAAAGAAAGGCTCCAAAAAATGAAAATAAAAATGAAAAGCACAAAACAAAACCAAAGACTATACAAATGTACATATGTACAGGTGAACTTATCTGATACTTCAATAATTGAAGTGATTTAGACACTGCCCATTATGAGACAATGAAAATGACGTTCCATCCTGATAAACTAGTAGGAAACCATTTTGTCCCCAAAAATGGTGACGGGTGAATGGGACTCTACCAGGAAACCAATTTTCTATGTCTTCCTCTTGGCTCTTTCTTCTTCTTGCCCCATGGAAAGACGTGGTCTTCAAACTGAAAACCATAGCTCCTTGCTCTCTTGGCAAAGAGTTCCTTTTGCTAACTTTGGAGTACAACATTATGGTCTACCACCATAGCTTGATGTTCTATTGGTCTAGTCCAACACATGCTTTGATTGTCATCATCAAACTCCTGACAAACCATCAGCTCAGCATCTCCTTTGGTGTGAAAGAGTTTGATATCTTCATCCTAAGTAGTCTTTAATCCAAGCAATAGAGATTTACATCCAGCTGTGTTGTTGGTGTTTCTAAACTGCAACTTGCATGAAGGAAAAATATCTCCTTGAGGAGGTATCAACACAGTCTTAGCTCCAACATTAGTGGAAGAATTAATGCCATCAGATTCCAAGATCCAAGCATCATCAGAAGCTGATCTTCTATCAGATTTCTCTTCATTAGAGATGGAAGATCCTTCTTGATTTGTACTATTTCCTACCAATTCTTTTGATGTCTTGTTTGGATCAAATCTTGGATTGCCAGCTATAGAACTTTCATCAGCTGAGACATGAGCATCCTCTATGGTCAAGAACTAATTACCCCTGCCTAACAACTCAAATAGAATTTGAGTTGCAGGGGCTGATGTTTGGGTGACCACAAATTTTGCCTCAGACAGGTCCATACTTAGTTCTCCACCAATGTCCAACTGTTCAGGATTAGCTTGCAAGAATTCAAATTCAGTCATTTGAATTTTGGATTTCTTGACATGATCAATTATGTAAGATGACTAAAATAGACTAGGAAGTGAGGATGGGAGTTCATCCTTTTGGTTTTCGAGAGGGGAAGGACTGGCCTGTGAATTTGAAGTTGAAGGTGCAAAAATGTTTAGGGTACTTACTTTTCTGGCAATCACCAGGTCCTTTGGCTAGAAAGGTAGAGCGGTTCCCCGCTTAGCAATTTAAATTACTGGTTGAGGTCACTCCTTTGCTTTCTCCTTATTAGCTGGTTGGGTTGATTAATTTTTGGACCGGGTGAATACTGCATATGATCCTTCGACTGCTTCACCTTCACTTCTAGGTTTCATCCTGGTAATTTAGGAAACCAATGTGGGAGTCACTAGTTGATTCTTCTTGATCCTCCATGAAGATATCAACATCATTTTCTTGCTCAAACTTAGGTTGGAAAGAGAAATCACGTTCTGTTTCTAGATATCCAACTGTTGAATTGGTTGGAGGCGCTTCAAGGGTAAGGTTCCTCTGTGTGGCAGGAAGACGATTTGGCTACCCTTGATTCTTGGCGGTATTGCCTTGATATGGCTGATTTTGAAATGCCCTCCTTAGCATATCCTAATTAAAAGGAGCAGACATACTTTGGGCCATTTTCCTTTTCAAGGCTAGTAGTTCATTTGCCAGCTTTTGCGCCATCTGATCCGTGGTGCCTGTAGATGGATACTCAGAAGATGAAGAGGATTTACCTCTATTCAGGTCTCTCCTTATATTTCTTGCCAAGATAAAGTCATCTTCTACCTTAGTAGCCAAGTCCTAAGCAGCAGTGAGGTCTATGTGGCTAGCTTGTCTCAGCAGAAAACTCACTTCAAGTAGCTGTGACTTGATGAAGAAGAATTTGAGGTTTTCAGGTGTTGGCTGAGCAATTTTAGGAATCCTATTCCTCAGCTTGTCAAACTTGGCAATAAAATCCCTCATAGGCTCATGAGGTTCCTTCTTCATCTGAGTGAGTTAGGCCAACAAAGCATGTGCATCCTTAGTAAGCTTGAACCTGGCTTCAAACTTGGCTTTGAGTGTATCCTAGTCAGTCACTGATCTAGCCTGTAGATGGTAGAACCACTCTGTAGTAGCACCTTGTAGGGTCTCCGCAAAAAGCCTGACTACCACGTCTTCAAATTCCACCCCTATCACACCACAGGCTATGATGAAGGCTACAATGTGTTCATTAAGGTGAACTCTCCCATCTCCAAAGAATTTAGGGAAGTTATTTCTTGAGCTGCATGAAAGTTCATGCAGAGGTGGAGTCAAGTTGAGTGGGCCAAAAGAGTTACCCCAAGGGCCTCAAACTACCATGATTAATTATAAAAAATAGGGACAACAAATATGGGTGGAGTGGCTAGATTGCAGAACAAAAATGGAAAAGAACTGGCCCTGCTTTAGGTTAAGGCTTGAGGCTTCAAACTACGCACTCTTTTCCAATAGCTCTAGTTTTGTAGACTAGATAATAGAATGGAGATGGAGGAAAATGGTAAGGCTATAATGATAATAGGTAAGACAGAGAACGGAGTTGCTAGAGTCTATATAATGGATAAAGGAAGGAACTGCTTCAATCTAAAACTTGAGGCTTCAGACTGCACGTTCATCCCCAGCAGAGTCGCCAAAAACTATTGGGTGAATATTTTGTCGACCAGCTAACTAGTGAGCAAAATAGTTCCTATCACCATATCATAGGGAGATTGGTCATCCAGGTGTGCAATATTACTACATCAACAGGGGGAAAATCTCTCCTCTCATCAAGGGGAGGTTCCTTATTAAATATACGAAGGCTATTTACTATATATATAAGCAAAAATTAAGACACATGGGTGGGATAAACCATCCATCTCTCTTTTTTCAGAGATGATGCTAACAAACAAAGGAGAAATATTGGGTGATTGGTGAAGGTACTTCTCTTCTTTTAGAAGTAACATTCAACCAAGATCCAGATCCCTTCCTGGATAGTAGAAATCTTGGTGAAGCGATAGAAGGTACTTCTCTTCTTTCAGAAGTGCTTGTTCTTAAAAATAATAGGAATCTTTTTGGTAGGATAAGTAACAGGGTGCCAAGGGCGTAGTAACCAGCAATCTAAGATGTAGCACAAAGTCTCCACCTTGACTACCCAAGAGTGAGATACAAAGGATAATGAGGGCACAAAGTCGTCCCAAGGTCCTTTACACAGAAACAGAAAATAAACACACACTAAAGACAACTATGGCAGCACAAAGTCTTCCCACAGTTGGCTTCAAGACACCTTCCTTGTTACTTTCACTAATTTTGCTTGCCAAATTAAATAAATAAGAACAAATTTAGAAGACAGACATAAGAATAATCTTCTAAAATGATACAAGCCAAAATAGCATAAAGTCTGCAAACAACTTGCTTTCTCATTCAGTTAAAATGCAATGAAATACAATCTGAGCTCAAACTCTCAGTATTCACCTTTCAATTGGTTAGAGTTTCACTTCTGTATTGGGAAGATCTCCCTTAGAATGATACAAGAGATTACAATATATAGCAGCCAAGAAAGACTTGGCACTTTGTTCCATAGAATGGCCCATGCTGTGCATTTAATGCCTTGAATGCATTTCCAAGTTTGTCAAAGGACTGCATTGAAAATAGGGTGTATATCTTAGCTATGGCTTGTCATTTCATCCCATATGTCTTCTCCTAAGTCTGGATCATCTGGTCTGTCCCCTCTGACATATGTGCGGCTGTCCATTTTGTCTTTACTCCAAAGGAGACCAACAGGCCGCACCTTCAATGTTTGCAAGTCAAATATCTACTTTGCAAACTGTTCCACCTACTAGAATAACTTTTTCATAGATATTTTAGGATTTTCCCTCTTTTCACTTTTGTCCATTCCATCTTTGTCTTTTCTAGCCTTGTCTCTTCTTGGAATTTAAGCTCCCAAGCTATCTTTTTAGCCAGTCACTTGGTTCTTCCTTCAAGTTCCACACTTTATTTGAATTTCAACAGATATTCCCTTACTTTAAATTTGATGTCTACAGGGCCATTGATGGTCGCTAGCTACTTGAACCATGTTGAACCTTAAACCTTTGAACCTACTGAAAGTACATTAGTTCATTGGTTCATCAGTTCATTCTGCCTTTTTTGTTCCATCACTCCTTGGTTGAACCATCTATTAAACCACCTATTTGCTACTTCTTTCCTTGATTGAGGCCACATTTGAACCTTTGAACCCATGAACCATTGAACTTTGAACTCTTTCAGTTCAAGGTTCAATCGGTTAATTGGTTCATCCTTTGTCTGTCACTTGTTCTTTCTAATCTCTTTGATCTTCATCGCACTAGTTGAACCTTTGAACCTATGAATTTGTTGAACTTTTTGGTTCAAGGTTCAATGGTTCAATCGGTTCATTCTTTTTATTTGGCTAAGTCTTTTTGATCCCTTGAACCAAAGGCATTGAACCACATGGCCGTTGAACCTATTGAACCATTGAACCCATTGAACCTTTGAACCAAAGTGGTTCAATGGTTCAACGGTTCAATAGTTCAAGCCTTCTTCTCTTTGATAAGTGTTTTGAAGCCTTTGAACCTTGAAGTGGTTAAAAATTGAACCTTGACAAATGCACTTAACTCTTGCTGATGACATTGAACCTTTGAACCCATTAAACCCGTTGAACCAAAATAGTTCAAGTTTCAATGGTTCAATCCTTGCTTAGAAGCTTGCCAATAAACTCCTTTGGTTGAACCTTGTTGTTGAACCAACTTTGAAATCACCTAAGTGTTGA
The DNA here is from genome assembly GCA_037957365.1 of Torreya grandis. Classification (NCBI taxonomy): domain Eukaryota; kingdom Viridiplantae; phylum Streptophyta; class Pinopsida; order Cupressales; family Taxaceae; genus Torreya; species Torreya grandis. The sequence continues at coordinate 129,855 of JARHVA010009272.1, forward strand.
GAGCTTGCCTCTTTCCTGCAGAGTCTATAGAAATCAACCTATGAAGCCCATAGAACTTGGCCTGCAGAGTCCATAGATTTTCTTCTCGTAGAGTCCATAGATTCAAGCTTGCAGAGTCCGTAGATTCAAGCCTGCAGAGTTCGTAGATTTTTGAGAAGCTTGAAAAATGAGGAATTTGAATGCTTAGAACAAATTTTGAAAAGGGAAGAGACAATTATGGTCTTGCATGGCCCAAAATAGTTCATATGTTGTCCCAAAAATGAGTGATATTTTTGGGGGACAACAAGACCCATAGAAGGCATGAGGATGTTAGATAATGGAAAAGAAGAGTTGTGTTTGTAGGCACAATTCATGTCGGGTGAAGGTAAGTCAACACTAACATTTTAAAGTATCAATTGCCAGACTTTAGTGTCTATAATTAGGTAAAAGAGTGAAAAAGATAAAATAAAATATTTTACCCATTTATTCTATAATATGATCATTAAAAATTATATGACACCTAAATTTACACCTACATATAAAAATCCAAAACTTGAAAATTATCATAGTAAGTATTTGGTGGATCAAAATAGATTAAGATATTGTAGATGTACCTATTCAGTGGTCTACTAGATCCTCCTAGGGCATATTCAATGGTTTTTGTTAAAACATTGAATCTGTCCTTTTAGAGTCACATATAGATATTTGACACATACCTACACCATCACTTCCAAATCAATATTCCTATAGACACCTAAATAGTGTTTAACCCTTGGTCACTTTTCCCCTTAGTCCATTCCTAACCCATTCCTAACAATTACTAATTTAAAATAATTAACTTATTTTGAATTAACCCCCCTCCTTTGACACCTCACCCATGACACCTCACCTAGGACACCTCGCCTTGGACTAATTCCCATCCTATGACTCACCCAAGACCAATTCCTACTCTCTCTAACCACCTAACAAATTCTCGTGCATATTTAGCACAATCCTCAACATTCTCCAACGGATAGTGCACTTCGCGGATGAAAAACGGGCTTAGTGGCTCTTTTTACCCGTTCTAACCCCACCGACGTCGGTCAAGTGTCGGCCGACGCCGGCAAAATCACCGACGTCGATTATACTTAACCAATTTTTCAGACTCTCCCCGGGATCTGAATCAAAAATTAGCTAATCTGCAGAAGCAACGGATGAATCCTTCAATCTTGAGTCTTCGACCATCCGTCAATCGGCAAAATCTCTCAATCAAGCCTATCACTCTCCCTCTCAGGTGCAGCAACAACTTCAGGGTTCTCCATTAGCAACAGGTTCTCCACACAGGCTACATCAATAGCAGGTACAGGAATCATCAGTAGCACACCTTTCACAAGGCACAGGTAAGTATATTGTCTGTGTTTTTATTCTCTTTTTAGTTATTTGCTTTCAAATAATATCTCCCTAGACCAAACTGTTAACCAAGCCAGACCCGAATCTCGACTTATCCACCTCCCTGTTTCTTCCGTCCTCTATCAGACCATACACTCTACCCATTCAACCAGACTCTCAGACCCAGACCCCAGACCATTCAACCAAGCCCAAAACTTTGTCTCAAAACTGTTAACAAACCCAGACCTTTCATTGGCCTTGTCCACAGACCAAAACCCTGACCAGACTCTGTCCACAGACCACAGACCTGCCTAGACCCCGTCCAAGCTAACTGCCCCGACCGACGCCGGTCACTACCCCAACCGACATCGGCAGATTAACCGACGTCGGCACCTTGACCAATCGACACCAGTAGGATTACCGAAGGCGGTGACTGTGATCAATTCGACAGCTTCTTTCAAGTAAGTCTTTGCTTCTCCTTTGCATTTCCATCTTTTATCACTTTCAGTTCTTCATTATTCAGCTATTTATCAGACATTTCCTTCTATTAATTAGTGGGTTTATATCCCTTAAGGAAGTTTTCATACTTCTGGGATCAAGCTTTCGCTTGACAACCCACCATCTGTCTATTTAACGCCTTCTTTTGTCCAAGCTTCTTTTCTTTGCAGGTGTCATTCCTCCACAGCCAAAGAGGAGTACTCACAGCGTCTGGATTACGGTGCGCAGACTATATCTAGGTACACATCAAGCCTTGACCATCCCTTCTTAAGTTTCTTTAATTCTCTCTTTTGAAATTGAAAACAAAATTTGAATAAAAACATTCTGGCACGCCCGGTGGGACCCCTTTAGGGCCTTCCTTGGGTTCCCTTCCTTCTTTGTTCATTTAGTTGCATTAGGCTTCTTAACCTTCACCTCTTTCTTCTTTTCTAAAAAAATCATAAGCGGGAAATAAAAAGAACTTTTTCTTTCTTTTTCTTGCATTTCTAGACTAGTAAGAAAATCATTTTCTTCAACCCTTTCTCCAACTTGTCTTCATTCCAATTTAATATTTCAATTTTGGGGCTTTAAAACTTACTGCATTTCATTTCTTGCTTTCTTGCATCTTTTTAGTCCACACTTAGTAATTAGTAAAACGCATATTGAATAAATCGTAGACCACTCAATGTTACACAACCAGACCATGTGCACTCAATAAAACATAAAACTCACTTGAGACAAGGCCCGTCTAGGATTTCATCACCCAGCGGATACCTTACCCATCCCGGCAATCCTACTTGGATTTCACCACCAAGGGGAAAGCCAACTCTGTTCTCTAGCAGAGTCTAAACTATAGTGAAAGTATATTTTGGCTAAGCGAAACCAGCTAACCACTGGAATCGTGAAGTGAGGGGAGCTTACTCCTTAGCACCAGGCCTGTACGAAAGCTAATACAGACTTTTGAGCACCTTAACATACCTGAAACCATCTTTAGATTACCTATTCTAGGACCCTTCTTATAGCCAACTTCCTCAAACATCACATTAAGGCATAAGCCACACGATCTTAATAAAATTGTTTCTAGGGATTTAACGCTAGGATCTGTCTGTCATCATCATATTTTCTATTTTTATCTGTCTTTTTTGAGCTGGTAAGGACGTCTTCTTCATTTCCAAAAACTTTTTTTTTGAGTTTCTGGAAAACACAGTAACCGACATCGGTCTTGTAACCGACGTCGGCAACTTTTCTGTACCGGCATCGGTCATTTGACCGACATCGGTAGTATTCTTCACCGACATCGGTTTTTATATCGACGTCGGTCTCTGTCTATTTTCTTTTTTTCAAAAATAGCAAGCTTAAAATCCAACTTTCTGACTGTTTAAACATCCATTCTGGTTTTTTGAGACTGACAGAACACAGTTTTCTGAAACTTGACCCTTTCTTGCCTTGAATGGTTTTGACACGCAGTCAAACCAAGGCCCTTCTTGACCACGCTAGTCAACAACCACTTCCACCTTCACCATCTATAACCAGTCCTATAATGGAGTTCAACTCAGAGACTGAAAGAACTCCTACTCGCCCAACCCCACCTCAAACTCCTATCGTCCCAGAAGGGGACCAAGATTTCGCCCGATTCTTGGACCTTAACGTCAAAGCCTAACAACACTATCTCACGAATAACCAAACGTGAGACTCCCTAGGTAACCCAATCTATGGGATGCCGACTTCCTTAGTTGACACAAGAATCACATCAATAGCCCCTACAATTCAGCCACTAGACAACACCTCCACCAATAACCCAACCATGTCTTACCTCCAAAATGTAACCTCTCCATCAAAACCTACCTCCATGGGGGTTCCGATACTCCCTCAACCTCAAATCACTCAACCAAACCCCACACCTTTCCAAAACCTACTAGTCTCTATTCCCCCTACTCTTGCACCTATCAACACAAGAGTAACCGTTTATCCGTCAACAAGCGTAGCCACTCCTCGACCATCCTTGACGGCCCCTATCCAACTTGTGCCAACCAACCCCATAACACAAGTACCCTTGGCCCCAACTTTTGCTCCAATAACCAACTATCCATATGTTGCATCTATGCAACCATCCATGTCATACGCCCCTCCCAATATCTTTCAAGCACCTTATAATCTAGGGGGCGCTCCACCCGCCAATCCGTCAGCAGATATCATCAAAATGCTGATGGATAAGATGTCTAGCTTAGAGACTTCCATTTCTGGCTCACGCAATGCTCTCTCATACAAGCAAATTTGCAATGAGCCTATTCATCCTTCCGTTCCAATTAGACCATACCCCAACCAGTGGGAGCTTCCCAAATTTTCTCGCTTTCAAAGCAAGGAAGACCCACATCAACACTTATGGGCATTTAGACATGCCTGCTACCTTATTGCCCATGACGATGCATTACTCTTGCGTACATTTCCTATGTCTCTTTCTGGCGCTGCACTTGACTGGTACAGCTCTATTGCCAGCCATTCCCTCTTCACATTTACACAACTGGCCCAGCTTTTTCTTGATCACTTCTCCATTAACATCACCAAGAAGGTCTCGATCACAGACCTTTACACTATCTACCAATTCAAGGATGAATCAGTAGCTGACTTCGTTGCTCGCTAGAGAGGCCTTATCAATCAACTCTTCTTTTCCTTACCTCAAACTGAACTTATTGAACTATTCTCCCAAGCTTGCGCCAAACATATTTCTTTCACTTTAAGGGTTCAAACCTTCCGTACCTTTGACGAAGCCTTCACGATGGCCCATAAACTTGAATTACATGCCATCGAGGAGAATAAAGTCAAGTTGCGGAGCAAGAACCCCAACTCTAAGACTAATGACTCTTCTTCTTCTAAACCTTCATCATCAAATCCTAAGTCTAAAGCTTCAGCTAACGCTGTGGTCGTTAGACCTTCATCCTCTTTGTCCAATCAACCTGAACCATCCACATCTCAGAGCGCCACCCGTCAATTCCAGCAGAGATACGTTCAAAGACAGTATACTCCTCTTGGAGAATCTTACACGTCTATACTAGAAAAACTTGTTAAACAGGGGATTCTCAACCTTCCCCAGATTTGACCACTGCCACAATTTGATTCCTCACGCGCCATCCCTGTGTGGTATAGGGAAAATGACTCCTGTAATTTCCACCGTGTCAAAGGTCATGACACGGGAAACTGTAAAACCTTCAAAAACATAATCCAGGACATGCTTGAAAAGGGAAAGCTCATTCTAGATAATCCCAATGCGCCTCCAAACCAGGGCATCGATATTTTCAAGCAACCATTCCCCAATCATCCACCGACCCAAAATAATGTCCAGACCTTGATTGACAACACGCATGAACATGATATTCGAACGGTCAATACGGTCTCACCCTTCATCCCCAACTAATCTCAAGAGGTTAACCCATCTACCAGTCCATCACGTGTGTATGAACCTCTTTCCCTGGTTAGTTCTCCATCAACCTCTCTCATCTTGGAGGATGCCTCAACCTTACCAGCACCACCGGTCTCTCCATCTTCCTTTCTTCTACCTATGGAGGCCCTGACCTTACCCACTCCTCGACCGCAAGTGGAGGGCACCATAATCCCTGCCCTTTACCCACTTGAGGAGCCACACTCTCCAGTTCCTTCTCCACCAAGAGAAGAACCTGACTCTCCATCTTCCTCGACTAATGACAATCTGGTTATAACTCCCACACACCTTGGGTCCGAAACTACTGCCACACCTAACACATCTTCTCAAGAATCCAAACCCCATCCAACATCCTCTCAACCATTTTCCCGACTAGTGGAGAAATTAGAACTTCTCCCTTCAAGAAAAGTGGAACATCAGGGATTGTGGGAGCGTCTTAAAGTTCTTCAACATTCTCGTGCCCTTTCATCTCATGCTGCCAATCCTCCCAAGGCAGAATCACCCAAGACTCCAAACAAAGACCAAACCCCCCCTTCTAAACCTGCATCTACCCAATCTAAACCGATCAAGTCACTTGGCATTCGCCCTCTCTCTACCCTCACTCACCCGCAAGTGAAGGTGGACTTGGACCAAACCTCGACCAAAAGTAGTCTTCCAACCAAGTCAAAGAAGACTGCCAGACCACAGAAGCGAACCCCTCCTCCACCGTCAACTTTACCCTCCATCTTAGGTCCCCATCCTTCTACCTTAATCGGCGTGCTTCCTACTCTGACCCTTAATCAAAACAAATTACCTCCATTACTTCCTTTGCCAACCACAAGTCAATCCCCTCTCAAAAATTTGGCACCTCTCACAAAGAAAGTGTCGTCTTCACCTGTCACTGCACCACCAACCCAAGGTGGTACGGAAACCTTCTTCAACATCCCCCAAGCAAAAGTCACCAGTGCGTCATGCATCAACAAGCACGGACCCCTTAGCAGGTTCATATACTTTGATATTACACCAACTTTTGCAAACTTCTAGCATTAACCTTCCTTCTATCAAGCCATTCCAACCCCTCGGGTCAAAACCGTCTTGGTTCGATGATACAAAGATTTGTTTATACCATCGCATGCCAGGACACGATACCGAGACTTGTTGTGCCCTTAAGGCAGTCTTTCACTGCTATATGGAGAAAGATACTCTTCTCCTTGAGGACACTCTTGATCAACCCTCAACACCTTCCCATCCAACCTCTTCAACCACACCAACATCTCACCAACAGGCCATAACCCCTTCTTCACCTACTATCTTTGAAATCAATGCTATCCATATAACCACTAGGTCACAAAAGGACAAAGTGAAAGAAAAAGCTAATATTCCTTGGACCTATCCTTTTGTCCAGGCACCTCAACCATCGAAACCCAAGATTTCCATCTTAGGTGCGTCCCAACCCACTTCTTCAGAGGCAATCACAGAATCTATGATAAAACAACTTCACCAAACGCCTGTGAAGATGACCTTCTATGACCTTATCCAAAGCTCCCCCTAGCATCGCCAAGCTCTAATCAAAGCCCTACAGGCAGCGAAAGTCCAACCTGAAGACCCTCAACCACTTGCTGCCTTAGTCTATTCTTTATCCCCCATCGCCTCCATCACTTTCAATAATTCTGAGATTCCAACCTCTACCTTGGAAGATCAGGATGCCGCCCTTTTCATCACAGCTTATGTTGATCGAACCCATATTAAACGAGTTATGGTCGACGGGGGCGCTAGCATTAATATCATTTCCTCCCACGCCTTTGATCAATTAGCTCTTCCCAAGAATTGCGTATCGAAAACTGACGCAATCCTTAGATCCTTTAATGACACCACCGCTAACACTATTGGCACTATTGTCCTACATATCCACGTTGGTCCACACACAATCCCAGAGCTCTTCTACATCATTGAGGGAGAATTCTAATATAACATGCTATTAGGGTGACCCTAGATCTGCACTATGGCTTGCGTCCCTTCAACACTTCACCGTTGTGTCAAATTTGAACACGATAAACAAGTCCATGTCATTCTTGCCGACCCATCCCCTTTTAAGACTTGTAACATGACCTATAGCCCAAACTACGTTCTTATCCCACTCAAGGTATCCACCCAAACATCGTCTCCATCCGCAGAAGCATCAACTAGTACACAAATAGCGGTTGCCACCACATCATCTTCTCAATTAACAACCAAGGACCCCATGGACGATATCTTCCAAAGACTTTCACTGGGGGAATATCGCCTCCTTACTATAGACATGTTCCAAACTCCTTAAGAGTATGGACAGCTTCATCAAAACCCAAGCTATGACTGTCAGATCAGAATGGTCATTCCTTATGGTCCTCCTAGCCTTCGCACCAATCTCGTCTATGGGGGGCTGGATCAAGCTCCTACTGAATCAAATCCTTCATCCTCACCTCAAATATTCACATCTAATTTCTCCTTTCTTAGCAACCCCACCTTTGCACATACCTACCTTTATAGGTGTGCATGGAAGGGTTTTGGCTTTGGACATTACGAACAAGGCTCCCATCAGCCTATCGAAACACCCAATGATGATAATGCCAAGAAACGGTATGGACTGGGTTTCCAAGAACGCACTGAGGCTTCCACAAACCTTTGCCCCGAACCAACCATCGACTAATTTCTTCTAGACTCGCCTATTCCTCCATCCTCACCTATGGAGTCGGTGGTTTCCATCCCTCCTAGTTTTTTTTGCATAAACACCATCCGCTTAGAACCCCTAACCTATCAGCTCAACGGGGTTCCCAAGTCTCTCCCTCTCGTTTATCCTAGCATGATAGACGATGAATCGGCAACCATCAACACAGTCCACTACATAGATGATGATGCCATTCTTACCTATATGGGTGCCGATGATTCTTTCATTCAGCGCTCCCTCCCTTCTAAAACACAGGTTATGTTAAATGAATCAACCATTGACATTAACCTTTCATCTTCTAATGTTCCTTAAGTCTTAAAGATTGGTCAATCTTTAGACACTCAGGAGCAGGCCGACTATACCACATTTCTCTCCGACAATCGCAAAGCCTTTGCCTGGACTTACACCGACATGCCTGGCATTGACCCTAACATTGCCACTCATAACATTGTCACAAACCTAGAGGCTAAGCCTGTTAGGCAGAAGCTTTGCAAAATGCATCCTCGTGTTGCACTTCTTGTCAAAAAAGAGCTTCAGTGCCTTCTTTCAGTCTCCTTCATCCAACCCATCGATTATCTGCAGTGGGTCTCTAACATCGTTCCTGTCACCAAGGCAACTAGGGGGATCCAGATCTGCATAGACTATCATGACCTTAACCTAGCTTGTCCCAAAGATGACTTTCCTCTTCCAAACATTGACCAACTTGTTGATCTTACGCCTGGCCATGAGATGTTATCACTCATGGATGGATTTTCAGGATATAACCAAATCTTGATTGCACCGGAAGATCAGCACAAAACCACCTTCATCACACCATGGGGAACTTTCTGCTATCGAGTCATGCCTTTTGGTCTGAAAAATGCAGGTGCCACATATCAGCGTGTCATGACTTACATCTTTCACGATCTCCTCCATAAAATCATGGAGGACTATGTCGATGACCTGCTTGGCAAGTCTAAGCTTCGTCGCGACCATTTGACTATCCTCAAAATCATCTTTTCTCGCCTCTTCAGTATCAGGTCCGTCTTAACCCCAAGAAATGTGTCTTTGGGGTTCTCTCAGGAAAGCTCCTGGGATTCATTGTCTCTTTTCGTGGCATCGAGATAGATCCTACCAAAATCCGTGCTATCCTCAAAATGCCACCTCCAACTAATCTCAAGCAACTTCGCAGTCTACAAGGAAAGCTCTAATCCATCCGCCGCTTCATTTCACAGCTTTCTGACCGTTGCCAGCCTTTTCATCACCTCCTCAAGAAGGATGTCTCCTTTAAATGGGATAAAGATTACCAAGAGGCTTTTGATGCCCTCAAACGCTATTTGGTCTCTCCACCAGTCCTTATTCCACCAAAAGATGACCAACCCTTCTACCTCTATATCTCAGCAACCAATCATTTGTTAGGTGCCATGATCACGCATCGAGACGAGCAACACCGTGAGCAAGCAGTCTACTACATAAGCCGAACACTTGTCGACTATGAAACTCGGTATACTCATACCGAGAAACTTTGTTTGGCATTAGTCTTCACCACTACCAAGCTCTGTCACTATTTTCTCAATCACAAAACCTTTGTCGTCACCCACACTGATCCCCTCATATACATGCATTCAAAACCATATCAAAACCAGCGTATGGCTCATTGGCTCATGCTTCTTACTGAATTTGACTTAGAATTTGTCCAGCAAAAATCTATAAAAGGGCAAACAATCGCTGACTAACTAGCGGACGCCCCTCTTCCCGACAATCAACCTTCTCAGTGCGAGTTTCCCGATGAATCTATCGCCACTCTCTCGACTGATGACACATTCTACCAAATGACGATGTTTTTCGACGGCTCTAAATGTCAACTCGGTGGGGTTGTGGGGGTCATCCTCATTCCCCATGAAGGAGAACCCATGCCCCTGTCTTTCAAACTTGACTTTGAATGTACCAATAATATGGCCGAATACGAAGCCTTAATTTTGGGACTTCAAACTGCCCTTTCTTTAAACATCAAGACCATTAGCATCTTCGGTGACTCACAACTTATCGTCAATCAAATCAATGGTTCATATCTTTGTAAAAATGAAATTTTACAAAGGTACAAGCACCGTGTTGACACTCTTCTAGCATCTTTCGACCATCATTTATTGCAGACTGTTCCTCGATCGACGAATAAGCTTGCTGACACCATGGCTTCCCTCGCCTCGCATATTCCTTCTTCATCATCGTCCTCATCAAGAATTTATGTCATGGTACATCATCTGCCATTGCCTTCATACATTTCCACTGACATCAATCTAGTCCATGCCATAGACTCTAGTCCACAAGATGTATGGTATAAACAACTTGAGGACTACTTGGCTCATTCTCTTATTCCTGCCAACCTCTCTAGCAATGCGTGGCAGGCTTTCATCAAGCGCACCGCTCGCTATACCATGCTAGGGGGCCTTCTCTATAAAAGAGGTTTTGACAGCCTTCTTCTTTGTTGTTTAAACTCCACTGAAGCTTCTCATGCTGTTAAACAAGCCCATGATGGGATTTGTGGCAGACACTTCAGTGGTAACTCGGTTGCCAAGCGCATCCTTCGCCTAGGTTATTATTGGCCCACTCTTCATCAAGACTGTAGCGATTATGTTCGGCGTTGCATCAACTGTCAGCAGCATGCTAACTTGCTTCATCTCCCTAGTCATGCCTTACAAGTCGCTCAAGATTTCTGGCCTTTTTCACAATGGGGCTTAGATCTCATCGGCGAGATTAACCCTCATTCGTCTCTTCGTCATCAATCCATCATCATTGCCACCGAGTATTTCACCAAATGGGTGGAAGCTATTCCTCTCATCTCCATAAAAGCCGACAAGATTGTCGACTTCATCAACACCCACATCATCTATCATTTCGGTGTACCTCACAAAATCATCACCGACAATGGCAAGTCCTTTAAAAACAAGACCATCCAAAAACTCTGCGACTCTTTTGGCATCAAACTCAGCTTTTCTTTGCCTTACTACCCATAAGCAAATGGACAGGCTGAGGCTTCTAACAAAATCCTAACTAAAATTCTCATGAAGGTGGTCAACGACACTGGAAGGAATTGACACATTCATATTCCCTTCGCTTTGTGGGCCTACCGCACTAGCATCCGAACCTCTACGGGTGCTACTCCCTTTTCTCTAGTGTACGGATCAGAGGTTGTCTTACCTCTCGAAGTACAAATCCCATCCCTTCGCATTTCACTCCATGACATTCTTTCTAATGATGACTTTCGTCAAGATCGATTAGCTCAACTTGAGTTACTTGACGAACGTCGTCTTGCTGCCCTCAATCATCTCCATGTCTATCAAAATCGCATCAAACGCGCCTATAATAAAACTCTGCGAGAACGAGATTTCAATATCGGAGACCTCGTCCTCAAAGAGAACCAACATGTGACCAATATGGAACGGAGTAAATGAGGTAAATTCACTCCTAATTGGCTCAGACCTTATATCATAACGCACAAGTATGGATCAGGGACTTATCGTCTGTCTTCTCTTGAAGGCCGACCAGAACCTGAGCCTCTTAATGCTTTGCATCTATGACCATTCTACTGTTAGTCGAGTACTCATCCACTTGACATTTAACTTGAGCTTGTCCCTTGAGCAATCCTTGTCCTTTAAATCCTCAATCCATTTCACCCTTTTTCCCTTAACAAAATCCTCTACAACCCTTTTATGATGTACGGATGCTTCGTCCTAATAAAAAGGAGACCTTAATCTTCTATAAGTCTTGTCCATGACTCAATATTTTGTCAAAATTAATTCAAGATGTCAAAATATCCAAGGTCACAAAATCAATCAAATCAAAAAAGCAGACTGCTCCCTCGAAGGACAGCTGCACTATCATTGATGTAACTAATAGACTGCTCCCTCCAAGGACAGCTATTCAAAATCTATAAAGCAAAGTATAGACCACTCCCTCGAAGGATGGCTATGACTAAATCTTGCTACAAATAGCACTCTTTTAGAAGCTTCCCGCATTGATCAGCTTCACAAATGACCACCAAACAAATGACATTTTTCTGTGGACTTCCCGTATTGATCAGTCCGCTCTCTAAAAAAAAAAAAAAAAAAGGGTCATGGACTTGACTTGTAGTTGTCTCAGGGTCTCCTATAAAAAGGGGCAAAGTTTTCCATACTCTAAAATGGGTTACCCTTTTCCTCCTATCATATCACCTACTCAAGGGACTTTGAGCTCACTTTAATGTCAAAAGTGATTCGATTACCGCTCTAACATAACTATGGTCAATAATGCAACGCATAAATGGGGCTCTTGATTCTAACAACCCCTATCTATGTTGTCTTTCTGGTCTTTGTCAATGAAAGAGCAACGCGCCTTTCACCTATCTTCCACATTTTGGTCACACTTAACCAAAACATTTTCAGACCAACAATAGAACATTATGCCATCATCCTAGTCCATTTCACATAGTTTCTATAGACACCAATACACATGGAAACTATCAACCACCCAATTTATGTCAAGCATAAACCAATACTTGCTGAAGCATAAATAGACCTCAATTCATTTTTAGCAAACATCCATCACGAATATGGATAGTTGCTAGGGATGAAAAACCTTGACTTATGTTATAGAATACACCATTTGGAAAAGGCTGTAGCATCATATTCTTATCATTTCAAGCATGTACCCTCAGACATGTGGGAAATGCTATATCTTTATCATGACCAAAATCAACCACTTCAATCTTTTTTCTCCCTTCTTGGGAGAACTACATTGGCCTGAGGCCCTAACGACAGGGGCTATATAGGCAGCACTCAGTTGACATGGGGTCTTCTGGGGTTAGCTCGGCCATTCTCTTCGTCACTTTCTTCCATCTCCTTCTCTCGTCACCTGTCAATCATAGCACAGTCAATCACATATTCACATAATCATTAGTATACTCTCATTTTCATTATAACAACATAAGTCATTAGTCATAAATTTCATCCATCATAACTCATTAAACATTCACATCATATAATCCACAAGGTAAACATTAAATATCACATCTATCATCATCTAATCTAAAGTCATCATCATATAATCTATCATCCACAATCAATCAACATCATTATATAACCATTTCATAAACATTGTCATCATCACATTCATTTTCATTATAGCATCATATGCATAACACATAAATATCAACACATTCATCACATCAAAATGTCATAAACATCAAAACACATCCATACATTTTCTTATTACACATAGCACTAAATCAAAAATGCTCATCATATATATATATCACAAATAGTTTTATACAATAAGACACAATCTGTGTCTGTCTCTCTCTCTCATCATACATCTCTCATCTTCAGCTCGCAGGCTGGTATATACATCAAAAAAATGAATCTCTAGGGCTGCCCTCAAGGCTGTGGCTATGGTGGTGGTGGCGGTGGCCGAGAAGAGGCTGTATCCTCTCCCCCCTCTGATCTGCACCGTCTGTGTGACCCTGAAGCCATCGCTCGAGACATAGATCTCTGTCAGCTCTGCTCTACCTGCATCTTTGAGTATCACTGTATCTGAGGGAACCCCCTGATGGCTCTCTCATAATACGCAATCTTGTCCAGTGCATCATTGTATCTAACCATAGATACAGTCTGCAGTGGACCCATCTGCCCTGCTATTGTGCCCTGTAAAGACCCCTGTGGCTGTGGCCGACCTAGATGCACCGATGTCGATGGTCTTGCCCCCTATGAAAATGCCAGCTGCTGAGATGGCTGCTGCATTGGGCCCTGCCCTCCAAAGCTCTGACCTACCACTGCATGTGCCTAGGCTACAGCTAGCTGTCCCTATAATAGAGTGACCTGCCCTGTCAAAGCTGTCACCTGACCTGTCATCTCTGCCAGCTGCCCTGTAAACCCTGCCAGCTGTCCCTACAAAATTGAGACCTGAGCCTGAGCCGTGTCTCTCTCCTACCACGCAGTGTCCCTCTCCTCGCGAGCTGTATCCCACTCCCTCGTGACAGCCTATAGATCTGGCTGGGGACCCACCTGTATGCCTCTGTACTGCCCTGCCCACCATGCCATGTAGGCCTCTGTACACCCTAGGTTGGCTATCCCAAGTCCTGCTGGCAACTCCTCAAAATCGGGCTCCTCTGTCTCCTCTGGTAATGGGAGCAGCGCCTCTATATCATCCCGCCTGTACTGTGGAAACATGGGAGGTACATCCTGTAGTAGCCCGTACTAGCGCCGCACTCTCTCAGCTGGAATCCTCTCGAGCTCATCGGCTCGCCTACCTCTGACCCATCACCTGCTCTGCATCCTGACCATCTGCTCACCCTAGTCTTTGAATGCTGGATACACCAAATATAGTCTCCAGATGATATCTACTGGAATCAAGGCCTCCAGTACCCCTCGATAGTGATCAATATCCCTGACCACTCCATCCATCTGCGTCTGTGCCATCACCTCACACCATCACCTGAACCCGACCCTAAAGCCGGCCTGGATCGCCACTGGGAGGCCGAGAGGTTGGGTAACCACAATGTGCTCATATGCCCAACAATGCAGCATGTGGCCTACACACAGACTGTACCATCACTGCCGACTGATGCCCCATAGCTCTCTGTATACCTGGGCCAAAAATACGGGCGCCCAGGCGAACACTGTCTGCTGCTCCAGCATGTCCATCAAAACCCTGGTCATGGCCACCGAGAACCTGCCTCCCTCTGCATCTAGCAACGCATACACTGTGATGCCGATCATCATCAGAATCGCCAGTTGATGTGCATCCTCATCCGCCATGTACAAAGGCTCATATGCAAAACTGGCTGAATGATAGCTCGTCTCTGTGACGTGCTCCCCAAACAGCGTGACCATGTGGATGTCGTGTGCCTCTCTCGAGCACGCATAGATATCAGCTCTGTGTATCGGTAGCCACAAAATTTGGTACACATCCTCGATCGTGACCCTCATCTCGCCCATAGGCAGGTGGAAGGTGTTGGTGGCATGGTCCCACCGCTCGATCAATGCCACCATGAGGCTCACGTCCCTCGCCACTCTACAGTAGTGTCTCAGACCGCCTAGCCCCACTGCGCTCATCTGCGCCCACTCCTCAACTGACACGCCTCTGCGTATCCACATCAGCAAGGTTGGGAGGCGATCTCGCAACATAAGAGTCTGCCTCACCTACATCGATCCATAGACAATCTCATTTTAAAACTATTTTTATTTTTCCTATTCTACTAACCATTCTGACTATCTATGCCTAACCAGACACCCGAGAAGCCCTTGGCATAGCTTCGACCTTTCGACTTGACCATTTTTCACAAACTCTTTCTAACCAGGTAACCACCGACATCGGTTAGCATGCTGGCAATGGCACTCACCTAACCGACATCGGTCACCTAGTGACCAACATCAGCAGATTAGTGACCGATGCCGGTCGCTGGTCGGTCGATGCCGGTGATCCCACCAACATCGGCGACTGGTTCAGCCCTAGGGCCGAATGGGGCGAGCCCTAAAAATTAGGGCTTCCCCATTTTAACCTTTAAACCCCCCAAAACCCTCTAAAAAGACTCCTAAGCTATCCTAGACAACCCACCTACCTTCCTACCTACCCTCCCCCTCGATTTCAACCTAAAACAACAAAAATTCAAAAAACTAAATTCAAAACAAAAAGCATCAAAATATGGTTCAGAGACCCTCTTACCTCGTCCCGGCATCGCTGGCATGGTGGCACGATGGGTACCGCTGGTGGTGGACCTCCCGCGGGTCCTCTACTCCCCTCTGCCATCTCTTTCATCCCGATGACTTTGCACACTTCACCTGGGACCACAAACGATTTTACAGCCTCCAATCACTCTCCAATTCACTCCTCTCCACGAATGTCTATCTACCACCTCACACTGCTGCAATGATCAACTTGGAGTCACTTTCACTCACTAAACTCTAGAGCTCCTTTTTTCTCTCTCAATCAAATTCGCAAATGACTTTTGGTGGGCTGCCAATCTGGTTTTGTCAGATTTGGCAGGCCGTCGATGTCGACAAAATCGTGCCCTAGGCCGTCGATGTCAGTCAATTTCCACCGACGTCGGCCGCTTTTAGCCACCGACATCAGTTATATAACTGACGTCGGTGATCTTAAAACTTCATCCCTCTTCAAAGTGACCAAAACCATGCCCCCAATCAGTCAGTCCTCCAGACCATGTCATTTAGCCCCCTGGGGCACACTTAAAATCACTTTTGCATTCATCCACCGACCACCAGACATTGGAGATCATGCCCATCTCCTAAAACTGCGACTACTTCCAAAGCAATTTTGCCTTGGTTGTTTTTGCATGTATGCTACCTCATGATTGGTTAGTAAAATTGTGCGCACACTTTTGACCTTCACAAGTATAGGATCACCAGCCAGTTGATCCACACTACTTGTGACTTTTTCGTGTTTTCGAGAGCACTTCCTAAGCCTGGGATACCTGGAACACGACGACCATTGGAGCTTCAGCTTAGATTGAATAACCCAATCAACAGATGACTAAATGTTGGGGACCGATTATTTCAGTTTTGGCACTCCTTGACCCTTGACCTGCGACAATTTGACTTGACCATCCTCGTGAAGTGGTGTACGCGCAATCACAACTTTTGCAACGTTCTCACTCTATCTTCCCCCTTTTTCATCCACTCTCTATCAAATCAGCAACCGATTCCAAGTTCCCTTCTCTCGACTCCTGCTTTGAGGGGGGATACCTCATCCATAATCGGGGCAACCAACCCTCGCCTATTTTTTGTCTTGCAGTTCACTTGACAAAATCAACCTTATCCCATACCTGGGGCAACCGACTCCTGTTTTTGTCTTGCAGTTCATTTAGAACAACCAACAAGACAAAAAGGGGCAAATGTAGACACCTAAATAGTGTCTAACCCTTGGTCACTTTCCCCCTTAGTCCATTCCTAACCCATTCCTAACAATTACTAATTTAAAATAATTAACTCATTTTGAATTAACCCCCCTCCTTTGACACCTCACCCATGACACCTCACCTAGGACACCTCGCCTTGGTCTAATTCCCATCCTATGACTCACCCAAGACCAATTCCTACTCTCTCTAACCGCCTAACAAACTCTCATGTGTATTTAGCACAATCCTCGACATTCTCCAACGGATAGTGCACTTGGCAGATGAAAAATGGGCTTTGTGGCTCTTTTTGCCCGTTCTAACCCCGCCGATATCGGTCAAGTGTCGGCCGACGCCGACAGAATCACCGACATCGGTTATACTTAACCAATTTTTCAGACTCTCCCCGAGATCCAAATCAGAAATCAGCTAATCTGTAGAAGCAACGGATGAATCCTTCAATCTTGAGTCTTTGACCATTCGTCAATCGACAAAATCTCTCAATCAAGCCTATCACTCTCCCTCTCAGGTGCAGCAACAACTTCAGGGTTCTCCATCAGCAACAGGTTCTCCACACAGGCTACATCAACAGCAGGTACGGGAATCATCAGTAGCACACCTTCCACAAGGCACAGGTAAGTATATTGTCTGTGTTTTTATTCTCTTTTTAGTTATTTGCTTTCAAACAATATCTCCCTAGACCAGACTGTTAACCAAGCCAAACCCGAATCTCGACTTATCCACCTCCCTATTTCTTTCATCCTCTATCGGACCATACACTCTGCCCATTCAACCAGACTCTCAGACCCAGACCCCAGACCATTCAACCAAGCCCAGAACTTTGTCTCAAAACTGTTAACAAACCCAGACCTTTCATTTGCCTTGTCCACAGACCAAAACCCTGACCAGACTCTGTCCACAGACCACAGACCTACCCAGACCCCGTCCAAGCTAACTGCCCCGATCGACGTCGGTCACTACCCCAACCGACATTAGCAGATTAACTGACGTCGGCACCTTGACCAACTGACGCCGGTAGGATTATCGACGCCGGCGACTGTGATCAATTCAACAGCTTCTTTCAAGTAAGTCTTTGCTTCTCCTTTGCATTTCCATCTTTTATCACTTTCAGTTCTTCATTATTCAGCTATTTATCAGACATTTCCTTCTATTGATTAGTGGGTTTATATCCCTTAAGGAAGTTTTCATACTTCTGGGATCAAGCTTTCGCTTGACAACCCACCATCTGTCTATTTAACGCCTTCTTTTGTCCAAGCTTCTTTTCTTTGCAGGTGTCATTCCTCCACAACCAAAGAGGAGTACTCACAGCGTTTGGATTACGGTGCACAGACTATATCCAGGTACACATCAAGCCTTGACCATCCCTTCTTAAGTTTCTTTAATTCTCTCCTTTGAAATTGAAAACAAAATTTGAATAGAAACAATTCCAATTTCACAATCCTAATATTCTACTCCTAATGTGTTAGATTCTTATCTCATTTATCATTTCACTATTTTTGGTTTATGTTTGATCAAATATGGGATTTATGTAAACACCCTAGATGACAACAAAAGAATAATATAATAATGATAAAATTTAATGATTTGAAACTACTGTATTTTATAAACTTACTAAACATACAAAAGTGTAAGGAGAAAACAAAGATTCAGCTAGAAACTATGCCCTTGGGAGGAATCAAGGTCGAAAACTTGATGCACGGAGAGGTTTATTGACTAGAATTAGGAATTAGGAATTGTATTTGAGCCTAGAAAATAGTATTAGGAAGAGGAAATTAGAGGTTTGGTGATCCTATCTAACCTAGGGAACTCCCATCCACTTGTATTAAGGGTTCAAGTTTTGTTTGTGGGTTCTTTGTGCCTTCATCTACAGAACCTATGTCTAGTGTGTAAGCTTATAATCACTTTTTTAGAACATTATATAATTGATTTTACTTCAAAACCCTACCTCCTTGACATGTGAATACCAATACAAATCAATAGGTAAAAAGGATTCAATGGTTAAAGTTGGGTATGATCTCAATACCCCATGTGTTGAGTTTTGCCTATATACCAATACTCTAAAGAAGGATCAAACATCATCTAGTTCTCCCATGCTATGGTGGTGTGTGAATAATTGGTATAATATTATAGACATTGGTGCAATATTGATGTGATAAGTGACTTAATTATGACCTATGACATGTAAAATGTATTTATACTTGAGCTCTACTAGGGCTATATGCAATCAAAATTGGGAGAAATTGGTATTCTACTCTTAATGTGCAAGTGTGATTTTGGTGTTTTTCAGCGTCGAATCCTATTATGTGATAAATTGTTTTAAAAGTGTTTATATAGTCATATCATTGAAAATAATTCAAATGGATCTCATTAGGGACATGGTTCAACCTTATTATAGCTTTGGATTTGTAAAAGTAGTCGTTATTTAGTGGGAAGACAAGAGAGGGGGGAAGGACGCTAGCATAGTGCACTCTTATCCCATAGGAAAATCATGTCTAAAGCATAATATTACCATGTTAATGGTTAGGCATGACCTTAAAGGTGTCTAAAGTTGATAAGGATAGGGATAAGACCATTTAGGTGTCATATATCATCTTAGAAGAGTGTGCAAGGTGGTCAAAAGTGATCAAAAGGGGCCTTATGATAGTCTAGAGATAAGTGTATAAAAGTATGGTCATAAGTGAATGATTTTAAATTTAATTCTAATTTTATGTGTCTATAATTCCCCCTTTTTATTTTAGTAATGCAACAAAGAAAAAGTACTTGAGTAAAAGGAAAAAGAGTGCATACCTGAACTTACATGTTAGAAGGAGTCATGGATGTAGGCCACAATGTTAAATTATGATCGATGAAAAACTTATAGTGAAACATATGTAAATAAATATTTATTTAAGATAAATATTCATAATTAAAATACAAAAAATTGTGACAAGGAATAAATACACCTGATCGAGTATGTGAACCATTGTACCTTTTCTAGATTAAAAAACTAGTGTAAAAATTATGACTGTGGCATATTGTACATTTGTATTGATGTTGAATAGATTGGAATGGACTATGCATTCCCCAATCCTCATCAATAAATGGGGGTGCTCAAGAACTCAAGGTGTGATTGACTCTATCATCATCATCATCATCTAGGATCCTTGTATGAATGCTAATATTGTGTGTGTGTGTGTGTGTGTGTGTGTGTGTGTGTGTGTGTGTGTGTGTGTGTGTGTGTGTGTGTGTGTGTGTGTGTGTGTGTGTGTGTGTGTGTGTGTGTGTGTGTGTGTGTGTGTGTGTGTGTGTGTGTGTGTGTGTGTATAACTGGTGAAAAAATTGGTGTAGATACTGGTGTAAATAGCAAACCAACCACTATAGATGGAATAAATTTCAATTTTGGTGCATTTTTTTTTGTAAAACTAGTGTAAAATTGGTGTAAATACTGAGTATAATCTAGGTCTAGTGTATACAGTGTGGAAAATGACATTAATTTTCATTCCATCTATGAAACTAGTGCAATTAGGAAGTAATGTGCTGCTCACATGCCTCTAAATGATATCTAGTGCATACATATTTTGAGACTAAGTAAACTAATCTTGATTCTAATAAGAAACCAATGTGTCAAACTACAACAACATGTCACACATAATTAAACCCAATCTGAGCAAATTTGAAATAAATTATGTAATTATGAGTAATTTTAGAAATTGATACTATGAAACTGTTGATTAGTGATCTGAGTAGACTGAGATTCTAATAAATTATATAAATGTTTTTTAGTAATTTAGACAACAACATTGGGAAGGAAACTAGATCAGTGGTCTCCTATCTAATGTGGCACTCATGTCCAACTTGACTTTTTGTGTGTTTTTAGAGCCTGAAACTATGTCAACTATGTAACCACTATTAAATCATGTCTGTGTATTTATCTAGGAAGTTTAATTCTCTAAGATAAACCTATGTGAATTCCCCCTCTTTTGAGGTGAGTTGTTGAGCCTACATAATAACTTAACTCAAAATAAAAAGTTATGTAGTAGGTTGTTATGATGTAAAAAATGTAAATTTAAGTAATATTGACATCATGGAAAATTATGACATCATTATGTATGTAAGCTGACCATAGTAATAATAATAATATAAGATGCATGTTAAAACATGCATTCATAATAACTATGTCTATATAGATGTGATAATGAAGCATGTAGATAATTTGATCAACTGTTTATTTAATGTTGAATAGAACTACTTAGGGTGGAATGCATGATGTCCATCATGTCATTGGAAGGGGATGGATATAACTAATTAGAGTGGAATGCATGACGTCCATCATTTCATTGGAATGGGTTGGGTGCATGATGTTCATTATGTCATCCAAATCTGAGCAAAGAAGTAAACAAAGTGTCATGGACATGACACACATAAATAAAGAATACACGCATAACACATAAAACACATAATAGAAGGCTAAGTGTCCACAAACAAGGGACATAATCAAATATCACCTAATTGAATATAATATTCATACAAAGGCATGTTCAAATGCCCTCACGTGCATATAAAGAAATAATAGATGCTTAGAACCAAATAGAAGGACATGTTCAAATTTCCACACGTACGGATATAAGACACACACAAGGATATGTTCAAATTTACTCACACGTATACAATCAAAGATATAAAGGCTTGGATCCACTTGGAAATGACTTATTCAAATGTCCTCAAAGTAAATAGAGAAGTGTATACAAGATATGATGCTAGGAAAAGAAATATAAAAAGTATGCATGATTATATATTCTAATCAACAAGAGCTAAGTTCTAATTTGAGCAATATTTAGTAATTGAGATAGACAATAGAATACCATAATCTTAGTGAGTGATAAATATCATAACATGTAAGATAACGTAAATTATTGATTGTATGAGTAAGATAAGGTGGGTAAATAAGGATAAAAATTATGTTTACCATGCTCCTGGTGAGCTAGCTAATGAATTTACATGTTTTAGGAAGCATGTGTAAAGTCTGAAACTAAGTAGCGATAGTTTGAGATCATTGGGACAAGATTGGGGTGAGGGAACTATATCACTATACCCATGTCCTCCATAACACTCATGTCTAAATATAGTTTTTGAGTGTGTAATTGTAAAAGTAGTTGTAATTGGTTCTGGGAATGATGACTTGTGTAATCTGCACTCACTCATATACATTGGTGAAGCATGTATGATATAAAATTGGACAAACATATATATAATATTGTGCACAACTGAAATGATGTATGACAAAGTACATATAAGCATGTTTAGGTCCTAATTTTTGTTATTTTCTACAATATTCTAGTATTTTTGTATTTTTTAGTCATATATATCAATTTAAGTATGATACATAATAGGTGAGATGATACTAACTAATGAGTCTTATGAGGGACTCATAATCAATTGCCCTTGTGTTAAGAAAAGGAATATCATCTTTCATAAAAAGAAAGGTGTGTGTTACAGTGATTGATCTTATTTCAATGTAAATTTTGAGTATAGACCACCAACTATGCTATAACTATCACTACCATATTGATTATGTTGCACTATGGGGATTTTTGGATTCTATATTGAAGTAGGTGAAGCTGGTGCTACTGAATAATACCAATCGAGTATGTGTCAGAGTAAAGAGTGGCTCTCTAGAATTTGTGATAAATCTCTACTGAAGGGGCCTTTATAGGATAGGCCTCTATGAAATGTAGATCTCTAATATGAAAATATCTGAGTAGGTTGTACCTTTGTAGGTGGCTCAACTGAAGTTTATTGTATTGTAGTTAAATATTTCTATGGTAGAGGGTAATCATAAGGGATTCCTAGAACTGTAATGAATTCATTAGAATATATGTATTTCAATCATCTATGAAAGAAAGAATTATGTGAATCTATTGAATCCAAGGGCATCCTAATAAAATTTCAAAGATCCCTACACTAGGTACTATTGTGAATCTAGTGGCCACATGTACAAGACTGACCTATAATGGTAAAGTGATCTCACCAATGGAGATCTAAATGTGACCATTGAATATTTTGACGACCATGGTGGTGGGAATTATATCCCAATTTGTGTATCCAATATGATAAGAAAGTGTGTTTTTACACATATTCAAACTTGAACCATTATCGACCATGACAATTTGAATAAGATGGTGAGCAATTAGTGTGTAAAGAAACAAAGAGTGTGAATTTGAGTCATCATTGATTATCTCATGTTTTACAAATGTAATGAGTGTCCTAAATGGCACTAATTTATGATAAGTACCTATTATACTATTTAAATGATGTTGTTCCTTTGCATGGGAGTGGTAAAAAATTGGTGGAGGGTGTGCATTATATTCATAGTACATGTTTGATGTATTTGTGGTCTCATTAATCACGTGCTTAGGAAAAGGATCACTAAATATTTTCATTGCTTTACTTTCACTTGGTTTTATTGTTATACTTTTTTTTAGGATGCTCACATCAATGATGTTTGCATCTATCAAATCTTAAATCTTGTGTCTTAAACTGATACATATGTTAGTAGTATGGCCTGGTGCCCTATAATCATCACAAAAGGCATTCTGATCAAAACCTTTTGGAAGAGGTTGATTCATATAAACCTCTTTAATGGGAGGAAGAGATATGATATTTCATTCCAACAGTGTTTTGAGAACCTTATATGGAGCTTTTGGTAGGTTAGTGAATTGCCTTTATGGAGGAGCTAATAAGAAAATGCATGGAATAAGCTTTGTCATTGCATGTACTATTACTTTTTAAACATTCATTTTATCAGTTGTCCTTACCTTGTATGGTGGCTTACTTGAGTTATTGGTGTTAGCATCATAATTGATTGTGTGCTTAAGCTTGTTCATTTCCAATTGTTTGACTTTTATTTCCTTTACTATATGGTAAAAATCTATGAATGAGTTAAAATTTTTGAACATAATGGATTTGTGCAAAGATGGAAGTAAAATTTACTTAAATACATCTTGTAATTCTGTATCTGCCATAAGATTTGTCATTTTAAATAACATTGTCTTGTATCTTAAAACATATTCTATAATAGGCTCATTATATTTCTGTTTGAGGATGGCTATTTGAGCATAATAAACCTTCTCACTAATGTTGATTAAGAAATGTGGAAGAAACATATCAGTCAAGGGATTAAATGCATGCATTGATTGGTGTGGTAAATCATAGAACCATTGTATTGCATAGTCCTTAAAAATTATCGAGAATAGTTTAGTCAATAATCTGTCATTAGATACATAGTCCAAAGCTGTTATGTGAAATACTCTTAGATTTTATTCAGGGTCACCAGGTTACCATCATATAGTGTAATATTGGGTGCCACCAACCCTTTAGGTAAAACATATAATGTTATATGTTGTAGCAATGGAGTGTGCAATAAAACATAAGAATCTAGTGCCATATTAGGTTTTGAATCACCTTGTTCCAAATGTAACACCTTGGCATACAGATATTAGATCTATTACCTAAGGGATTATAAATCATGAGAAGAGGAATATGTTCTAACAAAAGGCAATGCAATGAGAATTGGCATGGTAGTCTAGTGTAGCCCTTGAGTTTTTCCCATTATGATAGGTGGTACAAAATTTATATTTAAAGGAGGAGTAATCTCCAAAGATTGAGCCATGCTCACATTATTGATATCCAATTATTTTTTAATAATGGTACCATGATCAAGGGGTTTCTCATGAATTCTTTCCCTAAAACTTTTCAAAACTTCCTCTTTGTTAAATTTAATTTGTTCCCCATTTATAGGGGGGGTACATTGTAATGTTCATCTTGAGGATCCTTGTTATCTTGATCATATTGCTCATGTTCAAAATTATTATCATTGAAGTCCATATATTTGGTAGGTGTAGTCATATTCAAAGGTGTTGGTGTACCTTTGTTATCCATATTCATGCTGAGTGAAATCTGAGTATGCTCAATCGAGAGGCAACCTAATCTAGTACTTCTTCTTAAAGGAGTAGAAAGAACTTTTTTAGATTGAATATAATATGTTATGAAAGCTTGAAAATGTTCTATTATTATCAAATTTATTAAATATGTAAATATAATAATAAAAAGTGAAAAAAATAGTAAGAAGGATACAAACCCTATCAACATCTATGGTTAGGGTTTTTCAAAATTTGAATAATAAATGGGTTCACCAATATGTTTGATCAAATTTTAGATTTATGTAAAAACATTAGATGACAACAATACTGTGAAAAATTAGGAGAATAATATAACAATGATAACATTCATTTATTTAGAACTACTATATTCTGGAAACTTACTAAAAATAATAGTGTAAGGAGAAAACA
Source organism: Torreya grandis (assembly GCA_037957365.1). Taxonomy (NCBI): domain Eukaryota; kingdom Viridiplantae; phylum Streptophyta; class Pinopsida; order Cupressales; family Taxaceae; genus Torreya; species Torreya grandis. Next base: position 155,009 of record JARHVA010009272.1, read on the forward strand.
AAGACTTAGCTAGAAATTGTGCCCCCAAGAGGAATCAAGGTCTGAAACTTGTTGTTCAAAGAGGTCTAGTGACTAGAATCAAGAATCTAGAACTAGATCTAGGACTAAAAAATAGTTTTTTAAAGAGGACACTAGAGGGGTGGTGTTCCTATCTAACCTAGGGCACTCTTATCCACTAGTAATGAGGAAATCAAGGTTTTTGGGTTCTTTGTGCCTTCATCTACAGACCCTGTGTCTGGTGTAGGAGCTTATGATCACTTTTATAGACCACTTTATAATTTATTTTCATTCAAAACTCTAGTTCTTTGACATGTGAAGGCCAATGCAAACCAATGGGGAAAAAGGAGTTAGTGGTTGAAGTTGGGTAAGACCTCAACACCCCATGTGTTGAGTGTTACCTATTGACTAATTTTGACCACCAAGATCAAAATATCAACCCCTAAAATTTGAAACTTGCTTGTTGTGCTTACATGCATTTTTCTTAGTCCTTTCCATGCCTTAATAGTCTTCAAATGGTTTTCCTAAAGTCTTGTTATCAAAAATTAAGATTTATTGGATAAGATTAAGGTAATGTTTTGTCCTTGTCTTATACTAGTCCATGCATGTTATGGTGTAAAGAGGCTTGGTCAAAAGATGTCATAGGTTATTATGTGTCCCTCAAAGTCATCTCATGCCTTTATCAAATTTTATAAACATGTCACATATGTTTGGAGAGTTTAAGGTTTATTTGCAAACTTTAAGGTAATGTTTTATGCAAAAGAAAATGCATATAACTAATTCCCACGTATGAAAAAGTGAAATTTGCATACAACCACCTCTATCTAGGTTGTTGGAGGAGTTATCTAACTACCACACATGCCAGGAATGTCAGATACATCAGTTTTGCAGGTCTAACCTCCAAAAAGGGTAGTTTCATGTACTTATACAGACTTGGGAAACTCACTTCTAAGTGAAAATGTTGCAGAGGAGTTAAGATTCTACATATCAAATCCATGTTTGGATTGCGGGTACAAGTCTAGAGAGTTTAAAATTTTCTTCCTTCTCTCCATCGCTCCATTGGCAAGCTAATAAAAGTCAACTTCACATGCTCAGTATAGACAGAGGAGAGAGAGTCATGGCTTGAGATTTTTGTTAGAGGAGAGGGTCCTAATGAGCTTCAAATCCATGATTATAATGGTTAGATTGGTTATCTAGGCTTTCTGAAGGAAAGGGCTAGATGGAGTTAAATTGAAGTGGCTTACAAAAGTGATGAGACATAATAAACACTTTTATATGGGACCATAAAACAGAAATGTGTCATTAAAATAAAATAAAAAGAAATTCCACTTTTGTCGATGCTTAAGAATTTTTCTTAAAAATATTTAGTTGAAAGTACTAATTATAATTTGAGAGACCATAAAATTCAATCCACAATCATTAAGATAATCGACTCAATTAAAATACATGTATAAATATTTTGAATGTTTATTGAGGTGTGACCAAAAGACCATGTTTTAATAGGCAAAAAATTAAAATAATACAAACCCCACTTTATTCAATAAAGCTAAATGTTATCCATCTAAATTGAAAATTTAGCAATTTTAACGACAATCGCTCATTGTTAGAGCCTTCTTCATAATGATCGGTGTGCTAATTGCAGCGATGGCTACCGAACTGATTAAGATATCTTCAATTGCAAGCTCAAAAAATTATAATAATACAAAACCCTAATTCTGATCCGTTGATGTTGATTACATATTGAATTAGTCTAAACCATTGACTGTAAGCCCAAAAACCTTACAATACTTCATAATTATATAATTGTTTCGTAAAGCCCAAAGCTGGGATGTTGTACCACACCCTGTAGGCACACTAATACCAGGATATTCTGCAATGGCTAGAACACTTGAAATATCAATATTAATGAACGCTAGGGCATCTAGTTTATAGCTCTTTAATACCTTATCAATTCCATTTTTTTTGTTAGCATGTGATCTATCTTGAGGGCCTTTTTATATCATTGTGCTTTCAAGCCCGATGTGTTCTCAACCCGGAGGAAATATCTTGTCTATACAAAAAAAAGGTTTTTCCTGATAGAAAAAGCAGATATAATAATCTCTTAAGCATTTTAGAATAGAAATTAATCCATACAGAAATCATTGTATTGAACGAAATGATGTCAGATAATGTGCGAACAGGTGACTGCATGAGCTCTGAAAGGTAGATATTCAGATCACGTTTAAACTAGTCTAGCATAGTGTCCTCAGCATTGGTGCCTATATTCAAAAAATAACTGAAAATGTGATTTTCCATCAAAGTTGCTCCTTTATTCAGGTAAATCAGACATCAACAAAGGTTATATGATTTTTGCTAAAATAAAATATTTTTTTATGTTTGTTGTCGCATCAAACCTTGTTCTAAATCTGTGGGTGTGCCGCCTGGTGTGTAATGTAGTTGTTTCAACTGGCATTGTAAGTGGAGGGAGACCTGCTCTCAAACAATAAACACACATTTACTTTCCGAAAAAAGGTTAAGATTACCTCGTACTTTGCCAGATGCTTCTCAAAGGATACTGCTCTATGGGATCCAGGTGATAAATCTGGGTTTCGAACAATACCCAATCTCTTGCCCTACAGCTCGTCACTCTTGAGGAACTGCTTATACCCACATTTTCAAATAAAACGAGCCGCACTCCTTGTGGCTTTGTGATCACATACATCATACCCAAAATCTTGTCTAGCAGCTAAACTGCATCTGTAACAGTTCTGCAAATGGACCTGTTATCAACAAATTCAAGTTGCTAAACGAGCTAATTTGGGGAAGAATTATAGGGATATTTCATTACCCTTTGTTATTGGTATTAATGTTCAAAGTGGAGTGCACACGTGTTAATACCAATTTCATTTGAGACGAATATACCTTAATTACATTTGTAAGAGAATATGTTTTTATTTATATAATAAATTTTAGAAAAAATATTATATTGATTATTTTAATATGATTTCGAGTTTAATGATTGGTTGAACAAAAAATATTTAATTTTAAATATAAGTATTAATGTCTTTATATATTTTAAAAGTAGAATGGATACATGTTAATACTGCATTTATTTTAAAAGAATATTCTTCAATAACATTTAGAGAATATGTCACTATTTATGTAGTAAACTTTAGAAAAATTATTATATTTGTTATTTTAATATGATTTTGAGCTCATAAAACATTTAAATTAAAAAATGATTCAATTAATCCTATTTTAATAGAAATTAATAAGTTTATTATATTTTAAACAATTATTTAATTAATAATATTAAATAATAAATATTTATTATGTATTAAAATTAAATATAATCATAATATAAATATGAGTAAAAAGAAAATAAAAATCTATATAAAATATTTATATGATACTCTCAAAATAATATATATATTTTATATTAATATTATAAAATATAAAAAGATTTAATTGTTTTAAAAAATTTATGAATATTTATATAAATAATTATTTTTAAATGATATATATCAAGTACATTCAGAATCATTAAAAATAAAAAATTAAATGAAATGAATATTAAATCTTAAGTGATTATAAGTACATGTGAAATTTAACGATGCAAAGGTACATATCAATTAAGTTTTATAAACTTATAAAAGTAGAGATGTGAGAGATGATTATGATTATTATTATTATTATTATTTCGTTTCGCTGTGTACAATCTCAATCCAAAAAATTACTCACAATCTGTTGTTCAACGCGACAAAAGCTATGCTTTTAAAAGTCTAATATTCACAGGCAACAACCGGTGTGCCTTAACCTGTTAGAACTCGATTAACTGGCGACAAACGGTTTCCCGGTCTGCACGATCGATCCTTGGCGCGTGGGCGAGAAAAAGGGAAAGGATCGGGTGTTCCTTCAATGGGGTTTCATCGTGGGGAGTTTCCCACTGTTTGTTTTTGCCATTCACTATCGGTGTGATGAGGATCCGGAAGCGTTCTATTGCTGTGTTATCCTCCTCTTCCTGCCAAAAAACAGTCACATCTACTTGTAAAGGCGAGGCCGAGGAGGAGGCGGCGGCGGCAAAGGAAAGGGAGTTTCTTCTGCCTCTGGTTGCAGCAGTCATGGAAGTCCAGGCCAAGGCAGACTTCAGTGGAGGAGATGCCACAATAATATCAACATCGGGTCATGAAATTCCTGAGATTCACACACGCCCTGCGCACGACTGGAAGAATTCATTGCTTCGATGCAACCCACCAGGCGAGCCGGTCCAGGTAATCTTCAGATCTTGCCTCCCCTTTGATTTCGGATTACATTTTTTATAATAAGTTTTTGCAACTCCTCGTAGATCACTACGTTTGGAACATACAATGTTGCCCTCGAATCTTAATACTTGCAATGAATGGGAGAAATTTGTTTTAAAAAATGATAGATGGGCCTAATCTGCAGTTGGAGGAGAAAAAAGGGGCATCATCATGTGCTTGTTGTGCATGTAGGCGGTGCGACAGAAACACAAATTAATTGTTTTCGCACCGTCAAAGTGCATACATGGGATCGTGCCTACCAAGGTGCCGCGTTCTGTCCAAATGGCAGGTTACAGCAGTCAGGAGATTCCTAATGGAATTTAATCTATAAAACTTCGTGGGAGGGGATGGAATCCTACAGGCAGTGCAAAATATTTCCAAAAACCCTCTATTTCGCCTCACAATGGATGCAGTCATAGATTTTGTACTAGAATAATCCTAGCTCTGAGCAACTTCCTCATAAACAAAAGGGAATAATTTCTGGATAAAATTGTGTATATTGTCTTTTTTTTATCAATGTTTATTTGAATCACATCCCCATCAAAAGAGTACACACAGTTTTATTCAGAAGTTTCTCTTTAATCCTGGATTCAATTATGAGGGTGATAATGTTATTATTTCACCGGTCCCGATCCAATGTTTTGAAGCCTTCTTAGTGGTTTATTTAAACACACAACTAGACATGAATATGCGGCCTCCAGAGGAATCTTAAACCTGCAGGCATCTGCATATAAGCAACCCTCAATTCCGAGGGCATCAAAATTTACTTTCCTGCAAGGTGGTCCTCGTAGAATAGTTATGACAACAAACAGGTTTTCAGTTCTGCTGTACTCAAATTAAAACGAGACGCACCTCGTAGAATAGTTATGACAACAAACAGGTTTTCAGTTCTGCTGTACTCAAATTAAAACGAGACGCGCCTCGTAGAATAGTTATGACAACAAACAGGTTTTCAGTTCTGCTGTACTCAAATTAAAATGATGCGTCTCGTCTGGTGCAGGTAAGTGGGGAAGGCGATAAATCGAATTTCAAAAGGAATGCGATTAGAAGGTACTGACTGCTGCTTTTTTTTTAATCCAATACAAATAGACCGATAATCCGGCACATTAGTTATGTGCTATGTGAATTAATCAAATCCAAAGTTATTATCTTACGCCACATCATAGACGTCTGATATCTACTTCGGAATCTGATCCTGCTTGGAGAAATTATAGACGTCTGATAGCCACATGTGAATCTGATCCTGCTAGGAGAAATCGAGAGGATAAATCCGGACTCATCTCAAGCGAAGGTATTCGTCTCAGGCTTCATATATTTTCACTAAAGTCTGGCCACTGTAGATCCGAGCTATGGACCTGTATAGTGATTATTGTTAGCATTAGGATTGCAATAGTATTAAATTTTACTTATCTTGCTTATGTAAAATTGATTTTGCTCTGTGTGAAAGAAGGAACGCTGAGCAGCCTTCAGCAAGAAATCTCATGCCTGGATAGAGAGCGAAAGTTGGCAAAATCCGGCCGGACTGAAAAGCATTTTATGCGGAGGGAGAGAGGGAATTATAGCCATTTTGATGTCGGTACAGTCATGAACAAAAGCAGCAAGATCGACTGCACTACCAGATGGCTTGCAGATAGAGAAGAAGATGACATTAAGATAAACAGAAAGCAGACTATTCAGGTAGATACAACAAAAACGAAAGATAAAGCTTGTGATAGCGATAATGATAAGAATAACAATGTGCACGCAGGTAACTCTCAGTGTAGGAGAAGAAATGGAAGGGGGTGGCGGTGTTCGCAAAGAACTTTTGCAGGGTATTTCTTCTGTGAACACCATCTCGGCAAGGACAGATTGAAGAGCATTAACAGCGGCGAGGGTGCAGCTCCACTTGTAGTGAATAACAAAGGTACAAAATTCAAAGAAATGCAGCTCATACTCACCGCTGCTCCTCCTTGTGAAGTTGTGCTTCCATGACGAATCGTGGATTATTTTCTCTCTTTCTGAGAAGCTGGGAATATTTATACGTCAACTGATACGGGGTATGTTTTGACTCTCTTCGTTGTCAGTGTCTATTTATTAATATATTAAAACTTCAATTTAACAGATGCATTTTTACCTTAAAATATTCTTAAATTTTTGGTGATGACCTCATTAAATAAAATAATTCTTTTCTTTTTATCATAAAACTTGTTTCTCAAGTAGCGTTGTCGTTAGCGTCATTCCGTGCTTTTTAAAAATATTTTAAGAACTGTTTGATTAACTCATACCCACATAGTTTTAGAGAAAATAAATTTTTAAAACGTAGAATTATTTTTATTGTCTATTACAAACATATATATAATTTTTGTGACGTGTGACAAAAGAGAGTTAAAAAGTATTTGAATTGGACAACGCATTATGTTAGATGAAAATTTGTTGTGGGAGTAGGGATTAAATTTGATAATTGATTTTTTTAATAGTAGTTTTTTATTATTAAAACATATTAGTAGTATTGATATTAATTTAAAAAAATATTTAAATATAAGATAGTTATATTAATAAGATGGTCAATAGAAATTTACAGTCTATTTTTTATGTTGATAAAAAGAAATTGATTTAAATTAACAAAAAACTCAGTGAGGTATGGCAGTGAGAAACTAAGGTAACTGAAAACAACAACATTACATATTGTAAATAACTAGGTATAGATTATAGTCTTAGAAGGAGAAGGTGGTTGATCATCCTTGGGAAGCTGGGCACTCTAAAAAGAAGGCTCAATAAAAGGAGAATCAATGCCACCCAACCATCCCAAATAGGATTTGGAGGAACCAAATAAACAATAATGCCCCATCCAAGATGTGGGTGAACAACACTACCAACCAAAACATTTACATGCACAAGCAAGCTCCATTGGGATGAGCCAACAACAAAATTATCATGAGGCGGCGATAGACTCCACCCTCCTTGATGTGGAAGAGGAGTGGAGAAGCTTCCACAAGCAGCTTCATTGGTGATGGGGCATCGGGGGAGGAGATTCATGTGTTGAATGATCTTTGAAGGTGTGCCTCATAGTACAAGGAGCACTCCCCTAGTGGTTGGAATTCAAGAGCCACCTTCTCTTCTTCAACTTGAATCTACTTTAAACCTAAAGAGATAACATTCATCTTTTCATTAACAAAAAGAGACAAGCTATTTCTTCATTGTTAAACAACGCTAAATTCCTAACTTTCCATATTTAAAATAAAATGACAGCCATGAAAAAATTCAATATAAAAGCTACATATGACGACAACTAAGTATTATCCCCAAAGAAGGCCATTCATGAAGATGATAGTTCTTGGTAGATGGGTTGAAAGAGGCTATAGATCCAATGCCAAGCAGATTGGGCTTTGCGGTAAGTCCAAAATATACGTTAAAAAGTCTCTGGCTTGGAACAAGCAAGACACTTGTGTTGAGCAATTTAAATATGTAGAAGGTACTCCTCGAGGGGCGGGGCCGGGGGGGGCGGGCGCTGGGGTTTTGGGGGGGAAGACCCTGATAAATCAAGCACCAAAAAAAAGTGAGTGAGTTGCATTTGAGAAAGTAGCATTCCAAATTTTATTAAGTTGTTTAACCCTAACTTTGGATGTGGATTCTACTTAGGTAGATAGGGTTAAGAATATATAAATAACAATGTAAAAGGGTGATAATCAAATCTATAGCAAGCCAATTAAATGTTAAACTCAAATATAACATATATCAAGAATTCATTACACTGAGATAGGCTAAAAATAGTACATAAAACTATGCTCGATATGGAAATGACAAAGAAATAATTTGTATTTAGCTATTTTTCATGTTAAAATAGTTATGGATCTCAAACAGGTAGGGAGCAGATTGAAAGAGAATTCTTGAATAGTCCCCAAATTCTGAATTCTGTGCATGTGGAGCCATAGACACTAGTGTCAACTTTGGACATTTATGTCAACACTACTATCTAAACTGATGTAGGTATCAAGTACAGAATACCTATTGGAAAAGGATGAGATCACCTAGATGTTTTTGGGTTTATCTTTGCCTTCACTTTGGTGCATTCAGATCTGGATCATGGATTGTCACTCCTCATGAAATTATAAAACCCTAGTTTTGCATCTGCATAGTGACCTTGGCAAAAATAGGTTAGTGGGCATATGATTTTGAGCTAATCCCAAATATCCTTATGTCAATGAGTGTTGCCTATATAGCCAATACTCTGAAAAGGGATTTAGACTGATGTAGTTCTCCCCTACATGTCATATTGTGTGTGAATCATATAATATGTGAAAAGTAAGTACAACAATGACCTAGCTTGTAAATTTTAAATTATAGCTCGTAGATCACTCCTTCAATACTTCATACCTATAGATGTGTAGTCCCTATGACTGATAAGCAAATAGGAATAAATAGGGAAGATTTTCTTGATTGAATGTTCTTTGGTATGAATGTTAGGTGAGGAATTAATGAGGAGTGATTGCAAATATATATCACTCTTATCAATAAATATCTCACATTAAAGCACTTAAGGCAGACCATTACAATACATTTCATTTATAAATTAGATAAATTTAGGGTATTAGACACTTGCATCAGAGAAAGACACCTGTATCAATGCAGACATCTATCTAGGATGCTAGTGTTTAAGGAACAGGAAAGTAGGTACAAACTCAAAACTTAAAAAGGTGGAAGATAAGCAGGTTTTAAGCATTCTAGGCAAGATAGCAAGTTCAGGTCATCAACATAAGACTAGTCAAACTAAAAGACAGGTCAAGGGGTAAAAGTTAGAGTAGGTGAGAGACTTATAAAAGTGGGAAAGGTCTAGAACTGAGTGGATCAGTCAAGGTCTAAATTTTTCAAGTGTACAAGATTGAGGTATTATATAATTTATAAATATCATCTACATTCCCCCTTTTAATCTAGTAATAAAATTATTGGTTTAAAGGAGAATAAATACGTACCTAGGTGTGTATAATATACCTTGCTTTTGCATGAGTCCAACTTGAATGCTTTGCTAGTGACTGACTTACAACCAAGAGCATACTACAATATGTAATCAATGCATATAATCTAAAATTGAAAGAATTAAAAAAAAATTATTGAAAAGGCAAGGTTTAGGAGTACACCTATGTATTGGTGTAATTCTCTTGCTTATTGGCAACTTGATTTGAAAGATGTATCATTATGAATCACTAAACATGATATTAGGACAAATTTATAAATCTAGAAAGTGTATATATCTAAGGAGATAAAGTGGGATTGAAAGGCACATGCCCCCAACCTTGGAAAAAATGTGAGTTACCACCTGAAATTTAAGATTAGTTCAACCATGCAACCCAATCATACTTATAACCTAGTGAGCATGAGTGAACAAAGTCAACTCATACTATCAAACTAGTGAGGTTGTATGATATAATCAAGTCCAACCTAAAAACTTGGTAAGATTGAGTGATTTAATTAATTCAACCATAGTACCATAAAATGAACAAAATAATGTAGTAGATTGGCTTAGGTTAGATTTTAAGAGCCCTTATCAAAAAACCCCTTGGATTTTATTGGTAAATCTATGGATAATTGTTTCACAGACATGACAAATTTGATATGCATGGTGATGAATCTACAAGGAGGAGAGGCAAATGTTTTATTTTTTGTATAGCCATTTGAATACACTAGTAAAACACTATATAATGATTTAACCGAATGATACAACTAGGTGGTGTAACTAAATGGTTCAACCAGATAGTGCAGTTGAATGGTGCAACCAAATGGTGTAGCTGGATGACCAGATTATAGTTTAGTGGTGTATTATGACCGGTTGATTGGATCTATCAGTTAGTGCAGCCAGCCAACATGGATGGAATTCATTTGTATGTTATTTATTCAGTACAAATCGGTGGTCCATGCTTCTAGTGTACTAGTTAGTACAATCATTTGGCTTGATACCCTTCAATTACTTGTTTCTTGATAGGGGCACCTAGATCTCGCTATTGGGTTGCTTGTTTGATATCGTGGGGTTATTTTCAAAAGTATAATTTGATGGTTACCTATGGCATTATGTTTACTATATATAATTCAAATTGGATGGCTAACCATGAAATTATTGTAAATATTTGTCAACCTAACCTAGGAAATATCTTACATTCTTAATTTTTAGGCAACATGGACCTATATAGTGGCCCTCCAAAATTACCAAAACTAAATTTTAAAAATAGGAATATTCATGAATTGATGAATATTCATCATTAAAATTTACGTTGGATTGGCTCAACACAGTCCATAAAATTCCAACTTCATGGGTGGTGATAGTCCCTGAGAGTGTTTTAAAATCAGAAACTAATTTGGCTTTTGTAATATTAGGTACACATTGCATAGCATATGTACCCTAGATATGTCTCATGCTAAAAAAATATATAACAATGGTACCAATGTATATAATTATGTCACAACTATGAATCTAAATCATATAACTGTGTGTTTTAGCAAATTTGAAAACTGTGTAAGTGTGGAAAACATGCTTCCAAAACATGCTCCCACCATATATGGATAAATATGAAAAGTGAAATAAGTGACAATGTAGAGGACATGTTTCCAAAACATGCCCCCACTAAATATGGGTGTGTCAAATACTGAATAAATGTGGAGAACATGCTTCCAAAGCATGCCCCCACTGAATTTAAAAACTATGTAAAATGCGAAGAACATGCCTCAATGACATGCCCTCACTAATATGCCCATCCTTTGAGGTGAGGGAAGAATATAAACTAGTAGTTACCTCACCTCAAAAGGATAAGACAACTGGATAATCTGTGAATTGAACCATACATCATATAGAAGAGCATATCTAGGTAAATGTAGCATCAAAGTGCATAGAACAATGTGATCATACGAAAGCCTAAGATTCATGATAAAGATCGTGGCAACCTTTAGATAGTAATAGGATAAGCTCAATAGGAAAAAAAGTGTGTACACAATAGCACTCAAAATCAAGTCAACATACAATGGTCCTATAAGATCGCAAACAAGGGGCATGTTCAAATTTTGCACAATTGAAGGGAATTGGCTTAGTTAAGTGTACATAAAATCAAGAATGGCATATTCAAATGTCCATATAACAAACAATGACATATGAAAAATGTCAAAGAAAGCAATCATAGGCACAAGGGCCATAAACAAAAAGAGCATATTCAAATGCTCTAAGAAGCAAGACAATAAGAAGGTAAGACACTCAAGGAAGTGCATAAAGGAAAGCATAAGCAACTAGCATAAATATATTATAATAGCCCATGGATCAAATGTTAGTAAAAAATGTCAAGTGCATAACATATCAAGTACCTTGTATAAGATACAATCATGGATAAAGGCATGTGTAAGTACACATATGAGCTCAAACATGATAATAAAAATTGATCATATAATGATATAACCTAGAAGTATTGTGATCATAGAGGTGGATGGTCCCAACATCCTTGTGACATGAGAAGAGAAAAAACCCAACATCCATAAGTACATGGATCATGCATCTGCGTATGCTTGTATCACACTCAAATAGAAGCATGAAACACGTGTATGTAGAAGTAAATGATATGTTATCCATCAACATGGAACTAACACATAGATGCCAAAAAGCCAATAGAATATGTAGATGTTGAAAATATTTTTGGATTTTTGAATACTTTTTATTGATTTTTTTTTTTTTAATAGAGTATTATACTCTTAGGTTGGATCATTTGCATTGATCTAGTGATAACTAAGGCAATCACCGTGCACAATGGAAACAAGCTTGAAATAAAAATGCAATTCCAAGATAAATTGACTCATATGTTTTTAAATAATAAGAGCTTTCTTTACATCATTTAAATCCATTTAATGTAGAGAAACATGATACTATACCATTCATTTTTGTAAGAATAAAAATATATAATCTTTATTATTAAAAAAATCAAATAAAAATATATATTTTGATAAATTTTTATACTCTAAAATATTTATAATATATATAGTTGCTTATTTATAAAATTATATAAGTTACTATTATATTTTCATTTTTATTTTTTAATTCTCAAACTTACCAAGTTTGCTATATAATCAACCCTAATAAATTTTAAATTTTGTTCCTAAAATCACATCACAATATTTATTTTATAAACAAAACCTATTATCACATTTCTTTAATATTTTTATTACATATAATATCTTTTACTTTATAGCTTTTAACTAATATTTTTATTTATAAAAAATATAAAAAACTTTAAAAAATTATGTGCATATATATATATATATATATATATATATATATATATATATATAATGGTTTAATAGCACATTTCAATAAAATTTAATCCTAACATTTTTTTAAAATTATATATATATATATATATATATATATATATATATATATATAATGGTTTAATAGCACATTTCAATAAAATTTAATCCTAACATTTGTTTAAATTAAATCAATGATATATATATATATATATATATATATATATATATATATATATATATATATATATAATCTTTTCTTTTCTTTTTATTTAATAATAATAATAATAATAATAATAATAATAATAATAATAAAAAATTTCATTGCATATCATTTTGTACTTCTATCTCTACAATATTTAAATTTATAACTTCATTTTCAAAAATATATATTTCTCATCATTAAATCAATTTAACTGTTATTCTATTTATTTTATATATTATATATATTTTTTGATGAATCACGTTTAATGCGATGATTTTAAGTTAAGAGTCAAGGACTGAAAGGTATCTATTTTGGTAAAGTTGTTTGAAGGTACAATCGGGACCTTATCCCTTTTCACGTATAAAATTTTACTAATAACAAAAATTAATCCCCAATAATTTTTTTTAAACCAAACAATTTCACTAATTAAATCAACAACTATAAAATTTAGTTTTACTTCAAAATTCTTTGAAAAAAAATGTTTGCTTCATTACACTTATGTGTCCTTCACTCAAACACTCAGTAAGCAAAAACATTCCCACGCTTTCCACGCCCACCTCTATTAGCGTTCCCATTGCACTTTTTCCCCACTGAACTATTAAAAAAAGATAAAAATCAGATAATATTAAAAACATAGACTTATATTTGAAATATTACATACATATTATAAATAAATAAATAACATAACATAATTAAAAAATGCATATCATACTAAAAAAAAGTATGTCATATTCAAAATTAAATATATTTTTGAAAACATTACATCCTTTTGTAATAATTTTAGGTGTAAATAATCAACAATACACCAAATTCACTAATTATATAAGTGCCAAAAAGTAAATATTGTATATTTGATTGTAAGTTTATAAGACATTTTAAAGTGGATGTATCATTTTCGAGACCTCTATTATGAGGAGTTTCACCTAAAAATAGACATTTTATTATGTTTGATGGGCATGACAAATGTGTTGAACTATCAAATAATTGAAGAATCTAGAGCTTTGGGGATCAACCTTCTCACATTCCCTGCACACACATTAGCCTCAAATTGTAGCCATTGGATGTAAGTGTATTTGGTCTAGTTAAGGCCTACTTCAGGTGTGAGAAGATGTCATGGATGAATATGAATCATTGTATAGAGATAAAGAGACAATACTTTGACACTTTGAGAAACATAGCATTAAAGATGGTACAAACTCTTAACAACATAAAATCTAGATTTAGAAGGATAAATATTTGGCCCCTAAGCTCTAAGGTAGTAGCTAATGACATGACTCTAAATGAAACATTCCATGTTGAAGAGGATGAATTTAGTATTGTAGAATATATAATGAGGTTGGTAGGGATAGATGAGGAAGACATTCAAGCTGCCATGCAGAAGATGGAGCAAATGTAATAAACAAATGTTGTTGAAGGTGAACATGTAACAAATATAGAAGATGTGGTCAGTTAAAAAAATCATGTTACTCATAGTCAACCAAAAAAATGGTTGAAGATGCAATGAATGTCCTTTCTGATGAAATGGATGCAAGATTCACTTTCAACCTAAATGGTTTAAGTCTGCCTAACCAAGTAATTCCACCAAAATGGTTGAAGGAGGGAACAATAAATCTTGGCCTTAATTGTGAATTAATGGGAGTAAATGTGTTAGTGCCAATTACATCATCACTACCTTCTATCCCACCTGTGATAATTTATTAATACAAACCTTCATGAGGACATAGTAGAAAATGCAGTCCAAGATCTAGATTTTAGACAACCAAAAATGAATGAAAAAAAAATTCAATATCATCATTTCTTAAATTTCCAATGCAAAGGGTTGCAAATAAATCTATAAATAATGCACTCATGCTAAGAAAAAAATATCAAATACTCACATTAGATGATTATAGACAATGTTTTTAGAATAGGAGTTTGCAAGAAGGAGATTGAGGATTTTAAAGCAAGGAAGAAATAAAAATTTGATGAGAGGAAATCCCTTAGGCAAGATGAGAGGGAAAGAAGGGAATGATGGAAGATTCAAAACAAAATCAAAATTCAAAAGGAGTATGAAAAGATACAACAAAGGCAATAAAATGAGAAAAAGACAGAGTGTGATAGAGGGGATAGGGAATTCAAGAAGATCATAAAAGAATTGGAGAGGTAAAGTGTTTAAGCATCAAATCCAACCCTCTATGTGAACAACACCATGCATTTAAATAAATGATAAACATTATATCTAAAATTACTTCATGTGGAAGCCCTCCTCCTAATTTTGTTAACATTTTAGCAAATCTCACTAAGGAAACAACCCTTGAAGGACTAACTACCACTCCCCTTTATCAGAATATAGGTGTTTTATGGTTTTTGGGGATTTTCATAGAAAACACACAAACTGCTAAATTATTTGAAAGGAATGATAATATTCATATTTACACTAAAATACAATCAATAATATAGATTTTTTTAATTTAGCATGTGTAATAAATATAAGTACAAGGTAGCTAAGGGATAAAAGAGAGCATATCTTATTTGATTTTATGTTTTGAGGTATGATAGTGATCAAGAGTTGTCACAGGGATGCATTATATGATTTGATCTTATTTTTTCTATATTTTGACTATTTTTCCCCATTGGATGGTTATGTCGAACAAGGATAGTAGCAACGACAAAGGTGTCTACCTCTAATGTAAGTGTTCAGTTGAAAATACACACAAGAATGGATCCAAATTTATGCTAGGCCTATGTTGTCACCTTTATAATTTCCTTGTGCCTCAAATTATGCCTACATGTGCACCAAATTCATCTAATGCATGAAACCCTAGTTATTTTACATTGGACCTCATGTAACTTGGCAAAAAAGGGTTAGCACATCAGTTGAGCTAACCCTATCAACCCTATTTTTTATTAAATGTTGCCTACATAGCCAATACTAAGAAGGCCTCAAACTCACATGTAGTTCTCCCTCCTATGCATGTGTGTGAAATTGTAACTATGCAACTATATGTTGTTTCTCCTAGTAACCCTTGGTATAAACAATGCAATAGTATATTTGATCTTTTGAATGCTTTAAATGTTTAATTTAATATTATAATGATAGCTTGAAATATACAATATTTTCTAATTTGGTAATTTATCAAATCAAATTGTTAGTTAGTGTGATTAGATTATATCCTTTGTATATATAGGGACCTTTTGATTTTAAATTAGGATCTGGTGATGTGTGAAAAGATGAAAATAGGATGGGAAAAGAGGGATAAAATAAATGGTCACAAAGTGAAATATATGGAAAAGGACAAAAATATAATCCTAGACACCTATGTCGTAATTGGACATTAGTGTTGAGACTAGTGTCCAAAATGAATGCAAGTATCTATCGGATAAAAACATATATACAACAAAAAACAAAAGGTAGGGATCCTTGAAATACATTGGATGAAGGGTAATAAAATAGCATACATGCCCAAGGGGTAGATAAATCAAGTGAAATAATATGGAACCGAAAATGTCCACAAGAGGCTATATCACTAGATATCTAATCCTCAGTCAATATATGTATACATGTAAAGAGGATATAAAAACATGTTACAAATTTATGAGTTTACCAAATATGGATGTCTACATTTTACCCTCCTTTAATATAGTAATACATAAAAAATAAAATTACTAATTTAAAATAAAATTAAAAAACATGTCATGATGTGGATAACATACCTTGTCTTTGCTTGAGTTTTTTTTTTAATCTTTCATTTGAACATTACCTAAAACCAAGAGCATGCCACAAAGTAATCAATGTATATAATGTTTATGTAAGAAATACTAATAATTATCATAAATAAATATCATGTATAGAATACACTTGTGTATGTGTAGTGTAGAAATGGTTCTAGAGTACTAGAAACTGGAGAAGTAAACAGGGGGCTTGCAGCCTTATCCATCATTTGGACAGGAAGATGAATGAAATTAAAAGTGGTCAACTTGGTTGCACCATGGTGGTGTTGTACATGGAATATGGAGAGTTGGGATGTTATCATACCCCCATCCTAGAATAGGAAGAGTGGTGCTTTGGTTATTGAGAGTATTGTTTCCTAACCAACACAACTCAAGTGCAAAAGATATGTGTATATAACTCAATATAAGATGAGTGATGTAATAAATCTCAAACCAAAAAAAATTAGTGATACAAGATGACTTAATCACTCCAATCTAACCAAAAATATCCAACCACTGCAAATGGGTAAGGCTCAATACAGTCCATAATAGTCTAACCTGGGTATCAGTGTGTAAAATTCCATGATATGGTAACCATCCATATGATTTTTGAAATATGAAACTGATTTAGATTTTGAAATGTTAGGCACAGATTACATGACATATTCACTTTAGATATATCTCATGTTGTAATCATGTAGAAAAATGATACCAAATTATAGAATTATGCCACAACTACAAATTTCAATCATGTAACTATGTGTTTTCACCAATTTTAAATTTTGCACAAGTGTGGGTAGCATGCTCACATAAATTTCACCCACTATATATGGATAAATCTAAAAACTAATATAAGTGCCAATATTGGGGACATGTTCCCAAAACATGCCTCTACTGAATTTGGATATGGTGAATACTGAACAAGTGTGGAGAACATACTTCTGAAGCATGCCCCCACTAAATATGGAGAATTTACAAATTGTAATTGAGAACATGTTTGTAAACATGCCCCTAATAATATGAACCCTATTTTTTTAGGATGGGATATAGTACCTTCTATTCATATCCTCATAAAAGGAAAAGATGATAATTTGCTTGATGTGGGGACAAAGTTGCATGCTGGTAGTATTGGTGGCAGTAATTTATACCATTATTTTGGTAATACCCAAAATCTAGTATAATATCTCTATGTAGAAAATTTGTAGTGATTTTTGGTATTATTTGAATGTTTTAAAATTTTGTATAATAAGAAATAGCTCATTGTTTGGATTTAACGTAACTTGTGGTTTTAAAATTGGACAATCGGTGCTTAAGATATGCACGTCAAGTTTGTGTAGAAGTTGTATATTAGGTAATTTGAATAGAAATTTTAAGTCATTTGCATTTTGAACTTTTTGAAAATTTGAGCTCTGAGTAGAAGAGAACCATGTCATATAGTAGAGACCCTCGACTAAGGTGATTTTATGTACTCCAAAAAACACTTGCTGGCCAGGAATTTGCTGAATTGGTAAGTAGGTTTAGTTATTAATTTATTTTTGAAAATGTTTCATTTTTGGCATGATTTTTTATTTCTATTTAGATCAATAGAAACCTATGTTGACATCCAGGACACTTTTGTTGGTAATATGAAGCTAGTGTCTGAGTTTAGATGCAAGTATCTAATGTTACTGTTCTACATTAATGCTAGTATTTGATGCTACTATATTTTTATTTTATGAGTATTTTATTATAACATATATATTTTTGAACTAAAATGTGGTTGATAATGATTATTTGTTGATATGTTTTTAGTTACATAAGGATATACATATTTGGGAGTTTTGGTATGGTAGACATTTTTCAACCCTGATAGAGTTGGGTCTGGATGTGGTTGACTGGTCCATTTTAGATCAGGTAGGGTTGGGTCACATTTCATGATTGGGATAAATTCCATATGATATCTGTAGACACTCCTTTTGGTCACTTTCATGTCTAAATGGACACTGGATCAACTTCTTATAAATAATGCAAGTTAAGCCTATAAATCACTATAATGCTCAGATTCATCAATGCACATCATGTGCATATTATAAACTACATCAATGTATTCTTAACTATGGAAATGAACTATACATAATCATCATATTTTTCTAATTCATCTCTAGCTAAGTTAAAATCTAGCAAATTAACCTTTTCGACCATGTGTAAGGGACAACTTGTCAAAATTTAGAAATGACAATTAACTTGATCAGGATAGCTTAACTAATTAAAGCTAATTAAATGCATATGTGAAAATGCCATGGCTAATTTATTGTTTAATTTATCTTTTAAAAAATCCATAAATCTATATTGATGACATCATCATGACATCACATAAATATTTAAAATGATGTCACTATCATGACATCATATTTTGTGAGTTGTCAAGCACTCATAAAATATCAAACAAATATATGGATTTGTGAGCCATGCTTATTAATTGAAAATATTAATGGCTTGTCCCTTCCCAAACCTAACCATGGTTAAACTAAACCTAACCACACTTGAGTTAGAGTTAGTTTGGAAGGCTATAAATACAAGGCTTCACCCATTGTTCAACAAGCTCTTTTGGTGTAAGATTATCATGCAAAAATACCTTCAAAGACCTCTTTTATAGTGTTATAATGCTCATTTGTTGAGAAAAAGCGAAGTGAAAGCCAAAGCCAAGCCCAACATTGCCAAGGTGACAAAGAGAGATGATGCAAGGAGCACCATTTCCAAATATTATTTGATCACATGATCAAGCACATTCTTCCATGACCAACATATAACCCTTGCTCTTAAGGAAATTAAATATTGCTTGTTTTGTCTTCTATTGATAGTTGTATTTTTCTCTTGCTCCTTGAGTGTTTAGGCTAGATGTGTTAGTTTTATTAGTGCATATTTTTTTATCATACTAACACAATACTAGGATCCCCTCTTGGATTCCTATTGATTATAATATTCATATTCTCATAACCCTATCCAAGAGGTGGAACCCTGATACATGTATTTTCTAGCTCCTCACAGGTGAGATGACAATCACATTAGAGGATGTGTATCATATTTTTTGACTTCCTATTAGAGGTGAGAGAATTTAGGTTGTTGGAGATGGAAACCCTAGTTATATTTAACATTCTCACATATATCTCAGTGGATAAAGGGCTCTAGATGTAGAACCGAGTAGTATAATTCCTCTAGACAACCTTATTAGAGGTGATGTTCCACAATTGCAAAAGTTTATTTGTGTTTTAATGGCATCATTCATAGTAGTAAAGGGTGGCACAATGGGTATCTCATATCACATGTAAAATGTATTTTATAATTTGATATTGATAATACCAGATATTTTTTGGGTCACACTATATTATCCCACTTATATAGGAATCTTTACAGATTTGCATTGGAGAGCCATGGTAGAGGGATTGGAGTAGGGACTATTCTACATGTTTGGACATAGTGAATATTCTAGCTCCACATCCTACTGATGAGATAAATCACATGGCTCCCCTAACTATGGGGATGATGTAGGATGTATGTATGGTTATATGCAATAATGGGTGGGAGCCTGGTGGACATTATTATTCCTTATTGTACTTTCCCCAAGTGTCATTCCTATGGAACAAGGGTATGTAGGAGGAGAGATAGGTGGATATGTAGGTGATGGTGGCCCTATAGGATCGACACAAATAGACAAGGCGAACATTAGAACCACATGTGAGTATCATAATTTTAAAATTTTATAATTTATTTGGGTATAATAATAGATAAAGTATTTTGTTATATAGACGTAGTTAACTAGGATTGTATATCGTGTGTCTAGAAGCAATCAAAATTGGGTAATGATAGTAGACCATGAGATATAGGCCATCACACATAGCATACCCATGGATATAACCTAAGATGGTTTTATTGATAGGGTAGTTGATATTATAGGTGCCCATTCACCTTTATTTGATCTTGTAATGAGGGTTTTGACAACATATCATGCTATGGTAGGAGCATGAGGAGCTATGTGCTAAGTTTAGATAGATGAGACATCCTATAGTGTAGTTCCATAGAGATCATGCAGGTTCTAATTGATTGATATGACACTCTATGATGTGAGCATGAGGATACAATGTGACATTTAAGAGCCTTTATGTCATGTCCTCTTTTCAGTTGACATGTTCTGAGTTCATGGTTAGCCTATTATGCGACCCTTGTAGGCTGATAGGAGGGTTAGAGGGTCTCGATGGAGATTGGCATGGCTTCGTTTAGCAGAATTTTTCTAGTTGGCTTTCATTTGGGCTCGATTGGACATGTATTGAGGGAGATATTAATATTTGATTGATTTAATCAAATATTAATTATTTGGTCTAATTTTAATTTAGAAACCCTAATTCTAATTTAAGAAAACCCTAATTAGGGCAAGCATATATTTTGAGGGTATAAGGGTTTCTCATGGAGGCCATTATTGATTATGAATTGATTATTGATTTTTGATATTGAAGTAATTCTTTAGTGAAGACTGAGCCAAGGGTTCCAGGATTCCATTGCGGTGGAGAACGTCAACTCTTCATTGTGTGTGATTCAGAGGCTGTGAAATATTAGCTGATCTATTGCCAAATTGAGAGATAGCTTCATACAGAAGTTATCATAGAGGTTTACAGATTTGAGAAGTAACTTCATACAGAAGTTGTCACAGAGCTTTCCAGGTATTTTTTAATTTAGTTTTTATTCAATAAATTATACAGATAGAGATTTTTTGTATTAGAGCCACATATCTTCAGATCAGGGGTTGAAAACAGACAGGTTGTGCTTAATTGGCGGCCGTACAAAGTCTGTACAGGCCCGTACAGAGCCACGCAGATACCGTCCTCGATAGACAGAGATCCCCAGTGACCGACATCGACCGACTGAAGACCAATGTCGGCAGAGAAGGACCGACAGTGACCGATGTCAGTAGTATATCGATCGACGCTGATGACTGTGTGTTCGACACAGCAGGCCGAGACTTCCAGATTCAAGCTTAACTTCCATATTTGCAGAAGATCGGGGTTTAAGACCATCTTTTAATATTCTTTTATATGTATGAGAGAAGACTATAATTGTAATTATCTGAACAAGTGATAAGATATTTGATTGGTAGATAAGAGATTTATTGTGGTTTATTTATTATTTGGAATTTATTCTACAAGATTGTATCTTTGTTCAGAACTATTTGTGTTTCTATATTCTCTATTTGAAGGGGATATTACAGTGGTATCAGAGCTTTTGTGTAGAAAAAAGGAGCCCCTAAGTAAGGGACATCACAGTGGTATCTGAGCTTTTTGTTGTCTAGAGTCCCTATTGATTGGGGACATTACAGTGGTATCAGAGCTTTTTGTTGTCTAGAGTCCCTATTGATTGGGGACATTATAGTGGTATCAGAGCTTTTGATGGGAAAAAGGAGCCCCTAAGTAAGGGACATCACAGTGGTATCAGAGCTAAATCCTGCCATCCTGAGGGGTTGACAATCTTATGCAGCCATAAGAGTTGGGACCACAGGTATTTCAGGCGCAGTAGAGCTTTGCTTGAAGGCACTCAAGTGTTAGATCAACCACCGATCATCATGAGTGATAGACGTGAGGGTAGCCCACCCAGGGGCCACAGGTATGATGTTGATCAGGACACCAGAGAATTCCACCGTGCTATGATGATAGGCCAACAACAGATGAATCAGACAATACAGAGACTCACTACTATGATAGAGAGGATGAATGCACCTGATAGATAGAACATGGGGACCAAAGAGATGACAGGAGTGCTACAGTTAATCAGAGACCATAGCTAACCCATTCTAGGACCGCTGATAGACCTACATGGCCTATGTTTGTACAGGATGAACCAGAGGAGGCTCCAACAGAGGAGGAGGTAGGAAATTCCCCATTTGCAGATGTTTACATGGATGC
This sequence comes from Torreya grandis, assembly GCA_037957365.1. Lineage (NCBI taxonomy): Eukaryota > Viridiplantae > Streptophyta > Pinopsida > Cupressales > Taxaceae > Torreya > Torreya grandis. The sequence goes on from JARHVA010009272.1 coordinate 177,364, forward strand.
AAATGATGAGTGGGACTTATTACCTCCTCATGTTCAACTGAGGAGAGAGCACTACAGATTAGTTAGACAGGATAGAAGGCCTAGAGTTCAATTCAGTGAGCTAAAGAAGGCTACTGGCAAGCTTTCTTTGATTACTTTTGACGGTAGCAGCAAGATGATAGCACAACCTTGGGTTCATAAGCTTGACACATTCTTGGTATTGAGACAAATGACAGAGATGGATGCCATCAAATATGCCACTCTGCACTTGGATGGAGTAGCACATGATTGGTGGTACCATGGTATGGTAACACTTCAGCATAACCAAGTGACCGAGTACCAGGACTTCGTGGATAGATTGGTTGAGCAGTTTGACAAGAAAGATCCTGAGGTTTACTTTTGAGATCTGGCACAGTTGAGACAAACAGGGAACTTGGAGTCCTTCATTGGTGAGTTTCAGAGATTGGCAGTCATGGTGCCAAATATTTCAGAGCATCGATTGGTAGTTCTCTTCATGGAGGGATTGACAGAGCCATTGAGAGGTTGGATCAAAGCCTTTGATCCTCCTTCTTTACAGGTAGCTATGAAGAAAGCGCGTAGTATGGAGATGGCAGCCCCATCCCATAAATTTAACTCCAGAGGTACTTCTTCATCTAGAGACCATAAGTGCTCCAACAGAGATATAGAGAGACCGGATTTCAATATAGATAAATTAGGTGTAAAGAATCATTCAAAGGCCAACCCAGCAGCACCACCTTTGGATCGTGAGGCGCTTAACGATCTACACAGGAAGAAGCTTTGCTTCTACTGCAAAGGTCCATATGATATCCATCACGATTTCCCTTTGAGGCCTAAGGGCAAGGCAAATCGTGTGATGTGGGCATATTATTAGGATTCAGATTCAGAGGATTTCAAACAGTAGAATAGTTTTGAGGGGGCAGAGGCAAAGGCTTCAGGGCCTAAGGCAGAGGTAGAGTTAGAGCTTCACTTATAGGAGGCATGCCTATCCAGCATTCAGTCAGATGAGTCATTCAGACTCTGTGGAGTTTTGGCAGGGCAGAAGGTTATCACCCTTCTTGATACAGGAGCCACACATAATTTCATAGATGCTAGATTTGTGGAGAAGCGTGGACTCACTACCAAAGATTTTGAGGGCATCAGAGTTAAGGTAGCCGATGGTCACACTCTTAGGTGTGATCGTATGATTAGAGACCTTCCATTGTGCTTGAACAACTATGAGTTCAAGGCGGATTATTATGTGGTGAACATGGGGGATATAGACTTAGTCTTGGGTATGAAGTGGCTTCATTAATTTGAGGAAATTACTCTTCGTCTCAAGGACATGGAGATTCTCTTTGATGTTGATGGGAAGACACATATTCTTAAGGAAATACGGGGCAACAGCTTCAGATATATGTTTTTTCATCGGATGGAGATGCCTATACCACATGACATGATGGAGTGCGATGATGAGTGCACATTGGCACCAACACAAGAGAGATATGAGTTTGAGCTTGGTCTTGAGGTGAGTTTAGTTCAGGAGTTATCACATGTGGTAGGGACTCAACTTTCTGTTACAGTCGAGTTACAGGTTGATGATGATATGACTATTTCTAGCCTTCACAATCCAGTTTTAGATATTATTCAGGTAAGGAGTTTGCTTGCTGATTTTCATTTATGGATTGGATGTTGGGGTGCTTATCTTAGTACTAGAGATGATGTGATGCCATTAGATGAGATTTGGGATGGACATGGCATGGAGTTCTTGTTAATTGCCAGTGGTGGAGATCATGACTACATTTGGGATCCAGGTGGATTGGTTGATTTGTTATTCAGCGATTGCTTGAGGGCAAGCAATTTTAGGAGTGGCAGATTGTCATGTCCCCTTTTTAGTTGACATGTTCTGAGTTCATGGTTAGCCTATTATATGACCCTCGTAGGTTGATAGAATGGTTAAAGGGTCTTGATGGAGATTGGTGTGGCTTCATTTAGCAAAATTTTTCCAATTGGCTTTCGTTTGGGCTCAATTGGACATGTATTGAGGGAGATTAATATTTGATTGATTTAATCAAATATTAATTATTTGGTTTAATTTTAATTTAGAAACCCTAATTCTAATTTAAGAAAACCCTAATTAGGGCAAGCATATCTTTTGAGGGTATAAGGGTTTCTCATGGAGGCCAGTATTGATTATGAATTGATTATTGATTTTTGATATTGAAGAAATTCTTTTGTGAAGACTGAGCCAAGGGTTCCAGGATTCCATTGCAGTGGAGAACGTCAACTCTTCATTGTGTGCGATTCAGAGGCTGTGAAATATCAGCTGATCTATTGCCAAATTGAGAGATAGCTTCATACAGAAGTTATCATAAAGGTTTACAAATTTGAGAGGTAACTTCATACAAAAGTTGTCACAGAGCTTCCAGGTATTTATTTTATTATGTTTTTGATCCAATAAGTTATACAGATATAGATCTTCTGTATTAGAATCGTATATCTTGAGATCAGGTTGTTCAGCTATCAGGGGTTGAAAATAAATAGGTTGGGGCCCGTACTAAGTTCGTACAGGTCTGTACAGATCTACTTAGGCACCGACCTTGGCAGACAAAGATCTCCTAATGACCAACATCGGATGATTGAAGACTGATGTCGGCAGAGAAGGACCTATAGAGACCGACGTTGGCAGTATATCGACCGACGCCGGTGATTGTGTGTTCGACACAGCAGGCCGAGACGAGACAAAATTCAGGTTTCATTTCCAGACTGGCAGAAGATCAGGGTTTTAAGACCAAATTTTAATATTCTTTTATTTGTATGAGAGAAGACTGTAATTGTAATCATCTGAACAAGTGATAAGATCTTTGATTGGCAGATAAGAGATTTATTGTGGTAATTGTTTATCTGAATTTATTCTGCAAGATTGTATCTTTGTTCAGAGTTGTTTGTGTTTCTATATTCCCTGTTTGAAGGGGATATTACAGTGGTATCAAAGCTTTTTATTGCTATATATCAGATCTTTGCTTAGATAAGGTATCCCCTAAGTAAGGGACATCACAGTGGTATCAGAGCTAATGCTTAGAAAAAGGAGCCCCTAAGTAAGGGACATCACACTTTGAGGAGAGAGCATGTGATATATCTCACGCACATGAGCCCAAGTTAGATCCTGGTGCCTTGACATTGAGAGGTGTGAGGACAATAGATATAGATAGCGATGAGGAGTACATACCTAGGCATATGTACCTGACATACATTTGATGTTTTTATTTGTATGAAATTTTTATCATTTTATATATATATATATATATATATATGACTTTCTTCACATGGTTTATTTTATGTTAAATGAATGTGCGACATCTAGCATTTTATATTTGATTGTTGTATTTATGTTTACAATGTATGATTAGATATTTATAAATTATATAACTAATACTTTAATTTAATGAAATATATACATTATATTTATAATAGAATATTCATCATATGAAATATAACCTAGAAATAAATAAGAACGCCTGACTATAATGATCATGGGCTAGAGTAATTGTGGATTTTTTTAGCTAACTCTGTTGTATCCATACAAGTGAATTTTTAATATGTAGGTACCAGCTTTAGAAGCCAAATATATTATGTATATACATCCCTTCCACATGTCCCTCTATTTAGGACCTGATCAACCAATGGTTCCTTAATAGGATTAGTGTGAGAGTGATCAGTCCTAGTAGAGAATACACTAAGAGTACTTCTACAAGTGGTCATCTTTTGTGAAGGTCGATGGACATTTGTGTTCCTCAAAGGGAGTATCATGGGATGGCTTGACCCTATTAGACAATCCTCTAGGAAAATTATGTGAAATAGGTATAGATATGTCTTTCTGATATAGAATAATGCTATGATCGACTAATTATTTAGACTTTTTCTCAAGAACAAAACACTCATTATCTCGGTGTCTATTAATACCATTGTAAGTACAAAATTATTTTCCTTTTGCCTTTTCAAATTGGTGTGGTGGATAATTTGAATTAGGATGAATTGTTATCATTTATTTATCCAATAGTTTGCATAATATATCATTTGGTCTATCACCCTACAAACCCCTATATGAAAATCGGGGGTTTGACTCAATAGCTAATGTCAAGGTCACCAAATTTTTTATGGTTTTTTGGTATTTTCATATAAAACACACAAAATGATAAACTATTTGAAAGGAATGATAAATTTAGATTTACACTAGAATACAATCAATAATATAGATTTTCCAAATTTAACATGTGTAATAAATACAAGTACAAGGTAGTTAAGGGAGTAAAGAGAGAATATCTTTTTTTATATTTTATTCTTAGTTATGAAAGTTATCAAGAGTTTTCATAAGGGTTTTGACCTTGTTTGTTCTATATTTTGTCTAATTTTTCCCACTGGATGATTACGTTGAACAAGGATAATAATGTTGATGTAGTTGTCTACCTTTGATGCAGGTGTCTTGTTGAAGATACACATAATAATAGATCCAAATTCAAGTACTGAGAATACACTACCACATGTATAACTACCGTGTGTCTCAAATTATGTCCACTTATGTGCCAAATTCATTTAATGAATGAAACCCTAGTTATTTTAAATTATAACTCCTATAACTTGGTACAAAGGGTTAACATGTGAGTCGAGTTAACCCTTATAGCCTTGATTATTGCTAAGTGCTTCCAACATATACAATACTCCAAAGAGGGCCTCAGACTCACATTTAGTTCTCCCTCATAGGCATGTGTGTGAAATTGTAAATGTACAACTATATGTTTTTTCTCCTAGTAACCCTTGATACAAGCAATGCAATAGTATATTTGACCTTTCGAATTCTTCAAATGTTCAATTCAATAGTGTCATGCAATTTGATAGCTTGAGATATAAAGTATTTTTAAATTTGGTAATTTTTCAAATCCAATTACTAGGTAATGTAATTAGACTATAGACTTTTATATATATGGACCTCCTGATTTGAATTAGTATATAATGACATGTGAAAATATAACAATAAGATGGGTAAAGAGGGTTAAACAAATGGTCACAAACTAAAAGATATAAAAAGTGAAAAAAAGATAGACTGGGACATGTGCATCATAGTTGGACACTAGCGTCAATGCTAGTGTCCAAAAAGAATGCAGGTGTCCAGGGGCTAAAAACATATAGACAATAGAAAAAAGGGTAGGGATCCCTAGCATACATTGGATTAAAAGTAATAAAATAACATACAGGCCAAGGGATAGGTAAATCAAGTTGAATAATATGGAACCAAAAAGATCCACAAGAGGCCACATTACTAGATATATAATCCTCAATCAAAATCTGTATCTATGTAAAGATGCTATAAAAACATGTTATGAAATTGTGTTTGTACCAAATATGGGTGTCTATAATAGGCAATGAAGGGCATAGCTCAATGTTTCCACTTTGGATAGTGTAATTTTTATTCTACCTTAAATAAATAATTTGTATTTTATAGGTAATGATCTAAGTGAAGTATATTATATAATCATTATGTTCCATTATTTGAAATTTACTTATTATCTAAAGTAATGAAATGTATTAATTTTTTTAACTAATGTAATTAAATATATTAAGCAATGTAATGAGTATATATTGTATTAAGTTTGATTATGTAATGTAGTGAAAATTAATTCTTATCTACTTTTCAACATGTAAATGGATCATAAGCTTAATGAAAGGTATGAAACCTTCACCTGAAAGAGATTTCCCCATTGTTATTATTTGCTCTTAAATTCAAAATATTTAATCATTGCCCATAATAAAAAACATCAATAACACAAATAAGCAATACAATCAATAAAAAGTTTAACATCTCAAATCATTTATTAAATTTTAAAAAATAAGTGTAAGAGCATTAAAAACTTCACAAATGTAAATTATGTTAAGAAATAAAAAAGAATCAATGTAACAACATTAAAAACTTCATAAACATATACTGTGTTAAAAACACAATGTGAAAAATCTAAAAGTACTATAATATTTACAAACATAAAAAAATTCAAGAACCACAATGTTTATAAAATTTTCATAGATGCTATAACTTTGAATAGCCCAAAAAACATTTACCTTTAAAATAATTAAACTTATGTGGAAAAAAATAATTCATAACTGAATTAATTGACAATAGAACGGAAGACATATCAACAACAACTATTGCAAATAATAATTATAATGTTGAAAATGTGAATGAATAACACAACATGACTTCACATCAACATATCAATAACACAACAAGATGAATTCAAAAAATGATTTGGTTTGATACATATGACTCAACATTTAATGGTATGCGAATGAAAATATTAATTTTGATACAAAGACAATAACATTTACTCGTATGTGAATAAAAATATTTAGGGATTCTATCTAAATACTAGTAAATAGCCCTTTTTTGCATATTAATGACCCATATAAACTAGACATCAGTACTCACTATACAAAGTTTAAAAACAATCAATCAAAATTTATTTGTATGTCAATAAAAAAATTAATTTTGATACAAAGACAATAAAAATTAGTAGTATGTGAATGAAAGTCTTCATTTTAATATAAATACAATAACATTACTAGTATGTGAATGGAAACTTTCAAGGCTTCCATCCACATACCAGTAAATGTTTAATCTTCCATCATAATTTTATTACTATTTCCATCAAATTGGTATTTGTGTGTATACTATTAAATGTTCAGTCTTCCATCCCAAGTTCAAATCTTTCTATCCAAAAAATCATTTATGTGTGGGACCATTTAGAGGGTGCTTATATAAGCCATGAAAATTTGGAGGTAGGGAAATAGAAATGCATCATGTATATAAATAACACAACAACATGAATGTCTATGACAAAGAGTAATTTTAATGTTAAAAATGTGATTGAATAAAACAACAAAAATATTTCAAAACCACATATCAATAACATAGCAACATGAATTCATAAAAGGATTTGGTTTGATGCATTTGACTCAACATTTATTGGTATGTGAATGATAATCTAAATTTTGATACAAAGATAATAATATTTTCTAGTATGTGAATGAAAAAATTCATGACTCTCATCCACATACTATTAAATATTCACTAGCACATGTTCAATTTGTAGGTTGTTCAAAGTAGGTAATGTTTCAGCCCTCTAACATGTTGAAGCTATAATCTTTGTTAAATATTACATTTTGCATAAAAATCCTTTGGGTTCCATTATATCTCATCTCACATTTACTTTGAGTGAGTGACATTTTAACATGGTATGCTAAACATGATTAACATGACACTTTAATACAAATAAATTCAAATGCATCACAAATATACATAACACAACAACATGAACTCATAAAATAATTTAGTTTGATAAAAAAAAAATTGTAATAAAAAAATAATAAATTTTGGGAAAAAAATGTGTTTTTTTAATTTTGCCTTGACATTTTGGATCACCACCCATGATATTTCCTCAAGAGGATAAGATTTATGATTGAACAACAAGACCCACACTATTGAAATAACATAGAGAACAACAGTCATATGAGGTATTAAATGAGAGGGTAGACATTGCCAAGTTTTGGAAATGTGTCCACCTCCCTTATTTTAATTTTTAGCCTCGTACCCCAATGTGATTATGAAACCCTAAATTTTTTAATTCAAATTAAATTATTAGTCCCTCAATTTTTAACCTGAGGCTTAATATGGGTATTTGATTAAAGATGTACGTAATGAAATGTTGATTTTAAATACTATGCAATTAAAATTATAAGACAAAATTAATAGATCTATGAAATATAAAAATTAAATTTACATAATGTAATCAGGATTTAAATTATTCTATATAAAATTATTTAATTAATTAAGACCTTTATGAAAACCTAACTTAAAGGTTGTTGATAATCAGTGCCCTGGTGTGACCTATTCCTAGGCCCTCGTCTCTAATAAGATTAAAGGAATGTTTACTAATTTCAATTGTTTACTTTAATTTTTCACTTATGGAAATGGATTTCCATTGAGGATGCCAGATTAATCTCTATGGAAAGCCATTTTCATAAGCAAAAATTAAGGGAAGCCATTGAACTCAGTAAATGCTCATTTAATCTTAATAGAGATGAAAGCCTATGAATAAGTCAATGGAGACCGATTATCAACAACATTTAGGTTAGGTTTTCATAAGGGTATTAATGATTAATTAATTTTAAATAAAATAGTTTAAATCTTGATTACATTATGTAAATTTAATTTTTATCTTTTATAGATCTATTAATTTTGTCTTATAATTTTAACTGCATAGTAATTAAAATCAACATTACATTAAGTAAATCTTTAATCAAATACCCATATTAATCCTTAGGTTAAAAATCAATGGAATATTAATTTAATTTGAATTAACATTTTATGGTTTCATAATCACATTAGGGTATGAACCTAAAAATTAAAATAGGGGAGGTGGACACATTTCTAGAACTTGGCAACGATTAGCCTCATCTTTAATACCTCATGTGATTTTTGTTCTCTATGATATTTTAATAGTGCAGGTATTTTTGTTTAATCATAAATTATATTCTCATAAGCATCATGGGTGGTGGTCCAAAATGTCAAGGTAAAATAAAAATAACATATCTTTTTCCCAAAATCTATAATTTCAATTTGTATGGACTGTGAAAGCATAAAATATTTAATAATAACATTTGTTGTTATGTGAATGAAAAAATCCTGAGATTCCATCCAAATACTAGTGAATATTGAGTCATATGTGAATAATAATAATAATATACTAACAATGTGGGTTCAACTATGGATAATGTTTCATCCCTCCAACATGGTGACGCTACATTCTATGTAAAACTCTGCATCATGCAGAAGAGGCATTTGGGTTCTATGAGATTTAGGGGAGAGTGACTTGAATAAGACATGTTGAAAATTTTGTATATTTTATCTTTGGAAAAATTAACTCACCACATTAATGGAAATAAATCCTACCAAGTGTTTTCTAACATGGCCCTTCCTTGCATAATAATGATACAAAGATGATATCATTTACTGGTATGTGAATTAAAACCTTGAGGGCCATCATGAACATACCAGTAAAAATGAATAAAATGTAAATGCATACAAAAATAATTACAATAATAGTAACAATAATTTTCATTCCATAATATTTAGGGGAGAGTGACTTGAACAAGGCACACTAAATAGGTTAAAGATGGCGCACATGGTGATGTTAACATGCCATGATAATTAAAAAAAATGCCACCATGCATATTTGAAAATGACCATTACATATTAATAACATAATAATATTATAACATGGACCTTTTTTTCATATTAATGAAACAAGCATGTTCCAATATGTCCATTTAATTCATAAAATAATTTGGTTTGATACAAAAACAATGACATTCACTAATATGTGAATGAAAACCTTGTGGGCTACCATGAACATACTAGTAAAAGTTGACTCAAATGTGAATGCATGAAAAAAATATTGGAATAAATAATATGGGGGGTGAATCATTTTCTGAACATTTGTCTTACTCAATTCAATTCAACATTCCATGAGATATTCACTCACATGAAAGATTAATGCATACATAAGCAACTATACAAGTAAATCATAAGAGAATGCATAAGTTATGTGGGAAACCCTCTTGGGGGATAAAAACCACTAAACCATGAACATTTAATAATCTCTTATAATTTCAAGATTCAAAATTTAGTGAATTACTAACTTCACAAGGAGTTGTAACCCCTACCTAGTTGAGCACCCACCCAACTAGTCTTCTACAAGCTCAATCTTGTAAGGAGGATCCAACCCCCTTAGGTAAATTATCACAAAAAAATTCATATATGATCTAAAATCACCTTATAACACCTATTTTTAATATTCAACTTATGATTACCTCCTTTTTTTCACTCTTTACCCTTCAATCTCACTCAAATAGCCTCTTAGGCCTTCTCACTCAATAAGCCCTCTCCTTGGAAATATTGGGTCAATTGACCCTGTTCAACACCTATAGAAAAATATCTAAACATTAATTTCATATTAATCTAAATATTATTATTATTATTATATTAAATCCCTAAACCTATTCACAAAAACTCTATATCCTTCACTCAATAGCTCAATATTTTAACTAGTCCAAATAGCCTTATTAGGCTTTACCTTTATACTCAATTATTTATTTCACCTAACTTAGTCAGAAAATATACTTACCACACTTGGATTATTATTTAAATATATCACTACACATGTTTCATGAGTCAAACAAACAATACATTAGTCGGTCATAGTCCATAAGAACCAATTTCACCATTACGCCTAATGGAGACCTAATGCAATTAGATCTGTCCTATCCACACGTTACCACTCAGACCCTTAAGAAAACTTCATATCTTATCCAATGGATGAAACAATTAATAAATTAATAAAATATACCCTTTATAATTTTACCTTGGTTCCCCAACTTCATTTAGTCTATTTCACTACTTGGACCTACCAATTAGGTCTCTTCGCCAATAGGCCTTTTTACTACCTACAAGTCTGTCTTAAAAATTTGAACCATGTACACAAATTTGAGACATATAAAATTAATTAAATAATATTAATAGGTTAATAATTAATTAAAAACCATATAAAAATTCTTTGGTATCCTCCACACAGGCCAAAAGGCTTCAAGCACACTCTTATAGATAGCTTACTCAAAAATACCAAATATTATCAAAACACAGTCAAATTCATTTAAATTAAAAAACTTGATCAGGAACTTATAATGAGATAAAATTAATTAAAATTATCCTATTATTAATTTATAGCACCTATACTAACTTTTAATCATTCATCTTAGTGAATTTTGACTCAGAAACATCTTTTTCATACACACAGAAAAGTTGCTTTTAGGTCCAAAAACACAATCAAGAAAATCAAATTGTAGAACACTTATGGGGGAAATTATGTTATATTTAAATGGATTTGTGTGAACCTTTATCATCCTTATATAATCTTTGTAAATATTTAAGAGTAATTTACATGTTAAAAAAACTAAAATAGGTCAATTTGAGCATTTTGATCCAAAACCAATTAGATATTTCCTATCGGTTCTATGTAAGGTTTTTAGGAGGGTTTTGACTACCTTACCTTCTTATCAATCATTCATAAAGAGTTTCCCATAAATCCTAAAACCAATGACAAGGAATTGAATATAAGGACCTTAAAAAATTAAAATTAAGTGATAAATCTCTCATGAAAAGGCTTCATTTGCTAACGAGCATGAAAAACACCTTCTCAGGTCTACAACCCTCAATTTTATGCACACAGTCAACCTTATCATCAAATTTCTTGATTTTTCCTATAGGATATGACTTAAATTTTTTTTAAACATGATTTATATGACCCCTCACACCTATTTATATTCTCTTAGGAGATATGCCATCCTTATAAATTAACTTGACCTCTCATTATACCATTATAGGTCACTTTGTGTATTTAAACCTTATACTGCTAGTCGTACTTGGACTATGAACACCACCTAAAACCTCTTGTACTATCTTTAAAAACTAATCCACATTCCATAAAACATAATAAAATTCTCTCACACTAACACCCATTCTCACTTAGGTCTCCAATGGCTCAACTCACCATGCTACTAGGCTTATATCACTAAGACACTAAGCTTGCAACTTCTCACTAGGTCTCTTCCTACAGGAGATAAGCTTCAATATTTTCCTTTTAAACTTCTCTAAAGGATTATTTGACTCTTTACCATGTTATCATAGCTTATAATACTTACTTATGACTATATTGACCTTGTATGACATTAAAAACTTAGGGTTCATCCAAGATTCTCCCCTTAAACCTTGCACCTAATTTTGACATATCATCAAACCTTAGAAAGGATATTAGGTTGCCTTAAAATTTTATCTCAAAATAGAAAAAAAACCTCTTAGTTACGCAATATTTAACCAAGCATGAAATCAAATCTTATTTTTGATATGAGAAACACTCAACTTGAATTTTGACATTAATGCCTTAAATACCATCATTAGGAACATACCTCAGTAATCTCCCCCTTTCTCATTGAAGGTAAACATTTATTAAACATACAGATCATTCTCCAATACTTGAATTTGAAAAATAACCTTTCCCCCCTTTAACATTAATGACAAAGTTTCACCTTCTTGGCAGGCTATTTTATCCTTGGGCCAACTCATGAGATATTATTGACTTCCTTTGTCTCCATGAAGATTCGATACATTTTAAAAACTGTGACTTGGTTTGATCAGGTCATCATAAAAAAAAATTGTGATCACACATGTATCATGCTCCTTCATAGATCTACTATGATTGAAACCTAAAACTGAAGGTTTTTGTAAGGCCATAAAACTCCCCCTATGAGCATGTATTTTTTATGCTTCTTACATGCTAGCTGAGTGCCTCCATGAAGCCTAATGGAGTCACCTATTCTATAGAGAACTAGAACAACATGGTTCAAGAGATTCCCATATCTCCATGTATTTGTAGGTCTGAAATTCCTTCACAATCCTCTTGTGCCTAATTTGTTCTTCTGGCTTGGCTCCTTCAGTCTTTGCTTGAGCAACATTTTGAATTGATTCATTGATCTTGTTTCCTTCATCAACAAATAACGTTGATAGAGAAAATTCTTGGCATTCCTTTGCATCTTGATTTTTCTCTACCATGGAAAATAATACATTTGAACTTGTAGACTAGTTATCTACCTTAGTTACCTTAGGTTTCCACTTGTTATTTCTTTCTTGTGTTCTAGAAGCCTCAAACTTCTTGTCTTGTCTTGAAAAGTCATGTTTACAGTACCTTACAATGTGACCAAATTTATGATAATTGAAACAAGTGATCCCTCTATATGGAAATACACCATAACCCATACCTCTTGGTTGATGATTCTTCTCATAGTTCCATGAAGGACCTTTTACAATGCCTTGAAAGACCTAAAATACCTTGCTCTATGACCAAATTGGTTACATGAATAACAATGGCCATTGAAATGATTAGTATAAATTACGGTGTTAAGTTGACTAGAATTATTGGAATTCATTTTATTAGAACCATCCTTCTTAGGGTGATTATTGACCTTATTGACTTCATTTGTGTCCTCTTGATCTCCAAAGAAACCAAGACATGTCTTACCATCATCAATTTTTTGACTACTCATAAGGTTGTCTAAATCATTTGTGCTCTTTTCAAATATTACAAAAGAATTAACCTTACTTTATGTTTGTTCCAATTCATATATCAAATATTTCACTTCATCCACATACCTTGCACATTATTCTTCTTTTGCTTCTAGGCCTACAGTTATAATTTCAAGTTGAATTTCCACTTGTTTGACTATTTCCTCTTGCTCCTTGGAGTTGTTGCTAAGTCTAGCTTCAAACAAGTTTATTTTCTCATCATAGTATTTGATAAGGGATATAATCACCCTATTATTTTTCTTGACCATATTTATTTCTTCTAGAGTATTCATCAATTCAGCTTTAAGATCCACCTCATTACCTTCATCTAAATCACCAAAAACACCTCCAATCCATATGGATTCTTCTTGATTTGAGAATCTTGATTATTCAACAATAAAGAGAACCTCATTAACATCAAGTCCATCACGATCAATTTTTGCATCAATTCTCTCACTTTCATTAGATGAGATGCAATCTTCCTTGGTGTAAAGACTCTTTTTGTTTTTGAACAACCTTTGTCATATCTTCTAAAGCTTTTATTGCTCTTATCAGAAATGTAGGACTTTTTGTCATCATCATGAACTTCATCATGATATTCATCATTATTATCCTTGTGATTATGAGGTAATTTTTTATAAAAATGTCTTATCTATCCATAATTAAAACATTTGAAAGGTATTTTTTTCTTGTATTTACCTGAGTCTATCTTCAGCTTCCTTATGAACAAAGATATCAACTCATCATCATCAATATCAGATTCATCATTATATTTATCCTTATTTCCTTGTGTCTTTTTCTCCTTTGGATTATTTTCTACCTTGAATTCATCTTCCTTCTTTATAGGTCTCCCTTCACTTGTCCTCATCTCATAGGTTGTTAAGGTTCCATGAATTCCATCTATCTCTAGCTTTTTAAGATCCTGCATTTTTTTAATGACGCATAATTTGGAATAAAATTTTGGAGTTATATACCTTAGAAACTATTTAACAACATTATTTTATTTCAATTCTTCTCCTATACCTATTATGCTGTTGACCAACTCGTCAACCCTCAACAAGTTGGTAGAAATGGTCTCATCTTCATTCATTTTTTGACTTTCAAATTGTCTTCTTTGAGTTTACAACTTGACCAATTTGAATTTAGATTCACCTTAATGAATATTTTTTAATTTATCCCACATTTATTTTATAGATACAATGTGTGTAACTTTCACATGTTTTACTTCAGATAGACCACACATAATCCCATTCATTGCTTTTGAGTTGTTATCATTGGCGTTCTTGCCTGTTACATCTGTAGGAGGTATATGGGGTGTAATATACCCATCCAAGACTAATTTTCAAACATCATGACCTTGATATATTAGATATTTCCTCATACTCACACTCCAAAAAGCATAATTGGTTCCATTTAACAATGGAGCTTTGCTTGTCGAGAATCCACATTTTACTTGACTAGCTATCTTATTTTGTTTAGGATCTCCTTTAGGTTGTAAGACCTCATTAAAAGGACCTGATCTAACAAAAAATGTTTGAAGAAAGAATACTGAGAGAGGAGGTGGGGTGAATCATTTTCCCAACATTTGTCTTATTCAATTCAATTCAACATTCCATGAGACATTCACTCACATGCAAGGTTAATGCATCCATAAGCAATTATACAAGCAAATCACAAGAGAACACATAAGTTATGTGGGAAAACCTCTTGGGGGATAAAACCCAATAAACCATGCACATGAAATAATAAACTATAATTTCAATATTCAAAATTTAGTGAAGAACCTACTTCACAAGGAGATGCAACCCCTATCTAGTTGAGCACCCACCTAACTAGTTTTCTACAAGCTCAATCTTGCAAGGAGGCTCCAACCCCCTTATGTAAATTAGCACCAAACAAGTAATATATGATATAATATCACATTATAACACATTTTTATAATATTCACCTGATTATGACCTCTCTTTTTTTCACTCTTTACCCTTCAATCTCACTCAAGCAACCTCTTAGGCCTTCTCACTCAATAAGCCCTCTCCTTGGAAATATTGGGTCAATTAACCTTGGTCAACACATGTAAAAACATATTTAAATAGTCATGACATATTATTCTCAATATCTTGATGATATTCAATCCCTATACCTATAAAAAAAATCTATATCCTTCACTCAATAGCTCAATATTCTAACTAGTCTAAATAGTCTTATTAGGCCTTACCTTTATACTCAATTCTTTCTTTCACCTATCTTATTAGAAAAAATAATTTAAAAAAAATTATTATGATTTAAATATATCACTAAACACATTTTATGAGTGAGAAAAATGATAAATTAGTCGGTCATAGTCCATAAGAACCAATTTCACCATTAGGCCTAATGGATACCTAATGCAATTAGGTTTGTCCTATCTACACATTACCACTCAAACTCTTAGTAACACTTATTGTATTATAAAATGGGTGATAAAATTCATAAATGCCTAAAATATACCCTTTATAAGTTTTATTTATGTCCCCAACTTCATTTAGTCCATTTCACTACTTGGACCTACCAATTAGATCTCTTCACCAATAGGCCTTTTACTGCCTATAAGTCTATCTTGAAAATTTGAACCATGTACAAAAATTTTCCACATAAAACATTAATTAAATTATATTAATATTCTAATCATTACTTTAAAACATACTCAAAATTATTTGGTCTTCACCACATAGGCCAAAAGGCTTCAAGAACACTCTTATAGAAAGCTTACTTAGAAACACCAAATACTGTCAAAACATAATCAAATTAATTTAACTTTAAAAACTTGATAAAAGATTTAAAATGATTAAAAAATGAATTAAAATTATCCTATTAGTCATTTATAACACTTTTTATAACTTTGGATATTTCATATTAGTGAATTTTGACTTAGAAACATCTTTTAACACACAAAAAAAAAGTTGCCTGTAGGTCCAAAAACATAGTCAAGAAAATCAACTTGTAGAACACTTATGGGGGAAATTATATGATCTTCCAATCTATTTTTTCAACATTTTTAATAATTATATAATATATGGAAATATATATTTCATGTTCAAGTATCATTATTGGTCTTTACAGACCAATCTCATTGTGTCACTCTACACAAACTCCATTGTAATGGACATGTCAATTTGATGATAATATTTTACTTGAATATAGGCATAATAAATACTTAAAAATAAATTAAATATGAGTAATGGGTCTTTAATGATGACCTCATTCCTTTTGATCCATCCCTAATCCTCTATAACGAATCCCTAAACTTATATTCATTCTTGCTTAGTTTTCTCATTGTTATGCTCATTAAGCCAGTTTAGCGATAGGTTACCTTCCATGACTGATTTTGCACAATTTTGGTATAAAAAATAATCAAAATATTCTATGGGAATAAAATATAATTATTTCACATCATTCTCAATCCAATTTCATGCTTTGACCTTGTCAACCTTGCCTATAGCATCAAAAACCCTAAAAATAAGGGGTTTTTTATAGCTTCTATTCACTCTTAAGACAAACCAAAACCACCTGAGGAGAGATTGAAGAGTCATTTACATTTTAAAGACACTAAACTAGGTAAATTTTATCATTTTGACCCAAAAAAAATATATCTTTCCTATTAGGTCTATGCAAGGATTTTAGGAGGGTTTTGACTACCTTACCTTCTTAGCAATCATTCATAAAGAATTGCCACTCGATAATAAAACAAATTCCAAGGAATTAAATATAGATACCTTATCCAAATAGCATGAATTTCTTATTATCTCATGCAAATGTTTCACATGCCAACAAGCATGAGAAAATTCTTCTAAGGTCTACAACCCTTAATTTTATGCACACAATCAAACTTATCATCAAATTTATTGCTTTCTCCTATAAGATATGATTTAAAAACTTTTTCAACATGATTTATATGAACCATAAAACCTTTGTATATAATTTCAAGATCTATGGTATCCTTTTAAATGAACTTGACCTCTCATTAGACCATTATATGTCACTTTGTGCATTTAGACCTTATACTACTAGTCTTACTTGGACTATGAACACTACCTAAAACATCTTGTATTATATTCAACACTTAATACACATGAAATAAAAAATCATAACATGTTATCACACTACCATCCTTTCTCACTCATGTCTCCAATGGATCAAATCACCATGATACTAGGCTTAACTCACTAAGACACCAAGCCTATAACTTCTCACTAGGTCTCTTCATATAGGAGATAAGCTTCAATCTTATCCTTTTAAACTTATCTAAAGGATTATTTACCTCTTTCCCATGTTATCATAGCTTAGAATACTTACTTATTCCTATACTGACCTTGTATGCTCTTCAAAACTTAGGTTTCAGCCAAGATGTTCCCCTTGAACCTTGCACCTGATCTTGACATATTATTAAACCTTAGAAAGGATATCAGGTTGCCTTAAAATTTTCTCTCAAAATAAAAATAAAACTTCTTAGTCACACACTACTTCACCAAGCATGACATCAACTCTGATTTGTGATATGAGAGATAATCAACTTGACTTTGACATCAATGACAATATTAATTCATTAATACCATCATTAGGAACATACCTCAACAAAAACACCATGAACATAATATCCAAAATAATAACCATAGGAACATTAAAAAAAAAACATAGTTGTGGATTTAGTCACAAGCACACACTTTTGGGTAATGTTTCATCTCTCTAATATGCCAATGTTAAAAGCTTTATGCGATGTTTCATTGCACTAAAGAGGAGGTAGGATTTCATGAATATTTGGGGAGAATGACATGAAAAATTATGTTGAATAAGTGGCTAATGGCACACATAATGATATTAACTCAAAATAAAACTTGCCAAGAGTATATCAACATAGCATATCATTGCATATTAATGACCCACACATCTTCCAACATGGCTCGTCATTGAATATTAATAACCCATGCATATTTAAACATGGCCTTTCATTTTTTATTAATGACCTATGTTAATTTGACAACATGCCTAAGTGCACAATTTTTTAAGCCAATGTCAAAAAATGTTCTCTTGTATATTGTTATTGGTCAAAAATATAAAAATAATTAGATAGTTGGGTCCCAACTATTAGTCACACCTATAAAATGACATGCTTTGGTATAAATAGTCATATGAATTAGAAAACATAGAATTACCACCTGGATGACTTAATTAAATTGAAAAATATTAAACTATCTAAATCTGAAATTTTATATTAGGAGGTAGTGTGCACTAAATTTTAGATCCAAGCTATATTACTAATTCTAGTAATAAAAACCTAAAACTTAATCAAACTAATAGGAATGAATAAAAGAGGCAATCAGCATAATAATAACATTCTTACCATCATTTCACCTCCTTATGGATCCACTCTAGGATTTGCAAATATATTATTTGATGCCCAAATTTTGAAATGTTGGATTACTTGCTAAGTCTTAATAATGGCTTCCAAATGGTTGAATGAGCTTGATGATGACGTTATATGGATACAAGAGAGATTTATGGATGCAATATAGTATCAAGATGATGGCCTTATGGATTTTCAAGTTAGTTTGGCGATGACCCAAGCATGGCTTTTATAGGATGGTGGAGGAGATTTTAGGGAATTTTAAAATTATTTAGAAGTCTCTAGTTTAGAGACTTCTAGAATCTTAGAGGATCTTCCCTAGTTATAGAGGTTTCTTGATTATATTAGGGGATAATGGGGGATTAGATGTGAACTAATGAGGTTTAGGATTCATAGGAATGTAGGAAAGGCTAGGCTGGTAGGGTAGCTAGGGGGTAGTTGAATAAATAGGAATTTTAAATTGGCTAGTAGGCTAATGGGTAGATTAGTGGCTAAGTAGACTTGTTATTAGGTTAATAGGGTAATTAATTGGTTATAATGGTATGTAAAGGTTAATGAGATGTATGAATGGGATGTGGGTTATTAGTTAATTTATCTAGGAAATATGAGAGTTAGACTAAATTAGTGGAAACTAATATAATTAGTATAATTAACAGGGCAAGCATAATTTAGTGCATACATTTTTTTATTATTTAAAAGGGTATTTTGAGTAGAATGAAGTGTAAGAAGTAAGGGTATTTCAAATAAAAACCATGATGTTAGATAATGTCAGATGTTAGTAGGATATAATTCCCCCTTGAGGGAGCATGTGGGGAGAAATCGACCCAGATGGTCATTCAAAATGAAATCCCAATGTGGAAGAACATCACAATAAGATGGGGTTGGTATGCCCCAAGAGTGAATGGGATAAAATATCTCAAGTGATGGGTTATAGAAAAAATACTAATGTCTAGAAAGTATTTTGATTAATAGGACATGAGTGATTTAAATAGGATAGGTTTAAGCCAATGATAAATCCCATAGCAATGATACATGTTGGGGAAAAATTAAAAATGGATAAGAATATTAAGGATTTATGATCGGTGATAGAGAGCTACTTTTCATAAGATGCGGGGCTTGAATATTGACATGTGAACATCGAGAGACTAGTCTGAGGACAGGATGGTGATAATGGATAGATGGTGGATGAGCTATCCCTGGGTGTAAAAGTGGGACCAAGTGATGCTTACATAGTCCTAAAAGACCTTAGGCCTATGTAGTTCTTGATGTAGGATAAGGTGGATGATAAGTGGGTGGAAATTCCATGCCATAGATGATGTTAAAAGGTGATTAAAAGTGATTAGATTAGGGTAGTTGGGAATTTGGATGATATTAGAGACATTTAGTGTTAGTAATGGGTTGTGAAGGGCATACAAGGGGGTCATATAGGACAAAAGGGTAAAAATTAGGTCATTTGCACTTTTTGACTTTTAGTGATTTAAGCTCTAAGGTGTAACCATAGACCAACTACCTTGAGCTTCCCATCATGGTGAGAGGGTTAGAGAGCACTAGAGAGAGGTTGATGTTGGACCTACAGTGAGAAATAAGACCTTAGCTCAGTGATTTTATGGATTTTTATTACATATTATAAGGATTTTAGAGGGATTTTTACAAGAAAAAATGCCACTCGAATCGCTTCAGCAAAATTATGACTGTCAATTTTTCCCTCAGTTTTAATTTTGTCATCATGATTTGTGGTTTTGAGGAAGTAATTCATAGGATTGCCATATTGTAAGTACACAATTGCGGTATTACAATACTACATGTAGGGAGTCATGATATTGTAATATTATGACTAGAGAGTTTGATTTTACAATATCACTAGTTAGGGAATCATGGTTTTATAGGTTAAACAAAATTGTAAATGTGGAGTGATGGTTTTGTCAAAACTTCCACTAAGGTCATCCTCACAATTGGTGATTTAGTAAGGGCTAGGAAGAATGGGCAAGTCTTAGGTTGGATGATCTAGGGAGTCAGATTAGTTAGTTAGATAAGTAGGTTAGAGGGATAGGATGGGGTAGATAATCAAGTGAATGTTAGTGAATACTTTAGAATGGAGTGGGTTTATTAGGTTAATTATCTATTAATGTTTAAGGGTATGTAGATATGTGATATTTTGGGTAATGTTGGTGAGATAGGGGTTAGGCTAGGGTGGGAGATTAATAAGGTAAGGATAGGGATGGCTTAGATGGGTTAGATGGGTAGAGGTAAGTTAAGGATTAGGGATTAGCTGGGATGTTTAGGGGACTTGGGATAGATAGGATAGGTAAGTTATGATAGGTATTTTATGATGGAGGTAGTGATGGGTGGATGATGATTGGTGTAGGATGATCTGGGCATGATGGCATCATAGTTTTAGCATCAAGAGGTACTTCATGAGATGCATCCACTGATGGAGGCAAAGTTTAGGTTATTAGAGCTTATTGGTTTACATGATGTAGCTACTATGATCATGATATACATTGATTGATCCTTGGTTATAGCATTAGGGGAGAGTTGGCATTCATAGACCAACACCTTTTATTTCATCATGGGTGAGATGATGGTCACTCTAGAGGATGTCTACAATATTTTTCATCTACCAATGTGGGGAGACTAGATATACTGTAGGTATCCGATACTGGTCTAAACATTATAGTGCCTAGTGAGGGGATTATAGGTGGGGATATAAGATAGATATGTTGATATTGATAGGTGATTACATGAGGGTACCTGTTGTCAACCTGGAGCTACACCCTGATTTGAGGACATGCACGAAACGGCCAGTCCTCTATCCGACTGAAACAATGGGATCTCCTCACAAGTGTGGATGCCTCAATAGTGAGGAGAACCTCCAGAGAAGGTTGGTTCCTATATGATGTATCAATTATGATTCCTACTCTATGCTACAGACTACTATGGAAAAGGGAGAAGGAGAAACTTAAAGGGAAATCCTACCTAACAGGGGGTGATACACCAGAACTATGATCCTACTCAAATCGAAACCTTGAACACTGAGCGAACAACAGAGAAGGAAGACCTTAGACTTCAATTAATCACTTGTGCATAAGCATTTCATGCAGAGGTTCGGTCTAATAACTAAAACCTAAGGGAAATTGTGGAGAGAGGTCTGATAAAAGACACTTTGCATCCACCTAACATCCACTTACAATTTCAGCAAAAGACAATAATGAACACTTCAACATGACTTGCACAAGGACAATATAGCAACTAGGTATGAAAAAGAATTTGGGAAGGAAGAAAAAACTCTACCACTTATGCAAATTACTGAAGAAATATACACTATGTCATGCTTGAAATATGAAAGTACAGTCCTTATTGATTGAAGAGGTTACACAACTCTTAATGGCAGAGTCTGGTCTAACCAAGAGAGATTTTGGATGATTTTTAACCAAGGCTAAAAGCCATTATATAGCAAATTACAAGAGGCCAAAGATAGCCGTATAAACTTGAAGAGAAAGATCTTCTTTTGTTAACTCAAGCTTTTCTTGGTCTTAAAATAAAATATGTTTTTTCTCTCTGTCTTTGCATGAATTTTGATGAAGCACACTCATCCTTGTCATGAACCATCCACCTCTTCTTTGCATGGAAATCTTCTAATTCTAGTTGTGGCGTTTGATCAATCAGTTAACTCCAAATATGAACCAGTCAACTCCAACTATAGACTCGAAATGCCTGTTGAAGCTAAATTTGACCTTCAGATGCATGTGCTATAAGAAAACAAATAGGTCTTTAATGATTCATTAACTGAAGCTTCGACCGATGTTTTAAAATAGCCTACTCTTTACATGTAATCGGCTCTATTTTTGGCAGTATTCATCTCTTTTGATAGTTTATCTATTTTCAATTCCTTCAGGGTCAGTCGGCTTCAATTTATTTTCAGATTTTTTTTGTCTCTTGCTTCCAACGGTTACTTCCCGCTGTCAAAATTTGATGGCCTGCGGGACGTCACCGAAAGCTTTATGTTTCCTTCATAAATATTCTCGGGCTTATGTCTCTATTATTTTTCTCTTTGTCAGCTCGCTGAGTCATAATCGCGGGCTGGTTTTGCATGACATGCTGTCCAGATTTCTTCGCCTTATATCCTGCAGCCCTTTTTTTTTGTTTTGAACACCTCTTGTGTAACTGTCTTTGCCTTTTGAAAAAGTTTGGGGTTTTATAAATGTCTTGAATTGTCTTCTTTCACATTCCTTCAAACTTTTTGTCTGAAGGAATTCCTTCAGACAATAGTTTGAAGGATTCTTTTTTTCTTAGCCTGTGCTCTATTGAAATGTGCCTTTTAAAAAAAACCTGGGGTCTCTAGTAGGCAGTCCACGTAGTGCCCTTCCCCTTTTATATGTGCTCCGCAGCCTGTCGCTCTTTATATGAAATGTTTTTCAGGATTCTAATGTGTCCTCCAGCAGTCCCTTCACGCAGTGCCTTTGTGTCAGCTAGCAACAGTCCACATTGTCTATGTGTCAGTCTGCGTGACCTCCAGCAGGCAGTCCAAGTGGGAAGAATTGGAGGCACCCACTTTTTTTTGTTGCAAAAGCTTGTGTTTTTGGTCTTAAGATGCCGAATTCGTTCAGACTTTTTGTCCAAAGGAATTCCTTCAGACAAAAAGTTCGAAGGATATATCCTTGCCCTTTGCTTTTTTTTTTACGTGCCTTTCGGTAGCCCACGCGTCCTCCACCAGCTTGCAACTCAGTCAATAGGGTGTCAGTCCAGTTAGCTTTGAGATTCCAAATGCGCCCTCCGCTAGCCTGCAGTCTAGTCATCAGTCCATGACAAGGTGTCAGCTATGGCAGTCCACATTGTCTATGTCTAACTTTTTTCATTGAACCACTCCCTTTGAACCCAATGTTGAACCAAATTTTGGTTCAACCAGTTAAAAGGTTCAAGCGGTCATTGAACCATGGATTTGAACCAAAACATTGTACTTTGAACCATGCGTTGAACCTTTTGACGTTGAACCAAGGCTTTGAACCAAATTTTGGTTCAACGGTTCAAAGTCGATGAATTAACACATTGAACCAATAAATTGAACTCTTTTGAACTACGGCTTCAAACCTTTGTTGAACCCAGGAAATGAACCAAATGTTGAACCAAATTTTGGTTCAATGGTTCAAATAAAGCCTTGAACCGACTAACAAACCGTTTGATTGAATCAAAGAAGTGAATAGACCCTGCACTCTCTGAACTGGTTTTGAAGCCGTTGAACCTTGAAGCAGTTGAACTTTGAACTTCGACAAATGCGCTTAACTCCAGCTGATGACGTTGAACCTTTGAACCCATCAAACCCGTTGAACCAAAATGGTTCAAGGTTCAATGGTTTAATGGTTCACTTCTTGCCTAGAAGCTTGCTGATGGATGCTTTGGTTGAACTTTGGCATCGGACCAAACCTGAAAATGACTGAGTGCTGGAAACTTGTTCTTTTGAGAGCTTGCCAAAGGAAAACAGTGCATTCTTCCTTCCTTGGCTAGTGATGATAACTTTCCACGTGGCAAAAATTCTAACTCGTGGAAGATTTGTCAACATTCTGGTGACTCAACTGGGAAGCATGCCTACTATGCATGAGGATCCAAGCCATGTATAAACGCTATATGAATCCTAGATGGTGAATCTGATCTCTGATTGAAAATCCACTCTGATCATTGCTGTAGTAACCTCTTCCTTCAAAATAAGAAGGAGAACACACGAAAGCAGAAAACTAACTAAAAAGCAAATGTGCAAACAAGCACTTATTGAACAAAATAGAAGCAAACTAATGTGCTTTTACAGTGCTTGGAGGAAAGTAGAAACAACTAAAATAACCTAGTTAACCATGATAAGGTACGATCCACCTGGATCAAATGGAAAATTCTTGAACTCGCTCCTTTCGAGAGGTGGTACAATTTGCAAGGCAAGGTGTTTTTTAGTCATAACCTTTGATGAGGCAGTTGCCTTGTTGACCAACTGTATTAGCACCTTCTTGAATGAGTCATCAATAGCAAACCAATCACCAACAAAGATAAACTCACCAAATATTCCCTGATTGTTCTCGGATTGCTTGTCATCTATCACCATGTCAAGTGATACCCCATCTATGCATGCCTTTTAAGTGACCACATCCTTCTTATTTACCGCTGTGAGTTCATCCAGCTCTTCAAGGAGCTTTGAATATGCAACCCAATCTGTACTAGGATCTTGAATAGGTGATTCTTTATCAAGCTTCTTATAAACATGCTCTTTGATAGCCAACACCACTGTACAAAGCTCTTCAATCTCTGGTAGAGGCTCAAGGTACAACTGCCAATCATATTTTTGTTCCTCATTTTGATCTATTTGAACTGAATCCGCTGTCATGCTATCTAGATCCTCCTCAATAGGAGATATCTGTAACTCATGTATGACTTCCATTTATACCAGTGCCTTTTGAAGTTCATCAAGATCAGTCCTTCCACTCTCAGTTATAACTGGACGCTCAATTACAACCTTAAGAGAAGTAGGAATTTCCTCCTTAAACACTTCTGAAGCATCCTCTACACGTTCTTTAAGAACCTGACCTGTAGCTGCAACCTCTTTCTCAATACTCCGAAGAACAGGGTCTTCTTGAGGAGGGGTGATGGCGGGAGGGTGATGGAATTCACTTGTTTGAGAGGGAAAATGAAGCATGGGAGATTGATCATGATTGGATTTTGGAATCTTGAGGGAAAAGGAATCATCTAGGGAGTTTTGGAGGGGGGAAAGAGAAATTCTTAAAAACCTCTATATTCTATTCTTTCCACTTGGCCATTACCTCATCAAAGTTTGGAACCTTTTTGTCCTCCTAGACAACCTGAGCTTGAGAGATGATTGGTGAGGTAATGATGGGAATATAGGAAGGTCTAGTCTCATAAATAGCCACTTGAATAGGCTCTTGACTCCAACTAGGAAGCTCCCTTGGCACATACTGGGCATGGTTAAGAGCTTCATAAGAATAAGAAGCACCATAGCCTTTTGTAGACAATTTGTTTAACTCGATTCTCTGCCATTCCCAAGCCTCCATTTTTTCTAATACGAGAATACATAGTCCATTTATCTCTTCTGGATCATTAGACATGTTTCGAAATAGACCATTTATTTCCTCATACTGAGAGTTAGAACAAACCTTTCTTGCATATGCCAGTATTCTGAGCTCTATTTCATTCATGTTTTCTTGAAGGCGATACTACTCATATGTAACATCATAGCCATATGGGGAAGATGAAATCTGATCCTGAGACTGATATGGATTACCAGGAAGGTAAGAGTCATGTTCTTGATAATAAGGATTATGAGAAACTTGATAAGGCTCAACATAGCTTTGATAATAACCTTGATGAGGCTGATTAGGCTCATAGATATCCTGACCAGGCTCGCATGATCCATCATTGGGCTGATAAGCAAATATACCATAGGAATTCTCTCCATACATAGCCATCAAAATTCATTTGAAATAATAATAATAGACTTACATGGAAGCTGTCCTGAACTGTTAGAAACAACTGCTTGAGCTTGGAGTCATCGAATACTTCTTGAAGAACACTGCTGTAACTGTGATTTCATAAGAACCAAGAAAAATGGGTCCCACCGGGTGTGCCAAAAACTATTGTCAACCTGGAGCTGCGCTCTGATTTGAGGACGTGTGCGAAACGGCCAGTCCTCTATCCGACTGAAACAATGGGATCTCCTCACGAGGGTGGGTGCCTCAATAGTGAGGAGAACCTCCAGAGAAGGCTAGTTACTATATGATGTATCAATTAGGATTCCTACTCTATGCTACGGACTACCATGGAAAAGGGAGAAGGAGAAACTTAAAGGGAAATCCTACCTAACAGGGGGTGATACACCAGAACTATGATCCTACTTAGCTCAGAACCTTGAACACTGAGCGAACAACAGAGAAGGAAGACCTTAGACTTCAATTAATCACTTGTGCATAAGTATTTCATGCAGAGGTTTGGTCTAATAACTAAAACCTGAGGGAAATTGTGGAGAGAGGTCTGATAAAAGACATTTTGCAGCCGCCTAACATCCACTTACAATTTCAGCAAAAGACAATAAAGAACACTTCAACATGCCCTGCACAAGGACAATATAGCAACTAGGTACGAAACAGAATTTGGGAAGGGAGAAAAAAATCTACCACTTATGCAAATTACTGAAGAAATATACACTATGCCATGCTTGAAATCTGAAAGTACAATCCTTCTTATTGATCGAAGAGGTTACACAACTCTTAATGGCAGAGTTTGGTCTAACCAAGAGAGATTTTGGATGATTTTTAACCAAGGCTAAAAGCCATTATATAGCAAATTACAAGAGGCCAAAGATAGCCATATAAACTTGACGAGAAAGATCTTCTTTTGTTAACTCAAGCTTTTCTTGGTCTTAAAATAAAATATGTTTTTTCTCTCTGTCTTTGCATGAATTTTGATGAAGCGCACTCATCCTTGTCATGAACCGTCCACCTCTTCTTTGCATGGAAATCTTCTAATTCCGGATGTGGCATTTGATCAATCAGTTAACTCCAAATATGAACCAGTCAACTCCAACTATAGACTCAAAACCCCTGTTGAAGCTAAATTTGACCTTCGGATGCATGCGCTGTAAGAAGACAAACAGATCTTTAATGATTCGTTAACTGAAGCTTCGACCAATGTTTGAAAATAGCCTACTCTTTGCATGTAATCCGCTCTATTCTTGGCAGTATTCATCTCTTTTGATGGTTTATCTATTTTCAATTCCTTCTGGCTCAGTCGGCTTCAATTTATTTTCGGATTTTTCTGTCTCGTGCTTCCAACGGTTACTTCCCGCTGTCAAAATTTGACGGCCTGCGGGACGTCACCGGAAGCTTTATGTTTCCTTCGAAAATATTCTCGGGCTTATCTCTCTGTTATTTTTCTCTTTGTCGGCTCGCTGAGTCATAACCGCGGGCTGGTTTTGCATGACATGCTGTCCGGATTTCTTCGCTTTATATCCTGCGGCCCTTTTTTTTTTGTTTTGAATGCCTTTTGTGTAACTGTCTTCGCCTTTTGAAAAAGTCTGGGGTTTTCTAAATGTCTTGAATTATCTTCTTCCGAATTCCTTCAGACTTTTTGTCCGAAGGATTCTTTTTTTCTTAGCCTGCGCTCTATTGAAATGTGCCTTTTAAAAAGAACCCGGGGTCTCCAGTAGGCAGTCCACGTAGTGCCCTTCCCCTTTTTTATGTGCTCCGCGGCCTGTCGCTCTTTATATGAAATGCTTTTCGGGATTCCAACGTGTCCTCTAGCAGTCCCTTCACGCAGTGCCTTTGTGTCAGCTAGCAACAGTCCACGTTGTTTATGTGTCAGTCTGCGTGACCTGCAGCAGGCAGTCCAAGTGGGAAGAATTGGAGGCGCCCGCTTGTTTTTTTTTTTTTGCAAAAGCTTGTGTTTTTGGTCTTAAGCTGCCGAATTCATTCAGACTTTTTGTCCGAAGGAATTCCTTCGGACAAAAAGTTCGAAGGATATATCCTTGCCTTCTACTTTTTTTTTTTTTTACGTGCCTTTCGGTAGCCCACGCGTCCTCCGCCAGCCTGCAGTCCAGTCAGCAGGGTGTCAGTCCAGTCAGCTTCGAGATTCCAAATGCGCCCTCCGCCAGCCTGCAGTCCAATCAACAGTCCACGGCAAGGTGTCAGCTATGGCAGTCCACGTTGTCTGTCTGACTTCTTTCATTGAACCGCTCCCTTTGAACCAAATTTTGGTTCAACCGGTTAAAACGTTCAAGCGGTCGTTGAACCGCGGCTTTGAACTAAAACGTTGTACTTTGAACCATGCATTGAACCTTTTGACGTTGAACTTTTTGACGTTGAACCAAGGCTTTGAACTAAATTTTGGTTTAACGGTTTAACACTGATGAATTAACACATTGAATCAATAAATTGAATTCTTTTGAACTACGGCTTCGAATTTTTGTTGAACCCAGGAAATGAACTAAATGTTGAACCAAATTTTGGTTCAACGGTTCAAATAAAGCTTTGAACCGATTGACGAACCGTTTGATTGAACCGAAGAAGTGAACAGACCTTGCACTCTCTGAACTGGGTTTGAAGCCGTTGAACCTTGAAGCGGTTAAACTTCGAACTTTGACAAATGCGCTTAACTCTTGTTGATGACATTGAATCTTTGAACCCATCAAACCCGTTGAACCAAAATGGTTCGAGGTTCAATGGTTCGCTTCTTGCCTAGAAGCTTGCCGATGGACGCTTTGGTTGAACATTGGCATCGGACTAAACCTGAAAATGACTGAGTGCTGGAAACTTGTTCTTTTGAGAGCTTGCCAAAGGAAAATAGTGCATTCTTCCTTCCTTGGATAGCGACGATAACTTTCCAAGTGGCAAAAAATCTGACTCGTGGAAGATTTGTCAACAGTACCATTGATAGATTGATGTTGGTGGTGATGTCTCTTGTTTTCATTATTCTCCTATGAGACAAGAGTGTTCAATGGTTTTATCTAGGCCTTGGAGATGTGGTGGATAATATGGTTTAGGATCATTAGGTATTTTCTTGGGGTCTAGTTGTATTAGTACACTTGTACAAAGAGCTTCATCTAGGAGCTTATAAAGGATCAGCTAGTTTTAGGCCTTCATTACTTCTTCAAATCTAGAGATGGGAACACATTACTATCCAGTGACTATTGGGGACAATAAAAGTTCATCATCTAGAGTAAACAATAGTTTTTGGTTGGTATGTGTTATTAGGAGTGCAGTTGGGGCACATAGGTGAGATGATATTTTATAGAGATGCTTTTGATAGTTTGTTCCTAGAGCACATCATGTGGATGCCATATAGAGGCCTTTGATTTGGATGGGATGATGTAGTGACCTGGTACATGCTCATAGAGTATTAGTTGATGGGGCAACAAGATTTGATCATTAAGAGATATCAGCCTGACCATGTGCAATGTGTATTAAATCTTATCCAAGATGTTCCAAGTGTAGATCATTTATTTGCTTGTAGTGATCAGGAGAGGCCATAGTGGGGAGGCTAGTAGATAGAGCAGATGCTCAAATAGATTATGATAGAATTACCCCAATTTAATCAGACATTTATACATTAATACTAGATCCAAGTTTGATCATGACTTATAAATCATGGTGGAGACCCCAGATACCAATTAGATTGACACATCCTTGAGTTGTGGTTAGGTGGGGTGTTGTGAGGAGGGTCTTATAGGCACAAGCTAGGTGATGGAGGAGGATGAGATAGGTTCAACATGGGGTGGGCATGATGGGGATGATGGGCATGATTCTACAGATGTGGATGGGGGAGATGGTGATTAGGTGGATATGGTAGCATAGATGGGGCCTCAGGTCTAGGAACAGGTACAAGGATAATCAGTGGTATAAGCAAGTGGGAGTAGTGGTGGAGATGGTATGGGCCCCTCTCAATAGCCATTGATGAAGGATGAGAGGTATATTTTGGTGAGACTGTAGGGATAGATATAGGCATGGGTAGTAAAGGTTGTAGGGCTTACCTAGGAAAAGGATCAATTGCAGGTTTAGCTCTAGAGTGCTATTACTTAGAGATATGGATAGCTAGTGTAGATACAATGGTAAGTTGCTTCATTATAAGACCAAGTATTGTAGAGGGATGGGTAGTTGACACAGGTACAAGGATAAGTAGATGGCCTCCAAGGACATGTTGCATATTTATAAGCATAAGTAGTGTAGTGATATGTAAAACTTACCTAGGACCATGCACATATTACTATTCTATAGAACCAAATCTAGAGTAGAGATGCTTAGATTACAAGTTTTCAAGGGTAGACTGTATAGATGTAGACACATATTTTCACACTAACAAGGGAGGTAGAAGTGGCTGAGAGGGATAGGGATGAGGCTGACTAGGTGATGAGGGAGTGTGGGATGATGGATGTGATGAGGAACATTATATGACTGAAACGTATAGCACAATATTATCATATGCTCTATGAGGACATAGTACCGATCAAGTGATGTGCTCCATCATTCTGTGCTAGTTCATCATAGTCTGTGTATCAACCTTCCTGAGGATAGTTAGGACCTCTAAGGCCACCTAAGCCATAGCCATGATTTTTAAGATGTATATATGTATAGGGGAATTTTGAATTATTAGTTCATTCTTTACCCATGGGCTCATGTTATTATACTATATATTTTTGACATGGATTCCATGTGGACGATGTTCATCTAATATATATATATATATGATGAGATATTGGGATGATGGATGTATGTGCATTGTTTAGTGATGATGTTTACTTATGTTGATGTGGGATACATGTATTTTTATGTGATTGCCTAGATGGTATTGAGACACATGGTACTATTTTTACAGATGTGATTAGATTACATGTAATGGATTTTGTTTATGGATATGATGTGATGAGTATATGGTTTATATGATGTACTTACTTTTTTTGGAGATGATTATATGCATACTATTTATTGTGATGGATGAAGCTAGCATTTTATTAAATATGTAATGGTAGGTAGACATGCTTTAGATGTTTGGTTTAAATGTATGATGTTAGATGTAGTGTATATGGGATATGAGTTTTATTTTCATGAGGTGAATTTATATGTTTATGGATGTATGATGTTAGTTCATGATGTATGTGTTCAAAAGATAATTATGACAATACACAATCTTGTATTAATACTCATCCAGAAAGAAAATACAATAAAGAAGATGCCACTTCTTCTCCACACCTCTCAGAAGCTTCCCACACCTCAAGTGTTCAGTAATTTTCTTCAAGAGTTCACTCTCCTACCAAAAACGGTCTCAACACACAACTCACACACATAATTGGTGTTCACCTCTCCAACCAGTCAGTAATAACCCTGCCAGTACCAAGCACTCTAAAGTACTTCAAGTAGATCTCCCATGAACCTGCAACCTGCAATTCAACAGACCTTACACATGTAGATCTCCTATGAGCTTGCAACAACCTGCAACTCAATGATCTTACAATTGGAAGAAATCCTTTTCTTGCCTTAATTACAATACATGCCAATGGGTCTATAAATAGATCCCAGACTTAAACAATAACTTAGACTCTTAATTTAGAATAATTATCCATGCAGATCAAGACTCAAAATAGCCTTTACATGTAAACACTCAGTTCAACAAACTAACTATTCGTGCAACGAACAGTTTTGGAACACATAGGGGACCGATGTCAGTCCCTGTCTGACTGGAGATGACTGACGTCGGCTGATTCTTGCCGATGTCAGTTGCCCTTCTATTCACCCCTGATCGACGTCGGTCAGCCTAACCGACGCCGATGACTATGACACTCAGCAACTCCTCCATGTCTGTAAACAGTTGAAGCTTTTAGCTCCACAACCTAACAAGGTAGACATGCTTTAGATGTTTGGTTTAAATGTATGATGTTAGATGTAGTGTATATGGGATAAGATTTTTATTTTCATGAGGTGAATTTATATGTTTATGGATGTATGATGTTAGTTCATGATGTATGTGTTCAAAAGATAATTATGACTTTGATGTGATGTGGTTCAACCATGTGTGGTAATAGTTACATGATTATGCCCTGTGGGGTGAATATGCTAAAGAATAATTAATCCCTAATTGGTTTAATTTTGTCTTCACTTGTTATGGTAATAATCCTCCTACACCATGGAGGTAGGGTGGTGATGGTATGGGATAGGATTAGGCTTTGGTTGGGATAAATATGGGTTAAATGGGATGAGATGGTTATGGTGGAAATGAGGATAGATCTTAGGATAAATAAGAGGGGGAATGGTTTTGGAATCTGTTATAATGTTTGCAATCCTTTTTAATATTGCATCATTTAGCCATGTGCTAAAGACATGAGAAGTATAAGACACATTAGTATAGACGTGTGGGGAACTTTGTTTAAGATAAAACCTTTCCTGAACAAACATTCGGATGTCACTTGTACCATCCTTGTTCCCATGAAAATTGATAAGATAAAGTATGCATAAATTTATATAAAAAACTAATTAACAAAGATATATACTTGAATATATACATGCATGCATATTTAAAACAAAACACACAATCACACAAGACAATCAAAGATATCATAGGCTAAGAATAATAATTTTAATAGGGATATAGACATGGTGAATGAAGTGATTAAGAATTGATTATATACAATGGACCTAGTGATGATGTTGGGACTAAATAAAAGATATGTTATGCTCAAAGTCTTGTAAGTGTCAAGAAAGGACTCCAAGCAAGTTCATAAGTAATCATGAAATGGGGAGTCATGATAACCCCTTAGGAATCACTATCATAATTTACGCTCAAAAACCCAGAAAAGGGAACTTATATTCTATGACCCTCTTGAATGATGTCATTAGTGGGAAAGTGTAGACCCGAGGCTTAGTGATAGCAATGGATGAGTAAGGATGGAATTTTTCTTTGAGGCTAAAGAGAGACACACTTTTTAGAGAAGATGTTTGATAGGGTGATAAGATAGGGAGTAAATAAGGATGTGATGGGACTTGGGGATATATATATATATATCCCTAAGTCCCAATATATATATGCTTGAGATGGATAAGCATTACCATAGGACTGCCCCAGCAAAAAATTATCATGATCCAACATGCAATGTCTTTTTTCTTATGCTATAACTTTTGTATCTTATTATTTTATAAGAACCATGTGATGGATTCCCATTATTGAGACTAGGATTAGGGTTATTCTACCATGAACCATGATGTTGAGGATCGATTTTCATCATGGTACTTACCCAAGGCACCAGAGAATTGGTTTTGACCATTGGACATTTTTTTTACTATTGGACTATTGAGGAGATGTGATGGGTGGATAGAGTGGATGTGGGATGCCCCCAAAAGAGGGGACTCATATATGGAAGATGATGAATCCTTCTAGGTATAGAAGTGCTTTAGATGCATGATGTTCATAGGATCATCAAGTTATTCTCCTTCTAGCATGGTTAATTTATTTTCTCTTGATCCGAACTTGGAAATGATAATATAGGGCCCTAACCAATTAGCTTCAAATTTCCTC
Organism: Torreya grandis; assembly: GCA_037957365.1. NCBI lineage: Eukaryota > Viridiplantae > Streptophyta > Pinopsida > Cupressales > Taxaceae > Torreya > Torreya grandis. The sequence goes on from JARHVA010009272.1 coordinate 210,993, forward strand.
TTCTTATCTTTATTTGCATTAGTTTTTTTTTTCCCCTTTAGGACTAGGTCACTAAATTTGAATTCCCTAGACTAGATCCTCTTATGGTATTAGAATTTGAGTCTATTTTGATATGCTCATAGGTGATTAAGGGCCTTTTATCATTTTTCATCTAAGATATCTAACTCTTATAGATGCTCTTGTCTAGAATTATGATCAGTGATGATGCCTTTTAAGGAGATACACAAGGAGGGGAGCTCTACTTCCACTAGCATGATTATTTCTACCCCATAAACTAAGGCAGATAGAGTAGCCCTAGTAGGTGTGTGGAAGCTTGTGTAATAAGACCATACAAATGGATACAATTGTGTATGCCAATTTCTACCTACTTGATTGACTATCTTCTTAAGAATTTTTTTGAGGATCTTGTTGGTATCCTCTACGTGTCCATTACCTTGAGGATAATAAGGAGAGGAGAAATACTTCTTAATATGATATTTCTGAAATAAGGCCGCAAATTCCTAATTTTTGAATGATTTGACATTATCTGAGATGATATTTGTAGGTATGCCAAAGTGGCAAATGATCTGATTAAGAATAAATTTATATATTTGGAGGCCTATGGTATAAATGAGTGGCATCACCTCTACCCATTTAGTAAAGTACTTCATTACCATTGTAATAAACTTGTGGCCATCTAATGATGTTGGATTAATCTTGCTAATTAAATCAAGGCCCCATATAGAAAATGGCCATGGAATCATGATAGGTTGTAATTCCTCTGTGGGAGCATGAATAAGATTCCCATGTTTCTAACAGGCAACATATTTCCACACATATTGATAAGAGTCTTGTTCCATGGTTGGCCAATATTGCCCAATTTGAAGAAGTTTCTTGGCCAAGGCCATTCCACTGATATGTCTACCACATATACCATCATGAACCTCTTCGATCGCATGAGAGGCCTCTTACAATGTCAAATACCTTAATAAGGTTCCATCTAAGCCCCTATGATAAAGTGTGTTTCCAAGGATTATGTAGTGAGAGGGGTGATGGATGAAAGCTTTGCATTAGTGGCGGTTAAGGTTAGGAGGGAGGATGCTATCATGGAGGTACCTATAGATGTCATGATACTAGGGGAGATTGGGATCATTAATTACACAAATTTGAAAAGGATCCATAGATTGATGGGTTGGAATAATTAGATGCTTGATTAAAACATTCCCTTCTAGAATGTCTTTAGGGAGATCAATGAGAGAACCAATGGTAGCCATGGAGTCATTCACTTTTTTATTCCCTCATGGAACTTGTTCAAATGTTATGGATTAAAAATTTGAATTTAACTGATCTACAAACTTCTTATAAGGGAGAAAATTTTCATCCTTCATCTGGAACTCACCATTAACCTATTTGATTATTAGTTGTGAGTCACCAAATACTTTCAAGTTCTAGATATTCCACTGAATGTCTAGGTGGAGACCGGATATCAAGGCCTCATATTCTAAAATGTTGTTAGTGCAAAGAAAGGTAAGGTGGAAATATTTCAAAATGAGATCATATTATGGGGTGATGAGGAGGATTCCTACCCCTAATCCATGCAAGGTGAATGAGCCATCAAAATATAATTTCCAGATACTTGATTCTAAAGTACTCATTATAGATTCATCTAGGAAGTTTATTACTAGGGGCTCAGTCACTTCAAGTGATGCTTCAACCAATCGATCTACTATAACTTGTCCTTTTATAGCTTTTTGATCGACATATTTAATTTCAAACTCACTAAGCAACATTATCCACTTTTCCATTCTTCCAGTAAGATATGATTTGGATGATAAATATTTCAAGGGATCAACTTTGGCAATGAGTTGTACCTGAATATTTAACATACAGTGTTGAAGATTCTGTGAGGAAAAACCCACAGCTAAGCATGCCTTTTCAATCAAAGTATAATTCAGCTTGTAAGATATTAATGTATGAATGAGGTAATATATATCTTGATCATTGCCCTGATCATTGTGTTTTGCTAGGAGGGCACCTATGGTGCATGGGGTTGCTGAAATGTACAAGAGCAAATGTCTTCCTAATATGGGTGGTGACAATATAGGCGGGTTAGCCAAATATTTTTTGAGATTTTAAAAATCTTGATGGCACTGAGAAGTCAAGCTAAATGTAGTCCCCTTATTTAATATATGGGTTAAGGGGTGGCATTTATCTATAAGCTCAAAAATAAAATGCCTTATGGCTTTTAGTTTGCCCTAAGACTTTTGAGCTACTTAAGATTGTGAGGTGGAGGCATTTCTATGATAACTTTTAATTTTCTTGGTTCCACTTATATGCCTCATGTAGAAACTATAAATCCTAATAGTTTCCCTGAGGTAACATCAAATACACACTTCTTGGGATTTAGCCTAACTTTGTATTCTTGTAAATGTTCAAAGATCCATCTTAAAATAACACGGTGTTCAGATCTTAGGTGAGACTTCCCTAGAATGTCATCTACATCATCCTTGACTATGTGGTGCATCATGTCATGAAAAATGACTATCATGGCTTGTTGATAAGTTATGCTTGCATTTCTAAGGCTGAAGGGCATGAAATGATAGCAAAATGTTCCCCATGGAGTGATAAAAGTTGTTTTGTGCTAGTCTTCAGGTGCAATTTTAATTTGTTTATATCCTAAGAAACCATCCATGAGAGAGAGAAATTCATATCCAGTAGTTGAGTCTACAATCATGTCAATGTTTAGAATGGGGAATTCATCCTTTGGACATGCCTTATTTACATCTTTAAAGTCTATACAAATTTCAATTTTGCCTTGTGGCTTGGTCACATGGATAATATTAGAAATCCAATCAAAATAATCTATAGGGTGAATGGTTTCCACTTCCATAAACTTTTGTAGCTCCTCTTTGACTAATAGTGCCACTTTGGGGTGCATCTTCTATAATTTATATTTGATTGGTTTTTCATTTTAATGCAAAATGAAATTGTTCACTACGAATTAGGGATCTAATCCAAGCATGTTAGCATAACTCCATGCAAATATAAATTATTTAAGTAGGTTTATGATAACTTTATGTTTTGTGGGTGTTAGAGATGCCCCTGGTTTAACTATTTTAGGATGTTGATCTATCCCAATGTTGACTTATACCACATCCTCAATAAGAGAGGGTGATTATTGTTTTAAATAAGAAGGCAATGATATTTTTGGAACATCTAAAGCAAAGTAATCAGGAAGTTTTGTGTCAATGTCAAAATATTCTTATGATTCAAATGAGACATGTGGAAGTTCATCTGGTTCATTAGGATGCTCTTCCTCTTCAGAGTGTTCTTCATCACTTGGGTTATGGGCTTCTTTTTGTTCCCCAAAGTATGTGGATTGGCAAAGATTTATAGAAAGGCCCTTTTTATGGTCACCAGATGGCATAAAATATCAATCTCCCATATATTACAAAATTGCTTCATCATTTTGAAATATGTCAAAAAAAGGATCCTATTGTGAATCCTAGCCTATGAGTGATGGATATCAAAGGGAAATATTGATGGTGGAAATGGTAGTATCAAGGAAGAAGTTGGTAACATCAAGATCCTCAAAGCAACTACAAATGGAACTTATTTCAATGTCTTCATCTAGGAAAGATGACTAGGGATCAAAAGAGTATCCACAATGATATTGTTAGGTCATCATCATATAGTCCATACCTTAGACCAAAATAATGCAAGATATTCTTGAACCATGATAGGTTCAAACCTTCCTTATTCTTGTTTTCCTAGTCCTTTCCCTTTATAATGCATATTCTCATTCATCTTTTGGACATGGGGATAATGCTTTCCTAGAGAGATGAGGGCCTCTTCATCTGGGATAAGCCATGAATCATATGATTCTTAAATGCATTTTTTAAATAGGAACCTTATGCTTGAGAAGGCTGTTGGTCCAATTTGGTATTTAATGGGATTAGTCTTCCTCATGGATGGGGACCCATAGCTACATGGAGAGAGAGGTAAATCACCGACATAGAAAGTTTTATATTCATATTCTCCACAACCTGTGGACATGATCTTCAAGTGAGTGATGTTGGGGAGTGGATCAGATGTGGATTCGAGCTGATCAAAGGAGATGTATTTGGTAGATGTTGGACTTAAGATAAAATTATCTATGTAGAGATAAGGGTAAGGTAATGATGATTGGCCCATCTAATAGTTATGAAGATGGTCAATGACTCTGTGGATGGTGACCTCCATTTTGGAGTGAAGGAATTTTAGACATTGATGTAAAGTGGATGGGATAGCTTGCATTTCATGGATCTACAAAGATCCTATCAACATATTATCAATAAAATCTATGTCCATAGCATGGACTAGTGTTTGATGCACTATGGACCTCATAATAATAGAAAGGTAAATAGTCCCAAAAGATGGCCTCTCATTATCATCAAAGGCTTTGTTCATTATCAAGGTAGTCCCTAATGATGTTTTCAAATATCCCAGTTTCTTCAAGAAGTCTAGATTACACAAATTTAGTGTTGATCTTCCATCTATGAGAGCTCAAGAGACACGATTGTGGGATATGGACACTTCAATGAATAGGGGATAGTTATGGTGTGGGCTAATGGGAGGCATATCTTGGGTATCAAAAGTGATTTGTTGTGAAAGGGATACATTTCATACTAATGCTTGGAACTAATTGGTATCCAAGTCACTAGGATATTTTAGATCATTAAGGACTTGGTTTAGTATCTCTCAGTGTAAAGTAGATGTTTTAAAAAGCTCCATTAAGGATATTTGCGTTGGATTTTTTTCAAGCTGTTGAATGATGTCATAATACTTATCAAAAGATCTTGAAGCCTTTTTAGGAACATTCTCTTTTTGAGTAGCAGATGAAGTGGATGGATCTTTGGGTGGTGTTGCGAGAACTATTATCTTATTACATCTAATTGTTACTATGCATTCATTAGTGACTCAATTAATATTTAGAACTAGGGATGAAGATGGAATGGGTTATTAGATCTTTTGTATTTTAATAGTGTTGATGTAGTGGTAATACACATTATGGTATTCGGTGCAGTTGGATGAAGAGGCCTAACCCTATTCTCTTGGTGGTATCTGATTTCTTTGGTCATGCTTAGGGAGTGGCTCCTTGTAGAAGATGAGCTACCCATTTGTTGATTAATTTAGGGGATTTTCTCATTCAATTTCAATTTCACCCCTCTCAATTAAATCCTAGATGTAGTGCTTCAATTGCATACATCATTCTTTATCATTCCCCTTAACCCTATGATACTTTCAAAACTCATCTTCATGATACCAATCTGGCTTGGGTTGGTGATCATCCACAAGTATGAATTAAATCAAGATGATCATATTGGTAGCAATTAATTGATCTAAGACTATTTCAATTGGGACTCCCAAGCTTATGAGTGGTCTTTTACTTGTTTGAGGCTTTGGATTGCCTCGTATAACTCAGATGGAAGAGACATTTGGTTGTTGTGGGATCTCTTCTTTTGAACTATTTATACATGTTTAAAATTAGTCACCTCATCTCCTATGGCATTCTTGTTTTTGTTGAAGACTTTAGATTTTATTGAACAAGAATTATCTTGATTTTATGTGTGCTCATTTCAAGAATATAACTTGATTGTCCCTTTTTCAATAAGGGCCTTCTTGATTTGCATTCCTTTCTCTATAATCTCATCAAAGGTTTTGGCCCACTACAAATTTATTTGATACTTAAGCTCAGTGTTGAGATTATCCACAAAGATTTTGGCTAACTCTTTCTCAAGTATTGTACATCTCAAGCAACTTGCCAAACTTTTCCATCTTTGTAAAAAAATGCCAGACTTTCATTACTTCTTTTCTTGGCATTATAGAGGTCAATTATGGAGATGTCATGTTCAATAATAAATGAGAAGTGTCTAATGAATTGTTCTGTCAAGTCTCTAAAGCTAGATATTGGCCCCTTAGGTAGATGCATAAACCATTTTAAAGTGGGTCTAGTAAGACTTTTGGGGAAAAGTCTCAAAAAATAGGCATCTTCATAAGCCACCTCATGGAAATCCACATAAAATTCTTGGACATGATCTCTAGGATCTCATTTCCCTCGATATTTTTCAAACTTAAGTACTTCAAAGTGTGAAGGGAAAGGTATTTTCAATGTAATCACATTCAAGGGTGAGGAACAAAAGTCTTCATACCTGTATTTGAGATATTGTGATCAAGGATATATTTGTTGGAGGGTCACCTTCATCACTCTCCATTCTTGCACAAATGTGAGATCCCCAAGTGGATTGGTGGTTTGATTTTGGCTATTTTTGGGAATATGGGTGTTATGAGAATTATGGGTGCTATGAGTGTTGTTAGTATTATTAACATTATTGGTGGTGTTGTTATTATTAGCATCATTATTTGGGTTAATTTATTAAGGGGATGGTGGTTATTGATTGCATAGTAGAAGGTTGATTTGTTGTGTTAATTGGTCTAGACAATCTTTTAAGATAGCATATCTCTGATTAACCTCAATACAATTATTATGAAGGGGTGGTGGGCATTCTTCCTCTATAAATCCATGGTCCACACCTTCCTCTTATTTTGTATCTAACATGGTGTGTTTGGACATGATAGAGGGTGGAATAGGTTGTGTAAGAGAGTATGGTCAAAAGTGGAAGGTAGGGTTCCCCCTATTTCTATGGCATGGGCTTGAACATGATCATGGTTATGATATAGATAATAGTTAATTAAATTCCTAACTTAATCTTTATAGAGGGGGTTAAACCTTTCATCCTCTTCCCTAGGTGTGTGCATATCACTATGAGTTTTTCATATTCTTGAGTTGGATCAACCATATGCCCCAATGGTTCATTATCTTGGTTGGAGGCCTATCCAATCCTGAGTTGGTCATGAGTATGGATAACCATTTTGAAAGAGAGATGTGATAAAATGTGATAGATGAGATAGGAGTCTTCAAATACTATCTCTGTCTAGAGACCACATCTATTAGTGGTCAAAATAAAGTGGTGTGATGATTTTGAGAAAAGGATGGGCTGACCAAGAATTAGAAAGAGACCAATGTAGCAAGGATGAAAAAGAGTAAAGGGATCAAATACCTTATCCACTAGCCAAGAGACAATCTGATGGGTGCTAGATGAAAAAGGTACCTAATAATGATGAAGATAAGTGATGGGTGCTAGATTAGAATCTTATAAGACTATGTGTATTGATAATACCTATTCTAGAAGATGTAGAAGGTGAGTGACCACTAGAACTTGATTTCAACATGGAATATAATATTCAAAGGTGATGAAATGGATGGGGGATGGGAGATGTATGATATATAAGATGAAAAATAAGATGTGTATTATGTGAGTAGAGTATGTGGTTGATATAGGATTGGACAAGAATACAAAAAAAAGGGTGGGGGGGGGTGTGTAGATAAACTAGTTACTAAAGAAAGATGTGAAAGGGTAGATGATCATGAAAATGTGTTGTGGTATGAATAAAGTGGAGTAGATGGTAGTTAAATTCTAGTGAAGGGTGTGAAAGGGGTGACTACTATGGTGGATATAGTGTAATGGGTAGTAACTCTGGGTGGTGTTTTAGAAAGGTGGAAGGTTTGGATTAAAATGATGAGGTACATAATATTCAATAATAGTATGATATGGGATGGGTGAACGATATATTTTTAAGTGGGTGTGATATAATATTAAACCTATATGGGAGATGGAAATGGATGATTAATATGAGATGATATAAGGTAGTAGAGTAGATGGTATGATAGTGAGTTTTTTTTCGATAGATGTCTAAGGTATCACACAAAATATAAGTATGGTTGACTTAGCTTACAAATAATATGGGTCTTTGTACAACACTCAAATAACACACACAAGTATAATCCCTAAATTAGTCAATTGTTATGGGTGTGTAACTTGATGTCTACACCATCTAGTGGCTTTATGGGTGAGGCTATAGGTCAATGACTTGTTACGGTATCAACCAAACCCTCTCAACCCCATTTTCACTCGATGGCTACTTTAGAGTTGATACTGACTCCTATAGTGGTACACATGTTATGATTGAAGGCTCCTAATCTAAGAATACAACATGTTCTAAGTGTGTCTCCTATATATGTGAAGGTATGTTGGGGCCAAATTCCATGTAGGATGTTGTCTAATTGCCCTTTGTATTGGAGCTTAACCACCCCTCACTCCATAGAACTCTTTATGGGGAATTATAGTTAGGTATGTAATGATAGCTCTCCTAATTTTTAAACTCCATCAAAACACATAATTTGGTTATTTCATAGTGATTATATCCATTTCACTAACCCCTATATGCTAATCCTATGCGTAGGGATGAATTCCATGTCACGTGTTATCCTAAAAATGAGGGGCTAACAAACAAACAAACACAATACAATTAATTAACTGATTAATTACCTACGTGTGAGGGGCAAAAATAAGATGATTATTCACAAGTCAACGCACACAAATAAGTATATACAATGAAATATTTTTTCATAACAAAGATATATACAATAAAAACTAAGATGATATACTTGAGGTACCCCCTTCTTGCCAGCACAAGGGTTAGATATCCAAGTGGGGTGCCTTGGTCTTGAGGGGTTCTGCATCAAAAAAGGATTAGTAGTTTGATTTTTTACAAAATCATAAGTCCTTACAAAAACAAAAATACACAAAGAAATATCACAACCAAAATGCACGAAACCATAAATTAAAAAAAATAGCAGGTTGTGACTTTACAGAGGCTTAGTAAACCATGATGGTTAACTTACAAAACCACGGCGTTCTACAAAATCACTACTATGCATAACAAAATTGTAACTATCAGAAAAATGAAATCTGTAGTTTTGTAGAAGATTACAAAATTATAAAATATATCTAAATGCCACTAAGATAATTCTTCTATTAGATTAATTATTAATCTAAAATAGTGCTTAAATAAGTATACAATATTATGGAAACTTTCTATAAATGTGGTAAAAAGGGGATTTATGCTTCTAGACAGAATAAACAAGATGCTATTATTATATACAGAGTCTAATTCTAGTGAAATGTAAACCTAATTCTAGTTAGGTAGGCCTAAACTACCCTGTTGACTCTATAACTATAAAGTTACAACTGCAATTGATAAAATCATGACTGCCTAGACAAAATCACAAGTTCAAGACTTTCAGGTTTGTAATAAAGTTTTAAAAAGTCTTGGGATGGGATCTATGACATTGGTGTTGGTCTTCCTCTGTCTGCTGTGAATCCTGCACACAGAAGCAAACACTGTGTGAGTCCTTCTATAAGTGGGAGATTAAGTCAAAGTACCAAGATTGACAAATGGTTATGATAATAAAATAGCTTGTAGTTCAACTCACAAATGTTACAACCTTTCCTGTAGATCTTTAAATCCTCCTATTTATAATCCAAAAAGTGAAAAGGTCCAAATTTTACCAGTTCTATAAGAAAGGACAAAACCATGACTATCAATGGCAAAACTGCTACTATTTGATCAAAGTCGCTAATTACAGAGTTGCAATTTTGTGGAAGATGCCCATATGCTTCTAAGCTTGATGCAACCTTCTTTCCTCTATAAGAAAAAACCAAAATCCTTTCCAAAGAAACTCACAAAAATGTCTATCATTAGGTGATAACATGAGGTTTAAGATAAACCTAAGTTTTGTAAAATCACAACTTTACCTATCTCAACGATAGTTACCAGTGCAAAGTCGTAGTTGTCAAAGTTACAAGTTTATGCCTAATATATCAATGGTTAGATATTAATTTAACACTTTTCCTGCCTTGCACATAGAGAAACATGAACAAATAAAATACTTGTAGAGAAGGGTTAGCAAGAACAAATTACAAATTCACCCCTAATTAGTAAGTTTGACAAAATCATGACTGTAACCGATAAAGTCGCTATTACTAGAACAAAATTGCAACTCTCAAAGTCACATTTTTGTCAAAAACTAAAATACTATAAAAATCTTAATCGTTAGTGGTTAGTTGACAAAATCGCTACTTGGTCTACAAAATCATGACTATAATACTATGTATACTAGTGCAAAATCGCTATTCACTTGAACATGACAAAAATTCAAAATATGGCATCTAATTGACATCAAGTTTGTCCTACAAGTACTCAAATCACTTTTACCAAGGTTATAATATTAGTTAAGCGAGTAAGTTCCCACCCTGGTGGCCAAAATATGCACTAAAATTTAAATCCAAGCTATATTACTAATTCTAGTAATAAAAACCTAAAACTTAATCACGCTAATAGGAATGGATAAAAGGGGAAATCAACATAATAAGAACATTTTTACCATCATTTCACCCCCTTATGGCTCCACTCCAATATTTACAAATGGATTGTTTGATGTCCAGAATTTGAAATGTTGGATTGCTTGCTAAGTCTTGACAATGGCTTCCAAATGGTTGAATGAACTTGATGATGACTTTATATGGATGCAAGAGAGTTTTGTGGATGCAAGATAGGAGCAAGATGATGACCTTATGAATTTTTAAGTTAGTTCGACCATGGCCCAAGCATGGCTTTTATAGGATGATGGAAGAGACTTTAGGGTATTTTAAAATTATTTAGAAGTCTCTAGTGTAGAGACTTCTAGAATCTTAGAGGACCTTCCTTAGTTCTAGAGGTTTCTTGATTAGCTTAGGTGATAATGGGGGATTAGATGAGAGTTAATGAGTTTTAAGATTCAAAGGGATGTAGGAAAAATTAAGGTGGTAGAGTAGCTAGGGGGTAGTTGAATAAATAGGGATTTTAAATTGGCTAGTGGGCTAGTGGGTAGACTAGTGACTAAGTAGACTTGTTTGTAGGTTAATAGGATAATTAATTGGTTATAAGGGTATGTAAAGGTTTATGGGATATGGGTTATTAGGTTATTAGTTAATTTAGCTAGGAAATATGGGAATTAGACTAAATTAATAAGAATTAGTATAATTAGTGGGACAAGCATAATTTAATGCATATAAGTAACATAATATAAAAGATATAGGACCTTGAAGTTAGGGGTCCAACTACTAGTCCCCTTCTCTTATTATATTTAATTCTTAAATAGATAATTTATATTATAGATTTATTAATTTTTTTAAATTAAAAATTAAATTTTATTATAAAAAGGGATAACATTTTCAAAAACATCAGATCCAACAAAAATAACAAATCTTAGCATTGGATTTAGTAATTATAAGTGTGATTATAAATTACATTGTTTATTTTTATGAGATTTTAACTTTTATGTGTTTAAATTTAACCTTCTTGAATAATCATTATTTTAATGATATTTATTTTTTCATATATTTTTTTATAAGACAATAAAACCCACTTAAAACACAAACACTTTAAAGATATAAAACTTTTATACTTTGTAATACAACAAAAAAAATATTTTTTAAAAATTGATAAATTATTTTAATCAATTTTCTTAAAAAAAAAAACATTTTAACCATATGATATTTTTATTTTTATTTATAAATTTCTTCCTTACAAGATACCCTACTTTAACGCGAAGCTTCCATTATAAATACAATTAATGAAATAATTGGTCTTCACATACGGTCTTATACGGTCATGTCAATGTCTTGTAGGAGGAATATGTCAAATGACTAGTAATTGTGAATTATTAATTAATATAAATTAAATATTATGTCATATATAATATAAGGACTTTTATATAATGAGTTTTTAAAAATATGCAAAATGTGTAGTTCTTTTTATGTACTTTTTTTCTTAAAAAATATCTTGAAATCATTTTCTTTTTATTTATGAAACTCGTATGGCATTTAGAATTTTAAAGATTTGACTTTCTTAAAGAAATGTTTTTCTTGTTTGTTTTTGTTTTAAAAAAAATTGTTGTGGATTCTACTTTTCTAAATTGTTTAATTTTGATTAACTAATTTGTGAAATTATTTATATAAGGAGTTTTAAATATTTAATTTTTCAAATTCATTTTAATAATGAATAATGTTATTGTTATTTGGTTTTATTTTTTGGAAGAAAATTATTTTAATTGTTGGAACACAAATGCATGTGTCGTATGAACATGTTTACACGATTTATTAATTTTTTCCTATTTATTTAGAAGTTGGGAGGTAGATTTTAGATTAGGAAAATACGAGAAAGATTTCTAAATTATAAATACCTTGTTAAAAATGACCTACACTCATCAACAATTTGTGGATGACATCATGATTTTTGCCTCCCCTTTTTTTCAAGAAATTCAAAAAATAAGAGATATTTTAGCGAGCTATGAAAAAGTCTTAAAACAAATAATCAACATGAGCAATCAAAAGTGATATTCCTTTATATTAACTCTAGGCACCAAAATTTTCTCTACAATGTCTTGGGTATGGAGAAAGCCACCCTCCCAGAAACTTATCTTAGATTTCCTTTTTTTAAAGGAATAGGGAAACAACACATGTGGAACAACTTAGTGGATAAAATTAGAATTAAGCTCAATAGTTGGAAAGGTAAGCTGTTGTCCTCAATAGGCAAACTAACTCTTGTCAAACTTGTCCTTCAATCCACGCCTATATAAATGGTTGCACTTAAATGAATCATCAAAGAAATTCATAGAACTCTTAGAACATGTTTCTAGTAAAGAACAAGTGAGAATTTCAAACTTTTCCTGGTGGCTTGGAAGATGGTTTGCAAGCCAACATGTCTAGATGGTGTAGGGATAAGAAATATCAAAATTTTCAATATAACACTTATTGTTAAAATAGTTTGGAGACTTGGCATAAGTACCTTTGAACATTGGAGCAATACTCTAAGGGAGAAGTATCTTAGTAGTAGAAATCCTGAATAATCTTCACTACAAAAGACTTGCCTCAGCGATAAAAAATTTGGAATAACATCAGGTAGGCAAGGGATTTCTTATTTTAAAAGATGTTAAAAAAGTACAAAATGGGGAAACTACAGACTTTTGCGAAGATTCACGGATTTGTGAACACCCACTTAAAATGGAGGAATATAGAAGCTAGTAGGGAGAGCAAATATTTGTGGGGACACAAGGTCAAGGACTATTGGGTGGAAGGTATCTCACAAGGATATATTACTAGAAGTTGGAAGATGTACCAAAATTAGGGTGGCTCTCAAAATAAGGCTCACATAGAACTAAATAATCACCTTCAAGGCTTATGTATTCCTTGGAATCTTAACAGTGATATTCTTCTCTAAAACTTTAAAGGTTCAGGGTTTTACATGGTCAAAGATGGATATAATCAACAAATTACCAACTCTAACACTAAAATCAAGGGTTATCATTGGGAGAAGATATGGGCATCTAATGACCGAAAGTTAAAAAAATTCTATGGTTGGTTATTCACGGGAATATTTTAATAGGGGAGTCTCTTAAGAAGAAAGGATACTTAAGTCCCACAAGATGTGTTATGTGTTTTAATAGAACGAAAGAGGTGAATCATTTTTTATTAAACTATGATTATGCATCCAATATCTGGTATGAATTCCTAAATTCTTTCAATATTAGTTGGGTGCTAAGTAAGTCCTTCTCAACACAACTCCAAACATGGGAGTGTGATACTAATATAAACCTCCTTAAAGATCTGTGGAATATGGCTCCTAGTATTATCATCTAGATAGTGTGGTTAGAGAGAAATAAGAGAATTTTCAATGAGCACCACATTTATAAAACCTAAGAGCAACTTTGGATAGAAATCAAAATGACCAATTAATTCTCTTTATACTTTGGAAAGGTAGAAACATAAATAAGTTAATCCAAGTGAGTTGAATATTCTTCGAAATTGTTCCCCCTTCTCGATAAGACATTATGAGAAGATGAAACCATTGAACAAAAGGATTAAGAAAGCAAATAGAAGTAGATCTAGTTGGGATCTTCTGCCAAATGATTGGTATAAGTTAAATTTTGATGGAGCTTCTAAATCAAACTCATGAGAATCAGGAGCAAGAAAAATTATAAGAAATGATAAAAGGGAAGTAAAGGCTTTCAAGAGTCTTTACACGGGTATCAGCACTAATAATATGACAAAGGTAGAAAAGCTAATTTTGGGATTTAAAATGGGTATCAAAAATAAGATCAATAAGATAATTATTGATGGATACTTCCTTATCTTGATCAAAATGATTCAAGGGAATAAAACATGAAACTAATAGATTCAAAATGTCATTCAATAAGGTAAGAACACTTGAACCAACTAAAAGAAAAAAAATTAAGCATGTATATAGAGAAGATAATAAGGTTGTGGATTGGGTGGAAAATTTGTGTATGAACTCAAATGCAAGAGCCATGCCCAGAAGAATGAAAGACATCATGCAAGACTCGATTTTTCACATATTAAAAAAATATTATTGTTGAAGAGTGTGAGAAGAAATAACCAATTCAATAAGTCTGTTAATTAGAAAAAGGACTTAGTCTTTTTAAATATTTACATCAATTAACAAGTGCATGCAAGTTATTTTTAAAAAGTATTTTTAGTTAGTAATCCTGCATGCAAATTCCATAAACATGCTAAAATAATGCATGTTCTTTTTGGAAAATATGCATAGGGTAGTTTTTCAAGTTGTGAGATTAAAAAGTTAGTATTTAGAAAAAAACTAGCTTCTTAATGTATTTGTAAGATGTTATTTTGGAAATTCTTAATATCAATAAATATTATTAAATTATCAAAAAAAATTCCTCAACCATAGAATGTTACAACCATAATGAGATTGATCTTCAAACTAATCAATTACCAAGTTTATTTATTTGGTCAAAGGGATCAAACATTTATTTCTATTTATATCTTTAAATTTTAGAATTCTATTTTTATAAAATATTGGAAAGGGATAAGAAAATATTTTACAACCTAAGGGATTTTTTGAGAATATTATTGAAAGTCACCTTTTTATTTGACTTTTGATAATATTGAGAAATAATTTTATTTTCATTTTTTAATTCATACAATATGTATGCATTATAGTAGCCATTTCAATGTTTGGATTAAAAGTAGAAGGTGAACTTTTTTTTTTGGATAAGGGTTAATGTAAGGGTTTTAATAGGAACCTACAACTTAACAAGGGGAGATTTTACAAAGACCATAGCTTCAAACTAGTATCGAGACATAATATGAGGGCCTATTATTTAGCAAAACTAGGCCAAAAGTAAACACTAAAGCATGGAAATAAAACTAAGACCAAATTAAAAAAAAATTAAAAGAAAGTTTATGATTGTATTTTTAAGCTATTAATCAAAACTACTATAAATAACAAGTTTAACCCACAAACATAATAATATCAAAAAAAGAGAACTATAGGAACAATCAATAATTTAGGAGTAGATCCTTACCATCACCTTACTCCTAATAGCTATCTTCCAAGATTTTTCAACTGATTCCAATATTATTTGACTTATATATGGATTGCTTGAGAATGAGTTGGAGATGTCTTTAATGGCTTCTTTAAATGTTTGAGTGGATTGCAATAAAGTATGAATACTTTATATGGATGGTACGAGGATATAAAAAAGTCTTATGGACTTTATAATTAACTTAGCCATGCTCCAAGCATGGCTATTTATAGTTTGATGGAGGGAGTTTAAAGGGAAATTTTAATAATTTTAGAAGTCTTTAGTTTTGAGAGTTTTAGAATTTTAGAGAGGGTTCTCTAGATATAGAGATTTCTAGGTTAAATTAAGGGATAATGGGGATTATATGGAGATTTAATGAGGTTTAAGTCTTATAAATATGTATAAAAATCTAGTGTGGTAGTTGAATAAATATTAATTTTTAATTTGTAAGTGGGCTAGTGGCTAGTTAATGAAGTAGAATTTGAAATATTTTATGTATACATATATATAACAATACACAAGCTGATATTTGGTGGTTTAAATGAATAGGCAAATCATATGAGACAAATGACACAAAGATTTTAAAGTGAGAAAACATTCAGGAGGTAAAAAACCCATGAGTGATATTCAATAATTGAGAAACAATAATTACTCCAATACAAATTCTTCCACCTTCACACTTATTCACAGAATGACCTTCATAAAACTCATAGGTTGAATATGACAAAATAATTTCATATTTGAATGAATTCAAAATATGGTTAAAACTCTATTTTATAGTGAAATTCTAAGGGAGGTTACCGTTGTAAAAATAATGGGTCCATCCATCCTGACAAAGTCATTTAATTAAATTTTGGTAACTCATTAATTAATTATAACTTTGTTATTTATTTTTATGTGGTTTTCACCTCGTGTTAATAAATATTATATTATTATTATTATTATTATTATTTAATAACTTTATCAAGGCTAAGGGTAAATAAGCCACTTACAATTAAATGCTTAACACTCCATCTTAATGCTAAGTAGGGATAAATGTCATAGTCACCTTAGAAAGAAATTATATTATGTATATAATTGAAAGATTTAATAACTTTCATCATGTCAAACACTACCTTTTGAAATAAAAAGAATTATAATCCATAAACTACTCGAAAGTAAGTTTATGCTGGCATGATCATTAGACTACATCTCATAATTTCAACTAAATAACCACTACGTATATTTGGACCCTTTTATAACATAAAGACCTCTATTACAAATTATGTTTTTTAATTTATTAGGGTACAAAAGTAAAACTTTCACATGAAGTTTACTTAAATCACATAAATTCCACATGAAGTTTACATAAATCACATAACTTCTACAAAAAATTTATAATGCTTTACAATGAGAAGTATAGAGAAGGAGAAGAAACACATGGCCATCAAAAAGTGGCATTATCATGCATACTCCCCCTCAATAGAAACTCAGAGAGGTCTAGTATTTCATGAAATTGATAAAATTTAGTAGCATCAAGTGGTTTTGTGAAGATATCTTCCACTTATTCATCCATAGGAAAAAACTACAGATTAATATCACCATTGAGGAATTTCTCTCATATGAGATGCACATGAACTTTAATGAGTTTAGTTCTTTGGTATTGCACTAAAGTTTTTGTTAAAGCTATACAATTTTGGTTATCACAATGAAGGATGGTACTCTGAAAACATTCAAATGAAGTTCTCTCAATAGCCTTCGCATCTACATAGCTTCTTCAGCAACTTCCTCAACATTTTTGTACCCAAATTTTGTAGAAAAGAGAGAGATAATATATTTCTTCTTATTGGCTCTAAGTGATAGCACCTACACCAAACTTAAACACGTATCCAGAAGTAGATTTGTCATCTAAAATATCATCATCATGGTTAGCATCACAATAACCATATAAATTTTTATTATCAATAGATTAATAAAATAAATCATAGTTTATAGTTCCTTTGATATAATAAAGAATACATTTAGCTAATTTTCAATTATCCAAATCAGAATCATGCATAAATCTAGAAGCAACACTAACATCATATGAAATATTTGGTCTAGTAATGGTTAGATTAATCAAAATTTTAATAAGTTTTATATACAAAATAGGGTTAGTTTTTTTACATACAAGTTTAGGATCAAGTTTAATACCAACTTCAATAGGAGTAGTGGTAAACTTAAAATCAAACATGTTAAACTTAACAAGAATATTATGTGCATATTGAGATTATGATACAATAATTAAATTTTTATCCTGAAATATAGTTATTCTTAAAAAATAATGTAGAATGTCTAAATTAGTAATTTCAAATATTTGACTTAGTTTATCATTATAATTATGAATTAAATTACTTAGATTTCTATTAATCAATAAATCATCAGCATATAATACAATTAAAATCAAATGACCATTTTCAATTTTAATAAAGAGATCAATATTTGAATAGCTGTTAAAAAAATCCAATTCCTTGAATACCAAGCTTGAGGAACTTGTTTTAAATCATAAAAAGATTTTTTTAACTTGCATACATAGTTTTTTATTAGGATTAGTAAAACTTTTAGGTTGAGTCGTATATATTTTTTCTTCTAAATCACCATTTAGAAATGCATTCTTGATATCTATTTGGTGGATAACCCAACCATTTTGGGATGTAAGAGCAATAATAAGTCTAACAATACTGATTTTTTCCATAGGAGCAAATGTTTCAATGTAGTCAATCTCAATTTTTTGAGTAAATCCATGAGCAACTAATCTAAATTTAAATTTATGAATTTTATCAATTGAATTATATTTGATCTTATAAATCCACCTACAATTGACAATATGTCTTTTACATGGAAGAGGGACAAGATCCCAATTATAATTTTTAATTAAGGCATTATATTCCTCTTGCATAAAAACATTCCATCTATCTTCTTTAGTGGCTTTCTGAAATGATTGAATCTCACATTCATACATAGTCATTAATACATGATAATAATGTTGACTTCTAATTAATTTATTAATATTATCAACATTAGAAGATTAAATCATGGATTCTATCCATTTAGGTCTTTTATATTGAGCATGAAACTCAGGAGGTTCCTCAGACTCTAAGTTATCCAAAACTAGATCAACTTTCTCAAGGACATCTATTTCATCACTAGGAAAAATATGAGAGTCAGGTTCATCAACAGATGAATGTTGAGGAGGTTTCATACAGGGCTCACAAAAATATTTTTAAAGAATAAAAATACTTGTATTCTTAATAATCTAACATTTATAGGGCTCATACATGCTTAAACCTTTTGTCTTACCTCCATATCCTACAGTAATACAAGAATAGGAAGTGGGTTCGAGCTTCTTCCTCTTAACTTTAGGGATAAAAATAGAAGTAAGACTACCTAAAATCCTAAGATGATCCACACTAGGTTTCTTTTTAGTTCACATTTTTAAAGGGGTAGAAAGATTCAAGGCTTGGTAAGGACTCTATTAATAATATGAACAATAGTGTTCATAATTTTGGCCCATAAAAACTTAGGAACATTTACAAATTACAATATTATTTTAATCATTTCTATGATGGTGTAATTTTTCCTTTCAACAATACCATTTTTTTGAGAAGAATATGAAGTTATTAGTTTCCTTTGAATACCACAACTAAAGTAAAAAGAATCAAACTCTTTACTAACATATTCAATAATATTATCAGTTCTTAATCTCTTAGAAAAATCAAATTCATTTTCAACACTAACTTTAAATTCCTTGAATTTAGATAATTCATCATATTTGTTTTAAATGAAAAAAGATCAGATAATTCTAATGTAATCATCAATAAAATTAAATATTAAGAGATATAACTTCAAGAGGTCTTACATCACTATGAATCAGTTGTAAAAGATGTGAGAAATTTGCATCATGATTCTTATGAAAGAGGTTAGTATGTTGCTTGCCACATAAGCAACACACATAAGTTTAATGATGCGAAGGGATAAAAAGAAGTCCAAAAATAAGATTATTTGTATATATATCATGTAAAATTCTAAAATTAACATGCCCTAATATTTCATTCCATAATTAAGATTCATTATTACTATGCAATGAAATAAAACATGTAGAAGGAGAAAAGATATATAAACTATTCTTTTAAACACCTTTAACAATCAAGGAACTAGAATGATTTATAATAGACCAAATATCTTTAAGGAATATTATAATTAAATTATCATTTTTAAGTTGAGAAAAATATATCAATTTTTTTTAAGCTTAGGTACATAGAAAACATCATTAATAACAATATTTGAAAAAATATTTTTTCCGTGTTTAGTTTCTTCTAAAAAATCATTATCTCCTAGGTAAATTAGTTTATAGATATCTCTAAAATCACATAAAATCTTAGATAATCATTTCATATGGTGCGATGTACCGCTATCTAAAATCTATTCATTTTCATTTGAAGCACATAAAATAGTGTATAAAGCAATAGCATTTGAAAAACTATTGTTATTTTGACTAGGGTTTTGATTCTTTTGTTTGTTTTGATTAGATTTATTCCCTTTGTTAGTTTTAAAAGTTTGTTATTTATATCCTTATTTTTATAATAAATTTCCCTTCTATGACCAAATTTATCACATAGATTATAATTTCCATTAAACTTAGGTGTGTGATTTTTATTACTCAATTTCTTATTTTCATATTTGATTTTATCAAAATTAAGGTTAGATTTTTAATTTTTAGTGTTATAAAAAAAATTATTTAATGTGATAAGTGTCTGAGTGACATTTTATTTAGAATTAAAATTAGTCATAACTTGCTCTTCTTGAATTAGAAGAGCAGACAAAGTGGTAAGATCAAAGATATCTTGCTCAATTTGATACCTAGAATTTAAAATTAAAATAAAATTTATAAACTTTTCATAAATATTTAATTAAATGATAAAATAAATCAACTACTCTTAAATGAAATTATAATTACATCTATTTAACTGAGCTTTAATATTTTTAATTTTAATAAAAAAATTAATAACTTTTTCATCACTCTTTATAGGTGTAGTTAGTAATTTAAAGATTAATTTAATGATCTTTGAAAGGTGAGTGCCTTCATGTATGAACTCAAAGAGTTTCCAAACATCATTTGAAGACTCCTTATTACCAATGTGGAAAAGGAATTCATCCTTAACACTCTACAAGATAATGGATATAGCTTCCTATGATTTTTATTGAAATACATTGGTAAGCTTAGGGGTTACATGTCACTCAAAATAGGCTTTTTCAATCCCAATGACAATATTCTATAATTTATGGTCCATAAATTCAGCTTTAACATGAATTTTTTATATATTATAGTTATTTGTATTAAGCATTTGAGATTTATCTAAGGAAAAATGTGACAAAGCTATAACTTACCTTTAAAAAAGACAGTAAACAAATGCTTAAAAAATATTTTAAATGATTTTTTTGAAATATTTTTAAAATAAAGTGAATGTTACATGCAACTATATTTAATAACATAGTTTAGATGCCAAATAATGCAAAAAATTAAATTAAGGTTGCACTAATCTAGGTGTCGAAATAGTTGCACTCAAAATGACCACTTAAATAGTATTATTAAAAGGGTGTAAAAACTTTAATAGGAGGTTTAAAAATTTAAAAAATCACTCCAATGCATTTGAAATGTACTAAAACCTAAAGATTAACTAGTTACATGACTATGTTTGTCAAAAGATGATTCACTAGGTAGAAAGTTGAAACAAAATTGACACTAGAGAGGGTTTACAAAGTTAAAGTAAAGTTGAATCACCCATATTTGAAAAATCTAAAATCATTATTGGCCAACCATATTTGATTAAATACCCATATTTGATGATCAAATATTTAATGAATCATCAATTGGCCAACCATCCATCTTTGGTCAACCTATATTTGACCAACCACTCATTTTAGACCAATTATCAGTCTTTGATGAACCTATTTTTATGATAACATCTTTGTCCTATCACCCCATCTCCGATTACATATCAAGTATTAAAACACCAAAAACCACATGCATCAAGTGGTAATGGTATTTTAAGACAATATAAATCAAAATGCCTTTTATGTGGACAAACCTAACATCAATATAATGCCAGTTTAGTACCACATCATTTATCATATCTAGTCTCCTCAATGATAAAAACCTAAATGGTATAAATTATTCATGGTTACATAGAGACACCCCCCATGGCTTGTTTTGAAAGCAAAAAATATCCTATAAAAATTATAATCATCCAAATAATGAGATTTAAAGGTAAAGGCATTGGTATTCATGAGCAAGGAATAATTGAACTAGTCCATATCCATGTACACAAATGTTTTCACATTATCAACTAAAAATCATCAATTCGTAAACATAAATGTGTTAGTGATACTTTCAAACAAAATGAATAAGATTCACCAACATTAACATGAGCTTCATTTATAGTTTTTATGAGGACCATGCTTCTGTAGAGTGGATTACGAAGAAGATCAATTCAAATATTAGTCGTAAAAACTCACAAAATAATGCATAAGAATTGACAATCTAAGCCAAACTATTCATTTAGGGGTTGATAATGATAATAAGATACAAATGAAATAAATTAATCAACCATTACCTTCCCAAATGAATCCATTACTCAAAGGTGGCTCCAAACGTGTTCTCCCCTTAACCAATCATCCTTGTCTTCATTAATAATGGTGGCAAACTCATCCAATGTCTAAAAACACTCCATAAAACCTAGGCTCATGATATTTAAACTATCTAATTGCCTATCAAATAAATCTAATCCAAATATGAATAATACAATAATTAAAACATAAATGAGTTGTGAAGAGATTTAAACATTATAATATTACAATACTTGAGCTTAAAAATGGTAGTGTGAGGCCTTATATTTATAAATTTTTGAGATTGGTTAGGATCAACCATGACCATCAATATCAATATTAAGATGTGTGGCCATTGATTAATCTAATATTTGTAATTAAATCCATAAATATATTCATCATAAATTGGTAAAAAGGGGCATTAATGAGGCATGGGAGGCCATAATCATGATATTTATTACAATTATGGATTTTAGATGCCACCTCATAGATGATGTCATTAGATGATATAGTTAATAAGAATCAATTTCCAAAAATAAATATTCAATAAACTCCCTATAAAATCTACTTAATCTCTTGATTTGAATTAATTAATTTTAAACAATATTAATCAATATTTGTGCAATTCTTTAAAAATTGGCCTCAATTAATCAAAATGGTCAAAAAGTCATATTACTGGGTCATAATTTGATTAAAAAAATATTGTAAGGTGATGTTAGATGTGTTAGAATCATATTCCCATTTAGGATGTTTCCAACGTAAAATAACAAAGGTACATGATGTATACTAATGACTTTGAAGAAAAGAGTGATCCAGAGCATAAAAGGTGAAATCATCATTTTGACTCAAAATGAATTGATTAAAGTTAGAAATAACATAAAATGCATTTCCCTATTTAGGTATACATTAGCCTAAATCAACACTTTTTTATGACAAGTTTGAATTATTTAAGGCATTTTTAGTGATTTTGGCCTAATTTGGGCATATTTGAGTGTAATTTGAATAAGATTGACAATTTCAACACAAATAGTGTTAGGAGTTAGATGTCTAAATCTTCCACCCATCATTTTGTTGATACCATCCATCCTTTACACTATGTTTAAATTAAATCTCCTGCACCCATTCATTGGGACCAATAAAATCACTTACCATCAACCTTATTCCATAGCAATCAAACAATGGTAGAATTCATTATTGGCATCCATATAGAAGAATACAAAGTTGCATCATCACATCCTAGGGTTTTAAAAGTTTTCCTCAATAAAGATAAATCCAATAATTTATAAAATCAATATCTAATATCAACATCCCCTAGTGAAACCTTTTTTTCATCACTATAGGGAAATAAAATTTAAAACCCTAAAAATCGAGAAAAAAAGTCCCTTAATGAAACCTTGTTTGAGGCGATATGGGACAATCAAAAATAAAATTAAAAAATTAAAAAATCCAATACCCTTAGTGAAAACTCTTTGAGGCACTATAAAACCAAAATCAAAATCAAAATCAGGTAGATACTATCAATCTCACAAAACAAGAGATTATTGGTCCCAATACCCCTGCAAATCATAATCCCTAGATCCTTCAATTAATCAACAAGCATTCTCCATCTAACATAAATTTTATTTCATCCTCATTCATATAACCCTATTTATTATGGTGTATAACAATACCCTAATCAAATTTAATGAAGACAATCTAGAAATCAATGAAGTCCATAATGACATCTCTAAAGCACATAATTGAAAAAATCAAAGTGTTAGCATCATGCATCTTTTAATCCTCAAATAAAAATATTAAAATAAATAATTTAAAAAAAATAAAATAAAAAATAAAAAATAAAAATATAAAGATAAATAATTCATCTAATGGTGAAAACCATGTTTATGGTACCTTGGGCAAGTATTATGATGAAAACCAGGTTTCTAGCATCATGTATAAATAATCAGTTATCTACAAGTACTTTGACACTTGGGGGCAGTCCCATATACATCCTTGTTTATCCCATTCAAACCATTATGGCCATCCAAAGTCCATCCAAATCCTATCCATCTTTGTATCTATCTAATCATGCTTATCATTTCTTCCTATTTTGACCTTAATAATGAACTAGAAGATGTGTTAAGCCTTATTTGAGGAAACATCTTGGCATATATTTTGAAAGGTACTTTGACATCTAAACACTTTGTTCCCATGTGACATGGTCCTTGGATATTTCTAATCCATTCCTCCCAGTCCCTCATCCTTCATCGCCCATTTATTGTATTCCCCATCATGGTGATATAACATGGTTTCCCTTTGTATATACTTAATCCAAAAATACAAAAACATTAAATAATATAAAAAATCCAAAAACATCAGATAGTCCAAAAAATCAAAAAATGTCACAAAATTTAAAAATACAAAAAGAATAAGAACATCCCAAAATCTCTAATAATAAAAAAAGGGTCACAAATCTCCAAGAGATATATAAATCCATAAAATACAAAAGCATTTGTCTTATCTTAAATCCAACAAAATCATTAATCAAATCATTTCAACTACCATTGGGATGTTTCCTTCCCAAATCTTCCTTGCTTGAGACAAGTCAAAATAAAAATTCATTTAATCCAAACTTGTAGCTTCCACCCTATTAGAGGTAAATAAAGTGTGCAACTCACCATCAAGATATTTCATTCCCACATCCACCATATTTGGGGCAAATAATCAATCCATGCTCATAGATTTCATCATATTTGGTCAAATCAAATCATAAATATTATTTCAAGATAATTTATTCCTAATCCATCCATTACATGTATCCTTACATGGGGGCATAATCCAAATATCAATATCATTGAGCCTTCATGCATGGATTTTGACTTGATTAATGACAAAATGCTTTATATTACTTTTGTTTTCAAGTTTGTGTGTGTTTTTTTGCTCGCTTGTTTGTTTATTTTTATTATTATGTCTTGTTTCAATCCATGTGCACCAATAAGGCCATCATGGTTTTTAAATATCATGGTGTTTCCTATTGTTGTCACTTGGATTTTCAACCCTTGAGTATATTTATCAGCTCTCCTCATCTAGGTGGCACAATGAATCTCTAGAAGGGCTAGTTCCCTTGATGCACTCTTTGAACACTTCTTTACTTATCAATTTTGTGTGAAAAGGATTAAGAAAAATAAATAGAAAATATAAAAGGTGATGCACCAGCAATGAGTTTCCTCCTACTGACTAAACGTATACTACTTAGAGCAAATCAAAGCTTCTTTCACACATAACTCACAACTCAAGACATATTGTTACATCAATGCTTCATATGCTAGGTTAAAGAGGTATATTGATGATTAGGAGAGATAATGATGATATTTTAGAGGATAAAATCATTAACCAATTCTAAAAAATTTATCCACTAAAAAATACCTGTAACAATTACTCTTCTGCACACTTGGTGGACAATCAAAGACAACATGCTAGAAAAAAACTATCTTCTACTAGACAAGATCAAAAATATTGAAACAAGACTCAATTATGTAGCATGTAAGTAGTAAACTTAAATTTATTATTTATTCAAGAGACATTAAAATACAAAAATGGCTAGGGTTTCACCATAACCCATGAAGACTACCCCAAAGAGCTCAAAACGTCACTATTTATAGGATTTGGGAGAGAGAAGAGAAACAAGAAGTCCAAGGGGCATAAGAATAGATGTCATGCTGAAATGAGGAGTTACATGCATAGAATACTTTATTAGGAAACAAAAAATGTAATATTTTATAGGACAAATGGCTCTCTAAACTATGCAACTCATGAGATGTGGTGTGAATCTCCTTATTTTGCACATGAAAAACTACCTTCATCATTTAGCTCTGTTGGAACATAATAAAACTAAATAAGGATAGGTTTCATGATTTAAATGATAGGTATGGAAATTTTACATTATTTTCCATGAATTGGATATATTCCTAATCACCTGGATTCCTCTGAAAGTGAGCCATCACTACCTATAGTAAAAAAAATCCTTTTTTCACATACCTTGCATACTTAGCTTCTAAAATGGATTAATTTTATCATTTAAATAAATAAAATGGAGTGAATAAAATTTTTAAATTCCATCCATGGTCTTATATTTCTTATGTGCACCTTAAATAGGCTTACACTTGAAGTTTTCACCCTTCTCACTATCATGTTCATTATGCCATTTCTAACTGGCTGAGATGAGATCTCTTGTTGAGGAAATTAGGACTTTTTATGAATAATTAAATAGAAATTTGTAATTATATTAAGTCCATAAATTCCTCTCAAATTTTTTTTCATCTTTTTAAATTCTTTAGAACTTGCACAATACATAAAATAGTCAAAATAACGAATTTTATACCCTATTCGTACGGGTAAGGTAGCACCAAATTTAATGAGGATCCATGAAAAGTAATATGAAACCTATAACAAATTTTCATGTCATTATTTTACATTAAGGTATCTCTACACCTTCATTTTCGTGATCAGGTCATTTTTAAGGGTTTAGTAGGGTTTTATGTCTTGTAAGTTATTAAACTTCATTCATAAAGATGGAACATTGGAATTGAAAAATAATCTCACAAGAGTGATTTTAAATACCCATGTCAACCTACCCAAAATTCTTGTACCTCCATGCACAACCTCCAATAATATGTGAGCATTTCAATCTAGCCTATTGAGCTTGGTATACCACTCTGCATAGGCCTAATGTAGCTCTGAGCTAAAAGTAGATTTCCTTGTGACTTCTCTACATAAAAAGAGTTTGGAAACCTATTTTATACCCAAATATACTTTTCCAAATTTATTATAATTATATCCTATATTTTAAAGTGAAATTGACTTCTCATTCGGGCTTTAGGCTAAAACCCTACCTAATAGGCCTGACTGTAACCCTTGTGGTCTAAGCCACCCTATTAAGGTTCTCCCTTTTGTACAAGTTTTTACATATTTTTTCACATCTATCAAATATAATTACACATTTTTCAAGGTATCATTATCCCATAGTCCATTCCTTTATCTCCCTTTCTCAAAAATGTTGGGTTTTATGCAAAAAAAGAGTGCCTTATGTCTAAGACAAAACAAAGGGCACTTCACTTATTTTATCAAATAGGATGAATATTAGAGGATCCTATCTAGGACATTATATAAAAATATTTATCCTTTTTTCATATCATTTGACCTTCCAACTCTCTCAAATTCTAAGACAGACTATGAAAAGGCAACCTGTGTGCAGGGTTTGCTCATATAAGCAATGTGTTGCACCATAGAGTCTCTTTTATGCATTATTTCCATTGGTAATAAAATTTTGAGGTCATGAATATCATGATGGAATATTTTATATTATTTTTATCACTCTAACCCTCTATGTACCCTTACATACACCTTGAACTCACAAGACTGTGTGCTTTTTTTTACTGTGTTTCTTGCTTTAGAGGGGCACCTGTGGGTTACTTTGCATGTTTTAAGCTTGAGACAATGTTTGTAGACTCCCTTAAGGTTTCATATGGTAATTATCATCTATTTATACACATTTACCTAGTGCTTGTGCAATACTAACACCAAAACATCATCCTTCAACCCATTGTTCACCACATTCAAACACAGTCAACTATATTACGATGAGCAAAACCCTGTAGATGAAGATTCTTCTTGGAATAGGTTACACATAAAATTTGGATTTAATGAGACATTTGAAATCATCCCCACTCATCCAAACTTTAAAATTCAATGTTTAAGCCTCTATCATGGACTGTGTACACCAAAAGTCAATTGTAGGTGAGTACTTTCAAAGGCAAGGACACCTATAAGTGTGTATGAGACTTGAAACACCACATATCATCTTATTTGATGATACTTTAGATCATAATTTATAAATTAAACTATTTATAATCCTTTTAATCATGGAAACATGGTCTATTTTTACAACCTTAGGTGAATCAGTCTCTTTGGGGTTCAAACCTGTAGATGTCATTGCTTGAAATTAGTGCATAAATGTTCATCTTTGGGCCTTCCAACAATCAATTTCCACTAATAATTTACCCTCCATAATATGTATATCTCTTGTCCAATGTGGTGGATATAATGAAAATTCACTAGGATGCATCAAAACTATTTGTAACCTTGTTATATCACCTTAACAAAATGGCTCAGACCTCTATTTTTATTTTTTAGGGATTAGATCCATGAACACAGTCATCTCATCTTTGAAGGTGGTTTACACTTATATTTGTCAATTTGACACTTCAAATAGGTTTGATATGATCAAAATATCATACTAATAATCCAAATAAGGTTCCATCACTTGTTTCAATGCTTTCAAATGGCACCTTACATCTCTTCTAGGGCCACATATAGGTGGACATTCTAATGTGCAAGCAATATATGTAAGTATGGATAATCTGTATTATTTTTGACCTCATGAACAAACCTAGACTCTTTACTAATTATCCAAATGGGTGTTTATCATTATGAAGGTATTGAAACTAGTTTCAAAACCTCTGTTCTAACATGGTTTTCCTCTTTCAAGCACCTGTTACAAAGCAAGCAGTGGTAGCTAGTGACTGGTTTGTGTGGTGCATGAACTTACAACCCATCTTGCATCTTATTAAAACATTCACATGGATTCTCTTCAGATCATAATGATTTAAAAAATTTGACATACCTTCATTATAGCTTCATGAACATGATAGAAAAGCTTCATACACCTGACTGTAAGTGAAAGTGGGTAAAGAGCTGACTGTGAGTATGACAAAATTGAATGTTTGATCAAAGCATGATGTTATGAGACCAAAAATTAAGGGAGGTGATAATTATGGAATTTATACATGGGAAAAATCATATATTATTCACATGAGACCCTTTTAGAGAATGAAGCATTCTAAAAATAAGGAAACCTAATTGAGACCTCACATGGTGGCACCTTCGTACAATATGAGATGACTTGTCTATCAAAACACCTTGAAAAATGAAACCAATCATGGAAAACATTATAATATTAATTAAAAATCCTATTTAATCAATCTCATCAATTGGATTTTATGGATCTATCCATACAAGAGAAAAATCTATAGGGTATGGGAAATAGTGAGTAGGAAAACATAGTCAAATTGTTAGAGATGGTTCACAAAGCACAGTTGACCAATCCTTGGAATATTTTTATGAAAATTTAATCTCTATGAGTTTAATACCACCTATCAAAGGTGTTTTACTTGGAACCTCTCCAACTGGCCATACCGAGCACAAACCTCTTGACTAGTTCTACATGTCTAGAAGAGTGAAAAAGGAGCAAAATGGTTTTGGACCTTTTTAAGAAATTAAAAAGAATTTAAAGTGATTATATGAGTTTTATTAATATTAATATCCATTACATGACCTTTTCCCACATGTCACATTCCCTTAGAATTTGTACAATTGCCAAACTCCTTTTTTAGTAGGTTTCTTGATTTTCAGATAGATAACCTACATTATTTAGATGGGACTAAAATTACTGATACGTAATCTAAATTATTGGACATTTGAAGGAAATTTAAGACCCTTTGCCACCTTGGAAACTATGTCACTTGTATATATTACCCCTAAATGACTATTAAGTGACTCAAAATGACATATAGACTAGTTAGACCATGACCAAGACTAAAATGGCATTAAATTACATAAAATAAACTAAAACAAACCTTATGAAAAATATATTATACCCATATAAATATTTAAAGATCAATTTTTTACCTATAAGGGTCCCAATTTGACCTGTAAGGTCAAATTTGGTCAACAAAATAGTGACTCATAAGGGTAGTATGCCTGCTATCCTCAAGATCAGTAAAATTATCTTATCCATGGGCCAAGGGAGTAAATTAATTATTTAATAAAACTAGTAATTAATTTCCTAAAACACACACAAAACAACCACACCACACCAAACAACACAAAATAAAGCAAGACACAAAAAAGACTTACACATGTGCACAAGCATTTAGGGAAAACAATAAAAATAGTATCTATTTACAAAGAGAGAGGATAATTTTCCTAAAACACACAAAAAACAACCACGTCACACCAAAAAACACAAAACAAAGTAAGACACTAACAAGACTCACATATGTGCATAAGCACATAGGGAAAATAAGAAAAATAGTAGCTATATACAAAGAGAGAGGAAGACTTTAGTAATAATTTTCAAGATAGATCCAATTGATTGGGATATGAATATCCTCTCCATCCAACCTTGAGAGTTGGAAAGCATTGTGTTGCTTGCATTGAGTGATGACATAAGGGCCACTCCACAAAGCATCAAACTTTGTGTGTTTTCCAAGCTTAACCCTATCTTCATCCCACTTTAGAACAATGTCTCCTTCTTGGAAGATTCTTGGCATGTATTTATTATCAAAATATCTTTTTGTTTAATCTTGGTGAGCTCTCATAATGTGCATATCTTGATCCCTTGTTTCTTCAAGCTCCATCAACTCACATAATCTGACCTTCATACTTTTATTTTCCATCAAATCTAGCTGGTAAGTGAGATCTACAGTTGGTAATTCAAGTGAAATAGGAAATCTAGCTTCTCTTCCATAAACAAGTGTATATGGTGAGTTTCCAATGGCTCTCTTAAGGGTGATTCTATTAACCCAAAGAGTTGTCTTTAATTTAGAATGCCAAGTTATTTGTTTCCCCTCCATTTTTCTCTTGATAATCCCAATTAAATTATTATTAGTGGACTCAGCTAGTCTATTCCCCTGTGGATAATAGTTGGAGGAAGTACTAAGATAAATACCATGTTTCAAAGACTACTCACTTGTCTTGGTTCTAAGGAATGCAAATGCATTTTCTAAAATGATTGTTAAAGGATCCCGAAATCTTATCACTATGCTTTCATAAATGTCTAAAACTAAACTTTCATTTGTTTCCTTGAGAGATACAGCCTCCACTCATCTTGTAAAGTAATATGTGGTAGCTAACACCCACTTGTGAATATCACTAGAATGTGGGTTGATTAAACCTATGAAATCTATACCCCATTGCATAAAAGGTTGGTCTACTTGAATTGGATGAAGAGGAAAGGATAAAATATTTTGATTTACATCAAATAGAGAACATTTCTAATATTTCCTTACCCAAGCATGAGTATCTTTAAACAAACTAGGCCAAAAATAACCAGCTCTCATAATCTTGGTAGCTGTGGTCCTTGGAGCAAAGTGACCACCTGCTGGTACATCATGAAACTCAAAAAATATCTTATCAACCTAATTTGATTCAACACATCTAAATAATACACTTGATAAATATTTTCTAAACAATACTTTATCAACAAGTACATAAGGAATAGATTGTAATATGAAGTACCTTCTTTTGGCTCTATCTAGACCTTGTGCACATTCACCAGTTTGAAGAAAATTGATCATTTATTGTGTCCAAATATTCATTGGTGAGGATTTATCTATCATATGATCATATTGAATGGTTAAAATAGATTCTTTTGCTCCTTTAAATCTGAATCAAGGTGTTCACATAATCCCTTCCCTTTCACTAGCTTGGTTGTCTTGATTTCTACATCATACTCCATTACTTTTATAATCCAATCAGCTCTTTTTTCATTCAAATATCTACTCAAAATCAAGTCTTTTACATTAGGATGAGGTACCAATATATGAATATTTTTTTTAGATAACATGCGCCTAAACCTCTTTAGGCTTCTAACACTTGAAAGTACTTGCTTCTCTACATAAGCGTACCTTACCTCATAGCCTTTCAATCCTTGAATAAAAAAAGCAATAGGCTGCTCCATGTTTTTTTCATTTGATTGAGTGAGCATGGCAGAGATTACTTCTTCATTTAAAAAAGTATACAAGTTGAAATCCTTTGAGAAATCAGGACTAGCAAGAGTTGAAGCTTGAGCAATAGCTTGCTTGGTATCTTCAAAACTCTCTTTCCTTCTCCTTGTCTAAATAAACACTTCATATTTCTCTAGCATAGAGGTTAGATGATTGAATAAATTATAAAAATTAGGAATAAACCTATTTATGAAATTGATTTTTCCAAAGAATCTTTTCAAACCTTTCTTGTGTTTGTGTAAAGTCAATGCCAATATTGCACTCACCCTTTCAGGATCTATGGATAGACCTTTATTTGAAATAATATGTCCCAAAATTTTGCCTTCATGAACAAAAAAAACACACTTATTTGGATTAAAAGAGATTCTAAACTATCTACATTTCTCAAAAATCTTCTTAATATGGTTTAAATGATCCTTTGCATCCTTAGATAAGACTATGATATCATCAAGATACACCAGCACTATATCATTTATTAGGCCTTAAAAAGCCATATCCATTTCACATTGGAAGGTTATCCCAACATTAGATAAACAAAAATGGATTCTCCTATAAGCATATGCGCCCCATTTAGTGGTAAAGACTATCTTGTATTGATCTCCTTCACCAAAATCTGATTATACCTTGAATATCCATCAAGCAGTGAGAACCTTTCACTACCTACCACAACTTGCAAAATTTTATCCATGAAAGGAAGAGGATAATGATCCTTCAAGGAAACTCTATTCAAATATCTAAAGCAACACATAACCTGATCTCCCCATTCTTCTTCCTTACAAGTACTAAGTTTTCCACCTAAGATGAATGCTTAATAGGAAAAATGATCTTAGACTCAATCAAATTTGTAATCTCCTTTCTCATAAAAGGATCAATCTTAGGATTGATTGGTATTTCCTTTTTCTTGAAAGGTTTATCATTCTCATATAACTTTATGGTATTTTGAGATAAATTTGGATCAAAACCTTTTAAATCACTATATTCCCATGAAAATATATTAGAATTTTTTTGGGATAATTCAATGAAAGCATATCTTTTTTCTCTAGTGCACACCTTTCCAAGAGTAATCAACTTATCTTTGAAGATTTTTACTCTCTTATAGTTTTATTATTTAGTAGACATGCTTAAATTTACCTTCTTTAGCTTATCGTCATCATTAAAAATACTTTCAAGTGTGACTAATCCCTTAGGAAGATTGTTTGTCTTTAATTATATGATCTACCCTCCATATCGCTATTATTGTTTGGATTACTTTTTTGAGGAAAATTGTCTTGTAGAAAAAGAGCTATTTGATGGTCACTATCAAATACTTTCCAATTAGTGACATTATCAGGTATAGAGGACCTTAAAATAACTTTCATATGATCTTGGTTCTTGTCATCTCTTATCTCCTTTGGAATATCAAACTAAGCTCCAATTGCTTCCAACCTATCAGGATTTTGCTATCTTCTCTTGGTATAGATTGAATGTTGAAATCTTGGAAATATTCTATAAGATCCCACACTCTATGTGTAGTCATATAAAATACAAAAATTGTTAACTTTAGTGTGTCTAATGACACCCAACCCATAGTTCCCTCTTGCTTGCTTTCATGACCCTTCTAGGCACCTTTTCATTGATTCTTAATAATTTGTAGGCTTTCAAGACCTCATTCTAGATTAGTTGGAACCATTTTTACATGTTTATTACATCTCTCCAAGTCCTGTACCCTCAAAATAATAGCACCTAGGTTGCACTATAGTGTTGGAACCTAGGGTGTCCTCTTTCCAATGCTCTTATCTAATCACCTTTTGAGCTCAGGTTACCATTTTTCCTTGATTCTTCTTATTCATTATGTTAACCTAGCATGATTGAATTTAAACCATGACCAATAGATCCATATATAATCCCATTCAAATATAATTTAGAAGGGTTTGTAAAATATCACTACACAAGAATGAATACAAGCAAGACTATTCAAGCAATCTTCCCTATTTTTTGCATACAACTAGCCAATATACTTACAAGCTCATTCAAATCCTTACACCAACCCATAGACACCTCAAGCATATCTAGTTTTAGCATTTCTTGCATTATCATATCACAATTACACTAAGCAATTTCAAAGGGAGAACTACATATGGCTTGATCCCTCTTCGTAGTATTGGTATGTAGGCAGTGTGCCCACACACGGGGTGTGAAGCATGTCCAGTACATATTACACACATTAACCCTCCTTTTTTCTAAAATTCATATTCAAGCTTATTAGAGGCATAGGATTAAAGATAAATTATCTCTATAAGGAGTTTTGTTGAGAATTAAGCTTCAAAATTTCATAGGTAGGGTCATATAGGAGTTGAGGATAAAATCCAGAAAGCTTAGACATCTGTGACTAGTTTGGACAATAGCAAAAAGAATAAGACTATAGCATCATACCCCAAAGTATCCTATTTTTGGTGCTCCTGTCCTTTCACCAAATGAAAGCTAGATCCAAGTTTTTGATATTGTCTCAGTGTTAGACATTCAATATCAACCTTTGTCTTAGTTGGATCATCATAATTCTAAGTTAAGTTATATTTCTCTCTATTTACTTGTTATTTTTACAAAGTCTCAAAAACAATCAGAATTAACAAATTAATATATTAATTATGGAATAATTATTGACTAATTTACTTTACTCTAGACCCCTTATTATTTAGGAACTACACACCAGTTTTCCAAAAATAATAAATCATCTAGTGAATCCATCTTACTTCATTTACACATAAAAA
Organism: Torreya grandis; assembly: GCA_037957365.1. NCBI lineage: Eukaryota > Viridiplantae > Streptophyta > Pinopsida > Cupressales > Taxaceae > Torreya > Torreya grandis. Next base: position 245,495 of record JARHVA010009272.1, read on the forward strand.
CCTTAAAAACCTTAGGGTAAATTTCCTACTAATTTTTCCCATATTTTTCTAATTTTTTACATGCATAATAAAATTAGAAATTTGCATAAATTTTTAAAATTTTGTGGTAATTTTAAAATAATTTTCTTTCAAACCCTAGTTGACGATACTAGGTCCCAGTAATTTTCCAATCATTTTATAAATTTTTACTATCATATTTAAATCATAAAATCCAATCAAAATTCAAAAATAAATAGTAATTCTCAAAAATATTTTATTTTTCAAAACCCTAGTTGTATCTACTAGGTCCTATTAAAGCACTAAATTTTCAATAAATTTCTAATTTTTTACTTGCATATCTAACTCAAAAATACACATTTAATTTTAAAATTTCATAGTAATTTATCAAAATTGCCATCTTTAAAACCCTAGCTACATACACTAGGTCCTATTGCTTGTGAGATATTACCTTACATTCTAAAAAATAAGATTTTAAAAATGGGTTTCACTTATTCATAATTATTTCTTGCATTTCTTTCACAAAATAAGGAAACCATCATTGGTCCTATAATGTACATGAATGATGAAGTGTATCATATGTTAATACAAAGATTTATTCTTTGCATTTCATGCTTATGTTTCATAATATGGGATGATGTTAAGAAAGTTAATATTAAACATGCTACGATATCTTTTACATCACCTCCCTTAGAGCCTCTATCTTGTGTTGAGTCATGTTACATGTTCTATTTCACTCTTCCCCAAGTCACTACCCATCACCAGAGAGCCTAGTTGATACCCTTTGTACCCCCACCACCTCGACATATTGATTATCTCTACTCTCTTCCCATACCTACTACTAGTCCTATACAAATAGTAGATAATAAAGTTAGAGAAGTTACTCAATGTGCCACCATGCCTCCTCCACCTAATTAGGAGCCCCACCACCCTCTCATTCTTTCTTGTCTGAGGCCCAACCCACCAGCACAGGTAGTTCCACATGAGGCATATGATATTATCAATCAGTTAAGAAACACACCAGATAAGATTTCCAAGTTAGAACTACTTTAGGAAGCCAATGTATTCAATGACATTCTCTATTAGGCACTCACTTAGAATTATATGCCCATTGATTCAAAGCCTTCTTATTTTGCATTAATGGTTAACATGTTAAAAACTATAAAAGATGATATCACTTTTGATCATGATGACATGCTATCTCTGATAGTAATTGATCAAAATTTACCACTATTCATATAAGTTCAAGTCAAAACTAGCATAGTTAAGAGAGTTTTAATTGATAGTGGTTCTAGACTTAATATATGTAATATTACATTCTTACAAACTATGGGCATAAATATGGCATCCATGCAAAAATCATATAATAATATTAGAGGGTTTGATGATATACCATGATAGACATTGGGCACCATTGCTTTGGATATCATGGTAGGACCCAAAACCTTCTCTACACAGTTTCAAGTCATGCCAAGTCCTCTTCATTATAATATTTTACTCAAAAGACCTTGGATACATGTTATGGGGGTAATTCCTTCTACTCTTCATCAATGTGTTAAGTTTCTCCATGAAGAATACCTATATATATGTCCAGTATATAACTAGCCATTCAAACATTATCAAATTATAGATTCATCTTCAATTATTTCACCAGATGGGACACCTCATATCAAAGTTTAAGCACCACCTCATTGCATTTCTCTTGATCAGATACATACATATGAGGTTGGAGAGACTAGCACTTTTTGCACTCCTCCACTTATAGTTGTGTCCTTAGCTTCAAATATTTAGCTAATCATAGTAGTTTTAGTTGTTTTAGCTACTCCATCAGTCATGATTCCTACACCTATTACAATTATACATTCACCAATAATAGTTCCAATAGTTACAGACACTCTCACAACACCATTATATACCACTGCTACAATTGATGAGATTTGCATATCACAATTACCTCTTGTCAAAAATTTTGAGTCACCATATGTACATGATGCTGATAAAAATTCTCTAGATTTTTTAGATGATGATATGACACCCACACTCATAGATGACTATTTATGTGGGTTGAGCTTTACACTAGTAGGCCCAAGAGAGTACCAAGATGACTCTAGATCTCTCATTACACATCCTACATCACTCCTAGCATCTCATACTACACTCATAATATATACTCTACATTTATGGTCATAGACAAATCACTTGTCACATACAATTCACATGGCTACCTCTATAGATATAGATCTAGTCATTCAAATTTAGGTAGGCAACACACAACATTAACCACAATGTTATTTGATCATGGATTAATCACCTTACCTATAGTATGTCACATATTTATAAGCAGATTATCATAATAGTATGGTCGCTCATTTTGTTTTTTGCATAGGATCATAGGTAATGATACAAACTCATGTACATATTTACATAAGAGATTGGATAAACTACAGGTTCATGGTATTATTCAGATCATAGCACCACCAACACTAACTTCTTCACTTCCACTAAAGTTATTTACTACTAGAACTAAATATCCCAAAGAAGAATCAGTATCTCCACCACCAGAGTAACCTTCAGTTCACCTTTAACATGATGACACCATATAAAAAACTTCTATAGCATATGATAATACTTATAATAATGATATTGAGGCATTTGATGATGGTCTTGATTCCTTCCTCCCTATCCATCCATAGCCAGCTCCATCCTTGGACCCTTTACCCCCTCTATCCTAACCTTATATTCATATACTTATATATAATATCATTATGATTACTTGTACATCGTTTTCTTAGTATCACCTGTACATAGTTTCTTATGCTTGATTGTACATAGTTCCTTTTCAAATTTATTTTGCATAGTCTTTTTATGATTGATTGTATATCACTCAAAAAAATTAAAAATAAAAAAGCATTCAAATAACTCAAAATGCCAAAATAATACAAAATTTCAAAATACAAATACATTCAAAAATACCAAAAATATTTTGATTGTATGCATTATCCATGCTTTACATTGCTACTACTATGTTAGTCTTACATTTTTTATTCTATGCTTATTGTTTGTTGATTTAGCTACATTACCATGCTTCACTTTATATTTTTTGAGTGTGTACAGTGACATCTAGATTCTTGATTGCTTTACTCTACCCATTGAGGGGTAATCCTACTTCTACATTCAAGACTCACATTAATATATATACCCATTTGGGGCATCTTCTACATGACTATACCATCTATGTTATGTCATTCCTAAACCACACACTCTAGTTATCGTATTGATGTACATTATTTTCTAGCTTACATAGATTACTATATCGCCATCTCACTAGTATATATCACTTAAGTATCTCTTGACATATACCTAGTCTTGTACTAACATGTCTTGCATACCTTCACATTCTTGCTTTGATTAGTTAGATGCAATTGTATTTCTAGTTATTACATGCTTTACTTTCTTACTTAGTATAGAAAGATTATTTACATTTCTCAATTTCTATTTTTTCTCATGTATGTGCCTTAGGACATTTTCCAATGTCCTTTGCTTCTATTCATGTGTGTGCATTAGGACATTTACCAATGTCCTTTGCCTTTAATTTTGTATGTTATTGTGGCTTTCACACCAACCTTACTTATTCCAATTGTATGTGTATGTAGTATTTGAACATGATTTGTATGTTTGCTTTCTAGTTTGAGTGACATGTGCCCATGTCCCTTGTTTGCTTGTCCCCTTGGCCACCCTTGTATGTTTCTTGCCTTGTGTTCTTGATTTTTGTTTGCTTCTCATTATTTGCATTGCCATGATCCCAATCATGCATTATCTTGATTTCTTGGATGCCATGATGGGCATCATGCTCCATCCCTCAATAACAACTAACCAAACTTCTCATTTTAGTTCTAGTTTAGTACATTGCATCACATTGTTATATTTATCTAGGCATACCCCTATTGATCTAACAATTTATCAATACAAACCATTCTATATCTTGAGATATCTTGTCTATCATCATTTCTATATCATGTATCTTTACAACATAACACACTTTTAGGGCTCTTTCTTATGAGGGTATTAATTATAGGGTATTCATTCCTACCCTCAAAAGAGGGGGAAGTAAACATGTGTTTTTTCATAAAGAGTATAACTCCTTACAATAAAAAATATAGCTTCGAGAATAGCTTATAACAATAATTAGAGGTCAAACCAGACAAAATAGATCAAAAAAATAGTGACAATTCCAATACAATTTTTAGTTTTAGCAAAGGATAATAGCACCAGACATGGACAATAGCGTCAGACACCAAGGTGTCTTATTTTTGGTACTCTTATCCCAACAACAAAAAACTAGTTTTTCTAGAAGTAGGTAGAAAAGTAGGTTCAACTATAGTTTTGTGCATTCAGACCAGTTTAAAATCAATAGTTATTAATACACTTTTATTTAGGAAATATAGATATAGGGGGCATCATGCATGACATGATGGCTCTCACTTCTATTTTTATATATGATAGTTGGGATAAATTCCATATCAAAATCCATGTTTCAAACACCAATGATTGGGGGCACTGTGTACAACACATTTATTTTCTTTTCTTTCCGATTTTAGCATTACCCAAGCATTCTCAAAAATTGTGTGCCTTATTCCATCTGTAGGTGGTTGGCATAATTTTTTAATGGATTTCATACAATTCTAATCTCCACATTCTTGATTTTTTGAGTGGCTTTCATACAATCCTAATCTCCATCTTTTTTGAGTGGTTAAGAGTGGCCTAGTTTCCAACATATATTCAGCTATCCATGCTAATATTTTTAGATTATAAAGCATTCATGGGCTTCAGGATCCATCTAATTTAATACACAATTCATACCGATATCAATTTATAGCTTAAATTCATAGGGAAATGGTGGAGACAAAAGACTAGCTAATATTTGTATTCTTAAGCCACCTATTCAAAGGGATTGGACACATAGTCCAAACATTAGTTAGCATATGCATGATCACATAGCTTCACTTAGTGGGTGATGATGGAGCCAGAGGGTTAGCCTTTACACTATTGATCCACTCTTAAGGAATTGAGCACTCAACTCTGTTCATAAAAATAGTCTTGGTATAACACCTTCTAGTATTAATCAATATAATCTAGCATCACAATAGGTTTTGTATTAGTTTGTGTATCTGATAAGGTGTATTCATTCCTTTCTCTTCCTCTCTCTCTTACCCAACTTTGTACATTCTTATTATAGATATAGTATATCTAGTAAGAACTGATCTAATCTTTGTTTTCTTTGTAGATTCATACTTCACAACGTGCTCTCTCTATGCACACCCAACATCACAATAACTTCATGAGCTTCACCCTTATAGGTAAGTTTAGGTACACTTTCTATTATTCCTTTATCCTAGTATTTCACTTTGTTGCATCACTATAATAAAGGGAGGGAAAATGTAGTCATAAAAAATACAAAAATTGGTAACTTGAGTGTGGCTAATGACACCCAATCCATAGATCCCTCTTGCTTGCTTTCATGACCCTTCTAGGCACCTTTTCCTTGATTCCCAATCATATATAATCTTTCAAGACCTCATTATAGCTTAGTCAGGACCCTTTTTCCATGCTTATTCCATCCCCCTAGGTCACATAGCCTTAGGATAATATCACCTCGGTTGGACTATAGTATTGGAAACTAGAGTGTCCCCTTTTTAGTGCTCTTGTCCAATCACCTTTTGAGCTTAGGTTACCATTTTTCCCTGACTCCTCTTATTCATTGTGTCAGCTTAGTGAAATTGCATTTAACCTATGACCAATAAATATCTATATAATCCCATTCAAATATCATTTGGAATGGGTTGGAAAATATCACTAAGCAAGCAAGAAGACAAGCAAGACTATTCAAGCAGTTTTCTCTATTCTTTGCATATATCCAACCAATATACTTACAAGCTCATTCAAATCCTTACACCAACCCCTAAACACATCAATCATATCTATTTATAGCTTTTATTTCATTCTCATATCACAATTGCACTAAGCACTTTCAAAGGGAGAACTATATATGGCTTGATCCCTCTTTAGAATATTGGTATGTAAGTAGCATGCCCACACATAGGGTGTGAAGCATGTCTAGTGCATCTTACACACACTAACCCACGCCCCTCCCCCCCCCCCCCCTCTTTTTTTATCAAAGTCCTATTCAAGTTTATTAGAGACCTGGGATCAAAGATAAACTAGATCTATAAGGATTTACATTGAGATTTAAGCTTTAAAATTTCATAGGCATGATCATATAAGAATGGTGGACAAAACCTAGAACACTCAAACCTTTGTGAATAGTTTGGATAATAGTGATAGGAACAAGACTATAGCGATGGACCTTGAAGTGTCTTATTTTTATCACTCCTATCCTTTCACAAAATGAAATTTAGATCCAAGTTTATAATACTATCCCAGTCTTGTAGATTCAATATCAACCTTCATCTTAGTCAGATCAACACATTTCTAAGCTAAGTTATATTTCTCTCTAGTTACTTGCTATTTTTAGAAAGACTGAATAACAATCAAAATTAACAAATCATTAGGTTAATTATGGCATAATTATTGACTAATTTACTTTACTCTATACCCCTTATTATTTAGGAACTACACACTAGTTTCCAAAAAGTAATAAACCACTATGCCTATAGAATTTAAGCAAAGAGTTCTTAGTCATATTTTGACCTCTCAATTGATTCATAATCAACTCACTATCACCATAAAATTATAACTCCTTAACACCTCTTTTTATATCCCACTCAAGGCCATGAATGAGGGCCTCATATTCTAATACAATACAATTACAACTAAAGTGAAATTTGAAAGTAGAGTAATACCTTTGCTTGGATGGAGATACTAGCATTTCTCCACCACCTGATCCAAACTTACTTCTTGATCCATCAAAAAATAGTTTCCATAGACCATCCATAGTCTCATTTGGATTCATTAATTTTGGCATGAAAGAGTCTTGTTCATGAAGACAATACACTCCAATACTAGCTTCTTCTATGAATCTATAAGGATCATGTTCATAGTGTTCAGTTCCCCATTTATCTATATGTATATGAGAAAGTCCTTCAAGAGAAGAAGTTGGAGATTGATTCATGTGAAGTTATTCCTCATCAAGAATATTATAATTGACATTTACAACCTTAGGCATATATGGATCTAAATAATTGTGATGAATAGGTTTTGATTCAATCTTTTCCTTGGTACCATACCTTATTTTAAAAACCATGTATGACCAGTTTGCTTCCAAGTATCCACCTATCTTGGTTGTAAACTCTCTTGACAAATAAAGGGAAAAGTATGGGGGTAAATCTACAAGAACCACATCATTAGAGATGGAAAAATTAGGACAAGAATGTAAATTTAAATTAAAATTCTTGGCTACCCTAAGGTCTTTTCTGGTGACTCATCCAATTGTAGAACTCCTATATCCATTGGTTCATACTTGAGGCCTAGTTTATTCGCTATTAACTTAGTCATAATTCAGGTACTAACCCCACTATCTATGATATAATTATGAACTAAACAATCAAAATTTATCAAGGATAGATAAAAAGGAGGAGTCTTATCAATTTTATTTAGTTTTGTATTAATGGTCGGAGTTCCATTCACCAAGATAACATTTTCTATCCTTCCTGATCCAACTGGTATACTTAGTCCAATAAATTCCTTTTGAAGACTAACCTTTTATCCTAATATTTTCAATGAGTCTCATAATTAAATATTCATGTGTGACTTCTTCATTTTATCCAAAACATTTATAGAAGGATTTATCATCTTGAATTGTTCTTTGGAAGCACTAGTACCTTGTGGTGTAGCATGTGAAGAAGGGTGTGTAGGAGCTAATCTTGAATTCTAAAATTTCATATTTTCTTACACATTAATAGTTGAGTTATACCCACCTACTATTGATGTTGATGGAGGAGTCAAAAAAAGCCTTTGATTTGTCTCTTGTGCCTCTTCAGTAGCCCTCTTCTTAGATCTAGGGTTAGAGGATACACTAACATTCACATTATTTGAACCTCTCAACTGATTTATAGCACAAAATTCTTCCTCTAAATGATTCATAAGATCAAAATTAGGTTGTGTTTTTCCATTATCCGTTCCATTTTGTATTGGCACCTTAAAAGTGGGAAATTGAGGTACTTGACTACCTTGGATTATCATGGTTTGACTAGGCATATACAACTTGGCCTTGATTTTGGTCATAAGAAGGGTACCATGGTTGTTCTTGAACAAGATTATTTTGAATAGGAACAATGGCTCTATAATATGATGTGGAATTAGGATTGAAACTTTCATAAGGTCTAGCATGAGTTATTTGACCTTGTCCTTGAGCATTACCTTGAAAAAGAGGCCTACTTGCTTGTCCAAACTAATTGTAAGGCTGATAAGGCCTATAATTTTGGGCTTGTTGTATTTTTAGATCAACCAAATTATTAACAAAAATTTGAAGAAAACTATTAAAATCATGAATCTCATTGTTAGGGGCAAGGGCAGACTTCTCTTGGCTATTAGGAAAAGGAACTAAGGTATTTAATTGAATTTGACTAGGAGGTTATAAATCAGGAAACAATGGAATTGGTGGTCTAGAAGAAATATTTATCACTTGAACAAGACAATTCATAGTATTAATAGTTATCTCATAGGCACCAGGTAATGTATCCCCACTCATATATTGGATCATCATGGCTACAACACTATTCAATGCCTTTAGGTAATACAAGAAGGCATAATTTGGAGTGGGTCTCACAAGGGCTGGGATCTCATCCCATGTGTTTTGAAATCTAGAATTATTATCTTGTATGAACTCTTGAGGATCCCTCTTGATATTAGTCAATTTCTTATCTAGTGATAAATAATCACTCTTCTCTTCAAACCTCTTAGACAATTATCTTCCTAGTTCATCCCATGAAGTAATGGAAGCATGATGTAGTGTTTTATACCAATTCAAAGGTTTCCCTTTGAAAGACAATGCCAATAACCTAATGGATACATTCTCTTGAGTGATATTATGTATATTGCATAAATTTTACATATTTATAATATGTTCAATGAGAGTAATAGGACCTTCTCCACTAAAACATGGAACACTTTTAATGGCTACTCCAGAAAATTGGTCATATGGGGCAAGATTCAAAGGAGATGATCTGGTAAAGTCTATAAAAGATAGATTTATAGTCATATTAGAATGTATATTATGCATATTATGGGTTGAATTAAACAAGAGACTTCTACTTGGTTTGTCAAAAACAATCTTCCTTCTATAAGGATGAGTATTCATAAATCTCTTCCTCTTGACAGAATAACAAGGCAATTGCACAAACTGAAAGGGTATATTTTTAGCAACAAACCTAGTGGTTACCTTTGGCATGAAAAAATAGGACTGATCAATAACAAAAGAGTTGAAAATTTAGTGTATTTTTTATCTACTAAATATATATGTTCTTGCAACTGCAAATATGCCAAGATCAACACCAATCTTAGATAATCTTTTAAGACTTAGAATCCCATCATGCATGCTAGAACATGTTGTCACTTGGATTTTCACCCCTTGAGGAGATGTATCATCTCTCCTCATATAATTTTCACAATAGAAACATCTCATATGTTGTGGGTAATCAATATGTGAGATGAATCTCTAAAAGGGCTAGTTCCCTTGATGCACTCTTTCAACACTTCTTTACTTATCAACTTTGCATGAAATTTAAAAAAAACAAACTAAAAAAGTGAAAATGTGATGCACAAATAATGAGTTTCCTCCTATTGATTTAACTTATACTAATATCAAATCAAAGCTTCTTTCACACATAACTCACAACTCAAGATAGATTGTTACATCAATGCTTCATATGCTAGGTTCAAGAGGTATATTGATGCTTAGAAGGGATAATGATGATATTTTTGAAGATGAAATCATAAAACACTTATAAAAAATTTATACAATAATAAATAACACTAGCAAATACCTATAATAATTAATTTTCTACACACTTGGTGGACAATCAAGGACAACATACTGGAAAAGACTATCTTCTACTAGGCAAGATCAACAAGATTGCAACAAGACTCAATTATGCATCATGTAAGTAGGAAAACTCACTTTATTATTGATTTAAGACACATTAAAATACAAAAATGTCTAGGGTTTCACCATAAACAATGGAGGCTACCCCAAATATCTCAAAAAGTCACTACTTATAGGATTTGGGAGAGAGAAGAGAAAAAAGAAGTCCAAGGGGGAAAAGAATAGATGGCATGCTAAGAGGAGGAGTTAAATGTGTGTAATAATGAATTAGGAAATAAACCTTACAAGGTATGATAGGATAAATGGATATTCAAAATATGTAATTCATAAGATGTGACGTGAAGCTCCTTATTATGCACAATAAAAACTACCTTCATTATTTAGCTCTATTAGAATATCCTAAAACTGATTCAAGATAGGTTTCATGATTGAAATAAGAGGGATGGATTATGGACATGCTTTTTCATGTATTGGCTACATTTTTAATCACTTGGGTTCCTTTGAAAGTGAGCCATCATTGCATGTAGTCAAAGAAACTCCTTTTTTCACACACCTTACACACTTGGCTTCAAAAATGTCTCATGAAAATACATAAAATGGGGTTAATTACATGTTTCAATTCCATCCATGTCCTTAAATTTCTGAGGTACACCTTAAATAGGATTCCACTTGAATTTTTCACCCTTCTCACTATCATATTCATTATGCTAGTTATGACTGCCTGAGATGAGAACTCTTGTTGAGGCACTTATGATTTTTTTGAAGAATGAAATGTACATGTAGAATTATATTAATTCCATAAATTCTTTCCAAAGTTGATTTCATATTTTGAAAGTCCTTAAAACCTGTACAATGCAAAAATCAATCAAAATAACCAATTTTATACCCTATTCATATAGGTAGGGTAGCCATAAAGTTTATTGGGAGGAGCCATGAAGATTCCTCTATAACCTCCAACCACTTTCCATTCCATTATGGTCCATTATGGTAGCTCTGCATCTTCATTTTCACAATTAGGTCATTTTCAAGGGTTTAGTAGGGTTTTAGATCTTTTAAGCTCTTAATCTTAGTTCATAAAGATGGAATGTTGGAATTATAAAAAAATCCCATAAGAGTGATGTTTAATACCCATATAAACTTCCCCAAACTTATTTTACCTCCATACACAACCTCCAAGAAGATGTGAGCATTTCAATCTAGCCCATCGAGCTTCGTATACCATTCTACATAGGCCTAATGTAGCTCTAAATTAAAAGTATATTTACTTGTGAAGTATATACATACCAAGAGTTTGGAAACCTATTTTATTCCCCCATATACATGTCCAAATGTATTATAATTCTCTCCTATAGTTGGAAGTGAAAGTGACTTCTCATTTGGGCTTTAGGTCAAAACCCTTGCGGTCTAGGCCACCCTATTGAGGTTATCCCTTATGTACAAGGTTTTACCTATTTTAAAACACCTACCACATATAATTTTAAATTATTCAAGGTATCATTATCCCTTGGTCCATCTCTTTGTCTCCCTTTCTTAGAAATGTAGGGTTTTATGCACAAAGGGAGTACCCTTTATCTAAGTCAAAACAAAGGGCACTTCCCCTATTTTGTTTAGATAATATGATTGTTTAAGGATCATATCCAAGTTTTGAAGACATTATAAATAAAAATTTATCCTTTTGTCATATAATTTAACCTTACAACTCTCTCAAATTCTAAGACAGTCTATGAAAAGGCAACCTGTGTGCAGGGTTTGCTCATGTAAGTTGTGTGTTGCACTATTTTTCTACATTATTTACATTGGTAAGATAATTTTTAGGTCATGAATATAATTATTTAATATTTTATAAGTTTTTCCATCACTCTAACCCTCAATGTACCCTTACATACACCTTGAACTCACAAGAGTGTGTGCATTTCTTGACTATGTTTTTTTATTTGGAGGGGCACCTATGGGTTTATTTGCATGTTTTAAGTGTGATAAAATGTTTTTATACTCACTTAAAGTTTCATAGGGTCATTATAATATATTTATATCCATTTACCTATTGCTTATGTAATACCAACACTAAAATGTCATCCTTCAGCCCACTATTCACTACAGTGAAACACAATCAACTATATTGGAATGAGTAAAACCCTATAGATGAAGATTATTCTTGGAATAGGTTACACATAAAATTTGAATTCAATTATCAATTTTTAATCATCTCCCTTCATAAAACCTTGGTAATTCCATGTTTAAGCCTCTATCATGGACTGTGTACACCTACAGTTAGTTGTAGGTGTGTACTTTCAAAGGCAAGGACACTTATAGGTGTGTATGGGACTTGAAACACCACATCATATTATTTTGATGAACCTTTATATCATAATTACTATTTTAAATTATTTATAACATTTCAATCATATAAACATGGTTTAGTTTTGTAACCTTGTGTGAAGAGGTCTCTTTGGGGTTCAAACCTGTAGATGTCAGTACCTAAAATCAATACACAAAAGTGCATCTTTGGGCCTTCCAACAATCAATTTCCACAAATTATTTATCCTCCATATTTTGTATATCTCTTGTAAAATGTGGGGGATATATGGATAAGTCATTGGGATGCATAAAAACTATTTTTAACCTTGTCATATGACCTTGACAAAATGGCTCAGACCTCTATTTTCATCTTTTAGGGATTAGATCCTTGAACACAGTCATCTCATCTTTGAAGGTGGTTTACACTTCCATTTGCCAATTTGACACTTCAAATAGGTTTGATATGATAAAAATATCACACTAGGACTCCAAGTAATGTTCCATCACTTTTTTAATTCTTTAAAATGACACTTCAAATCTTTGCTAGAGCCACCTGTAGGTGGGCATTCCAATGTGCAAGCAGTAGATATAAGTATGGACAATATGTATTATTTTTGACCTCATGAATAGATCTAGATTCTTTAAAAATTATCCAAATGGGTATTTATAATTATTAAGGTCTTAAAACTAGTTTCAAAACCTCTATTCCAACATGATTTTCCTCTTTTAAGCACCTATTATAATGCAAGCAGTGGTAGCTAGCGACTGGTTTATATGGTGCATGAACTTGCAACCCATATTGCATCATATTGAAACATTAAAACGGTATCTCTTCAGCTCATAATGACATAAACAAGTTGACATACCTTCATTACAACTTCATGAACATGCTAGACAAGCTTCATACATGTGATTGCAAGTGAAAGTGGGTAAATAACTGACTGTGAGTATGAAAAAATTGAAAGTTTGATCAAAGCATGATGTTATGAGACCAAAAATTAAGGGAGGTGATCACAATTACATTGAGACATAGGAAACATCATATCCCATTCTCATAATAACCTTGCATATAACCAAGCATTCTACAAATAAGGAAACCTAATTGAGACCTCACATGGTGACACCTTCCTGCAACATGAGATGATTTATATATCAAACCACATTTAAACATGAAAAAAATATGGAAAAAATTATATAAATAATTAAAAATCCTATTTAATCAATCTCAATAATTATATTGTATGAAACTTTCCATACAAGAGTATAACCTATAGGGTATGGGAAACAGTTAGTAGAAAAACATAGTCAACTTGTTAGAGATGGTTCATAAATAAGAGTTGAAAAATCATTATAATATTTTTATGAAAATTAATATATCTAATTTAAATACCACCTCCCAAAGGTGTTTTACCTGTAACCTCTCTAACTGGCCATACTGAGCACAAACCTACTGACTAGTTTTGTATGTCTAGAAGAGCAAAGAAGGAGTAGAATGGTTTTGGAAATTTTAAAGAACTTTAAAAGAATTTAAAACATTTATATGGGTCTAATTAAGATAAATTTCCATTACATTACCTTCGCCCATGTGTAACATTTATTTATGGGCTGTACAAGTGCCAAACTCCTCCTTTTTCAATTGGTTTCTTGATTTTTAGTTAGATAACATACAATATTCGGTTGGAAATAACATTATTGATAGGTAATATAGATTATTGGATTTTTTAAGGAAATATAAGACACTTTGACACCTTAAAAATTGTGCCACTTGCATACATGACCCCTAAATGGCTACTAAGTGACTCAAAATGACATATAGACTAATTAGACCATGACCAATATTAAAATGGGATTAAATTACATAAAATAGACTATAACACACCCTATTAGAAAATATTATACCCATATAAACATTTAAAGATCAATTTTTTACCTATAGGGGTCCCAATTTGATCTATCAAATCAAATTTGGTCAACACCTATCACATACTTGTACTTGAGTCCATCCATAGACATACAACAACAATATCATCCTATTTTTTCCATATTATGGGTTGTTTGCATCATTTGTGTATTAGATCAGGGTTAAATTCTTACACACACCATTGACATGTCATCATAGTGTTTTATATCATGCTACATACTATCATGTGCAATATAAAAAATCAAGTTGTAAAATATATGTGTGGATGCACTAAATTAGTAGTTTATCCCTTTGAAAAATCATCTTTTATGTCATCATAGTGTTTTATATCATGATGCATACTATCATGTGCAATATAAAAAATCAAGTTGTAAAATATATGTGGAGATGCACTAAAGTAGCAGTTTATCCCTTTGAAAAATCATCTTTTCAAATAAAATCATCTCATCCCTCTTTAACATTTGTCAGCATCAAATCATTAGCTATTCTTCATCATTCCTCAACATATTCCTCCCTTATTTTAGATAATTACATCATCCTAAGGTCTATTTGGACTATGTAGGTAGTGCTTAGTCATATGACATTTCTAAGGTTAGCTCGACCACCATCATTACCATTTTCATCATCTTTTCCTCATAGCATTCCTTCCTTCTTTGTGAGAACTACATTAGCCTAAGGTCTCTATGGACTATGTAGGCAATGCTCAGTCACATGGAGTTTCCGAAGTCAGCTCAACCACTGTCACCATTAACATTTTCCTTACCATTTTTATTCTTTCAATTTTCATCTTTCAACATCCTATTCTTCTAACTAATAGTCATTCTCATGGCCTAAATATGCGGAAATCAATTTTCCACTCCCACTATTTTTCCAATTCTCTTTTACTCTAATCACATCATTTTTCAATCATCATTTCTAACATTTTGGGGCATCCTTGTGTGCTTGGTTTTTTTTGTGGCTTCTCAATTATTTTAAAAGTTGTTATACCATATACACATACATTTGCATCACCCTATTAACTTCTTATCATGGTTGATTTGTGCAATATGTTAAATCCTTAGTCTATGCTTAAAAATAACTCTTTCATCCATCCAATCCAAACTCATGGATTTTTCCCTATTTGGGGAAAATAAAACTTACATCTCATCATCAATATAAGTCATACCCCATTCCACCTACTTAGGTCAAGTCAATCTCATAGATTTGTCAGTATATTTTTCCCTAATATTTCCTGCTTGGGGTAAATCAATTCATCATTAGTAGTAATCAAAGCATGCAATCATTAGCTCAAGTGGGTTTATTCTCATCCATAGGTTAATCATCATCCTACATCCCAACCCTTCTTTATCCATCACCCACCCATTGATTCTTCTATTCTATCTTATTCCTCTCTATTTTGAGAGCCCTTGTGCACCTATTCATCCTCGTATTCCCTCTAAATTGGGCATCATTCATCACATTATTTTATCATCATCATATAATTTTTGTACACCTTTTTTGGATTATTTTTTCTTAGAAAAGTAGTTACTCCATCCATCATATCTCACAATTCCCTTTCAAAGAGAGGTAAATGTAGACACCTAAAATCAAACACTTCATTTTGATTTTTAGTACCTTACTAATCTATGTTAATATCATCTCGTCATTGTATAATCAATCTTCTATTTCCACTTACATACCTAGCCATCACTATTCATCCCCCCTAATCAATTAATCTTTTCTTCCATGATCACATCTTTTCCTAAAAAATTCACATCAAATTATATTACTTAAATAATGCTTTTAATTAGCTAATATCATCAATCATGGAAAATTATGGAATGGCAAATTACTATTTTATATAAATCAATAAATATTATTTTTCATCTCAAACTTGTGATATTATCAAAGGATCCACTTGGTAAGTTAAAAATCATATTCCAAAGTCAAAGTCTCTTTCATAAAGAAAATTTAATAAAAAGAGGCAAGTGTGAAAGCAAGATCTATGACATGCTCTTACACACTATGTGCCTTCATCATTTCACCCTCTTACATACTTCATTCATGTTCCATGCACATTCCACTTCCCACATTTATGGGATGGATGACTAATCCTCATCCATTGATATTTATCCTCATTTGACATTCCATATTAGTTAGAGAAATCTATAAATTTAGGATCCCTCTCCTCATTCCAATAATCTTTTAATTGACAATGAAATGTTGTTCAAATATCTTTATCGATATTCAACCATCCTCATCACTCACCATCCAAATAATCTAGCTTGAAATGGTTTATGTTTTTAGATTGCCCATGTATCTTGTACAAGCCTTTTTGTAACTACATAAAATAAAATCACTGTTTTAGGTAAAGAGATCACAAGGAAACATATAAAAATTATGTTTTTTTTTTTTTTTTTTTAATTTCTTCTTAATTTTAATCAATCTAAGGATGCACACTTAGGTTAGTGGTAGGATTTTCAATTGCTTTGATTTCATACTAACCCAAAACTAACTTTTGTATTCAAAACTTAAAATCATGATTAATACATGTTACATTATTTTATGATCACTTTACATTACCATGTTTTGCTTATATATTAACACTTAAACATTTTTATACTCATGCTTAAATATTACATAGTGTGCTAGATATGTTATGATATAGGAAATTTTATAACACGTGTATTCATGGAATAGTATGATATGTTTATGATGGTTGCTTATATTATACTTATTCATCTTATTACATAGCTTACTTTAGTGTACTTCATATTTTCTACCTTGTTTTGATCGTGGAATATTTGAATGTGTTTCTTATTTATTGGACACAATGCCCCTGAGTGTTATTTTTTGGTGTGTGGACATTTAAACATGTCCTCCCCTTGAGTGTGATACATTTGAACATGCCCCTTGTTTTCAATATCCTTAGACCCCTTTTTTGTTAGATTGAGTGCTCTTGTGTGTGTGCTTGATTGTTTGCCAATCTTATGCTTGTTACTCCTAGACATTTTCATGATCCATATCATGCATCTTAAGGATCTTTTTGATTGGATAGTGTGAACATCATTGATACATATACTTATAAATGATACCACTATATTCTTTATTACCACATGATCGATACATATATGACATAGTTATATTATCCTTCTGATAATAGGTGACTACCAGTTGTATTTCCCTCATCTCAAAATAGGGGCATATCAGTGGTGGCATGTCATAAATACATTAGTACACACACTAAAAATTGGTATAATTTGATATATTTTACACAAATTATATATGCACATGGGACAAAATATTATGCATTTGACACCAATTTTAAGACATTTAGGATAAATGTTTTCATATTTGAGACATATATTATATAAATTTTTATAGATAAAAGGTTACACTTTGATAGATATTTAAGCTTAAGACACATTATAGGTGCATAGGCCATGAAAATTCATCAAATAATAGATAAATATTTATATTATACATCACTTATAATATATTTTATGAGAAGGCATGAACATGTTCATATCCACTGACTTTTCAAAGATGTACCAATTAAGTTTTTACTTGTCTATAGTAGTTTCCTCCCTTGAATATTTTGGTTGAGATTTATCACCCTCAAAGGACTTGGTACTAATTCTCTATTAAGATTGATATGGCTATACCATTTGACCTTAAAATTATTGGCTAGATTATGTGTACACTTTAGTTGTACGATTTAGATTCATTGATCTCAATGGCCTTGGCACAGCTCACCCTTATACCAAATTGGGGGCATGATTACCCTTTAGTTCACCTCTTCACATCTTCAAGTTTCAGTTATAAACCTTTCCATATAATTATTTATCAAGGAATCATCATCACCAAAGAAAACTACCAAGGGGCAACATGGTTGCATTGACACATAAGTGTATTCCTTCCTTGTTCTCCTTAATTTCAAGCATTTGAATGATTTAGTTTTTAGATTATATGTAGTAATTAAAATATAACATGTTCTTGGTTGTAATTAATGCACAAAAAACAAATTCAAATATAGCTTAATAAAAAATCAAGGTGTGTTGTACACATCAAGGTATACTTTTCTTTCCTTTACCCTAGTAATTTCATCTTTCTGCATTATTATATTGGAGGAGTAGGGGATTAGATAATAAAATTTTATTCAATATTATATACTAATATTATACACTTTATAAATATAAATCATAGCTCAAACCTTAATTTTAGGAACTTTCTACTATCGAATGGCTCGCATTATCCATGTCATTATGCCTAGTTTATTATCCTATAATCTCACCCTAACATTATGATGACATAGACCAATTATAGTATGCATTATAAATAAATATGATTTATATCTTACATAGATATTTATATATCCTTAGCAACTTATTACCGTATAAGACAATAACATCTAAATAAGGACATTAGAATTGATATTAGTGTCCCAAATATGATGCAAGTGTCCTTGCCTTCCTAATGGTCAAATTGAAAATATGTTGATATGTAAAAGTTGAAATATTTATATGCTTTAACATTCCTATGATATTATTTAAAAAGGTGTGGTATAAATATAAATCTAAGGTCTATTAACAATAAAGCAATTACATCTCAAGCTCGCACTACACCAACAAAAATCATTTCACGATTGAGATATATTTCCTTATTTCCAAATCAATCATAAGAGTAGTCTTCTTGAAAGTATAAATAATTCAAAGAGCATCCCTTGATAAATATTTTTCAAGTTACAAGCTATATCACTAGATACACTCACATATAGTATATTACATAATTATTCACACGCAAGCTGACATAAGGTGGAAAAATACATCATCTTGAGGCTCTATTCAAAGTAAATGGATATGTATGTATTTCTCATTGATAGAGGAATATTTTAGTTCAATTAGACTTAACTTGAGCCAACTAACCCTTATTTTTAAAGGTGACATGACCTAATTAAAGGACCTCATGTTTTGAGAAAAATATTAATTCTAGGAACTTTTGTATGCGATCTAAACTAATAACATGCAAGGTGAAAATGAACCCTAATAGGTAAAAATAACTATTACATAAAAATATTAATATTTTAGGCTCAATAAAAGTGACAAAACTAGGATAAAAGTATCAATGCTAGTTTCCTAACTGACAAAACACTAATTTATACACTCTAACAAATCAATGGGAATCATATGACTATATTCTTCTTACATGTGCCTATCAGAGCTACTTGCATGTAATTACATAAGCTAAGTGTTATTTCTCCTTTTCACTACTACTTTAAAAATATTATTTGGTATTATACTTTTATATATTTATCATATTCTCAATAGTATATTTATCATAATATTATAAATATGAATGATTTAATTATTTTTTTAGGAATAGATTGGTCCATATTTTATTAAGCTATACCTACTACCCTTAACTCAAAAAAGGTTAAACACATACCAATCCTTGTTATAATTACTATATTTTTTTATGTTGGTCATTTATACAATGATAATAAAGATAATTTCTCTCATTTTATACTATAGGTGACAAGATGGTAATATGGGAGCTATGACAAGTATGATCACTAGATATGGGATGTAATGAATAAGATATATCCTCATCACTAGTAGGGTTTGATTAAGATTAATGGGAAGGATGGAAAGGAGGTTTTTCATGAATAACATCATCCTTTTAGAGGCATGGGTTAAGGGAATTGGTTTTATAAGATTGAATGTGATGAAAGATATTAGAAAAGGAAAGAGAGAAGTTAGTTGTGCAAAGATAAGGTTCATCCTCATTAAGAGTAGGTGGAAACCTACTATAAATTATATAATTTGAAATAGAAGGATCCTTTTTCTCTAAATTATATTCTAAGGAAGGAGGTGAGGAAAATCCATGATTAGAATCCAATTTCATATCCATAGTAGATACTAAAGGGTAATATATAGAGGTAACTTTAGGTATGACCAAGGAAGATTCCAAAGAAGAATCTAGAGGAGAAATTAAATTAGAATCAAGAGATGAAACCAAAGAACACTCCAAATACGAATATGTAGGGTAATTTGGAGAGTAATCTAGGAGATAATCCAAAGAGGAATATAATGGTGTGACACTGAATTGAAATAGGAGGATATAAAATAACCCACAGTGGAATCTAGTGGTATTATCAAAGGTGAAGACAAAGAATAATTTGAAGAGGTTTCTAGAGGAGGCTCTAAATAGGAATTAAGATATGTGTCTATAAGAGAATCCAAAGGAGGATCTAAAATTTCCCTAGTGTTGCTATATCACCTTAAACATTATATGTTATTTAAAGCTCAAAATCATCATCATCATCATCATCATCATCATCATCATCATCATCATCATCATCATCAATAAGTTGTTGTTTTTGACATTTTGTCCATTCATCTTTATCATAGGAAAATGGGATAACATGATTGGGAACTAATTCATTGAGAGGATGAATACTATCAACATATCTACTTTGAATATCCATGATATATGTAATGAATTTAATACAAGAAGTGCAATAAAAGTAATGCTACAAATTAACTAGTAATCTAATAGGTATAGAAGAACTAATGATTAAGAATATAATGCAAAAAAGAATTGAGATATATTCGGTCACCAAGGAAAGTTTCTTGAATGATTTTTAATATCTCAGATATACTTGCTTGTTTGTTAATTAGTGTTGACCCAATGTTTCAGAGAATTAACTATAGAGATAGAACCATGCTTGTATCCCACTAACCCCATTTTCAAGGGTAAGTTGAGATTAAATTTCATGGGTGATATACTCCTCTAAAGTTCACCATAAATCATATAGATAAAAAAGGGTAACATGTATATAAGAACTAATTATTAAGCATACAATGCAAACAAAAATTGAGGTATAATGGGTTAGCAAGGAAAGGTTATTGAATGATTTTTAATCTCTTACATATAATTGCTTGTTCATTGATTAGTGTTGACCCAATATTTCAAAGAATTAACTACAAAGATAGAACCATTCTTGTATCCCACTAACCCTAGTTTTGAGGGTAAGTTGAGATTAACTTCCATGGGTGATATACTCCTCTAAAGTGCACCATAAATCATACAAATAAAAATGGCTTCATATTGGTGTAATCAAGGTGATCCTAGGTATTCATGATATACCATTAGGTACAAGGAAAATAAAGTCTATATTTAATGGCATAACATGGCTATGATTATTGGAGTAAAACCCATCATGCCATGATGTCTGTAAATAGAACATCATGTAGCCCTTCACAACAATCACTAAATAGTTTAAAAACTATCAGAACATAGTTTCTAAAATAAACAAAAGCAAGTAAAAATAGATTAAAATTACAGAGAGATTTTTTGTGGAGGAAATTAGAAAATTTTGAAATTATAAATTAAAATGAAACCCTAGACCACACAAAAACCAAGTGAACAAAAAAGTATAATCTATTTCACAATGAATAATTAAGAAAAAAATAGATCTAAAAATTATTTTCAAAATTAGATAGAGTTTATTGTAAAAAATAAGAAATATAATAGTGTTAGGTGTGGAGATTGATTGTTTTCCATGATTAGAGGTTAAAAATTAGATGATTATTTCAACTGGGTTTAGATCTCATTCCCCTATTGGCATGGGGGGTTGCAAGGGGGGCAAACCTAAAATGTATCTCTATTAAAATTTCCTTGTAAAATTTTAATTTCATAGTCAATCTAGGCTATTGATTATAAGTTTCTATATCTGATGGTAGATGTTATGTTTAGGTTTTTTTCACCCTAAAATGTATTAAGATATGGCTGAGATGTGAAAAAAAATAAAAATTAACATAGAGCAGAGGTAGACAAGGGGAGAGAGGTGTAATAAGGTTTGTTTTAGGATTGTGTTTCTATCTTGTATTATTGAAATAATATAGTGGACAAGTTTGGTAGATGTAGCCCATTTTGGGTGAACCACATTAAATTTGGTGTCTCATACTATATGTATGTTTTTGTTTATTTTATGAATGTTTGATTAATTTGTTTCATAGTTTCTCTTATATGTGATTTGGGGATAAATCTGGGTTTTAATTTATCCTAACAAATAGAACCCAAAAATTAATTCTTAAATAAATTTATCTTTCACCACCTAAGTTAGCATTTACTAAAAATAGTAATTCACAATTTCTAAGTAATCTATGTAACATTTAGCTAGTAAAAAACACATTTTTTGTTAAGTATATATGAATAATAATAAACTCAAATTATTTTGAAACTTAATATTTTTTGAACCACTTATGAGACAAATAAAGTGCAATGATTATAGGCTAATCACAAAGAAACCCTAGAATATGCACAATAAAAACTCGATAATTAGAGTAAAATAAATAGTTATTTTTCAAACGTGAGATAGTTTTTTAATATAAAATTAGATAATTTACATAACTCTAAATTAATTGAAAAATAGACTTATTTGTTATCGCTTATGCGAGTATTCACTAAAATTATTAAATTACACTTTTTGAATAATTTATGCAATATTTTTCTAATAAAAAATAGGTTTTTTCTTACTTTTGTATGACAAATAAAAAATTATGATGGTTTTAAAAATAAATATAATATGAATCAAATATTACCAAAAAACCTAATGAGGAGTTGGGGTTTGATAATGTTCAACAATATGTAGGTTCACCAAAATGTTTACTGTATTCTAAATTAGAATGAATCAATTTGAATATAAACAAACTTATATAAAATTATATAGAATAGGGTAAAATAAAATAAAATAAGTACAAAACTTCAAGTAAGCTATAAATAGTGAATTACAAAAGGGCAAGTTTTTAATTAGCTTGTATCAACTAATTTTTTAATATAAAGACTACTCAATGACTTAGAAGTGATCAAACTAGGCTCTAAATTATGTCATCATAGAAATTAGATTTCCAGGAGGTAGAGGGACAAGAGTGCACTAGGAGGATAGGTCCATAGTGTGGATCTTCTACTTTCTACTATGTTGTCCTTGTTCATACAAATTATTTTTTAATTGGAGAGTGTGTGGCTACCTGCAAGGGTCTCCTAAATCTATGTGGAGGCTGAATAGACATGAAAAAGACCTAAAAAAGTAAATCCCTAGTCCCACATAAGCACATAAAATGATATCAATTGTAAAAGGCATAAAATGAGGGAGGTGGGAATGGGTGAGCTATCCTAAAAAATCCCCTTGTTGACTGGGTTTTTATTACATAACCCAAAGGGACTCAAGTTGATGTAGTTATCCCTTTTTAAAAAAAGTATGTTGTCCATGGTAAATGCAAATGTAATATTAATTAGAATGATTGATAATAGATTTCATTGACCTGAAATAAAAATACTATTAAACTTAGCCTATGACTATAGGAAAGTAACATAATTGAACTCAGAGAGAATAATTCTCTTTTTGCTTAATGTATAATGCTTTTGAAATTATATTTCCAAATGATCTAATTGAGATGCCTTAATGTGATTTTATAGATAAATCTTTGGAATATTTCCATCATCCAACCTTATGAAAAGTGTGGCAGAGTCATTACTAATTTTTTTAATTCGCAAAAGTGTATGTTGGAACTAAGAGGAGAGAAGCGCACTATGGGATAGGTCTACATTACAAAATTTTTATTAGGGATCTATGAGTAGAATAAGGATAAATAAGCATGAAATAGGGATGTGTACATTCTATTTTTATATTAAAAGTGACGTGTGTTAAATGTATGAAGTAATAAAGAGATCAAGATACTTATCCTTCCTAGTTCATTAACTAAATTTGACTAGCTCATGAAAATTGAAAGGGATTATGTCAGATCCCATTTATCTATGCCAAGTTTTATGGTACTTGTCAATGAACTATTTTGAATATTTTCATGAGTAAATCAAGAATATATATATATATATATATATATATATATATATCTAATTCTATGAATAAACTATTAAAATAAGTGCGTCATTAATGCATCTTTTAATAGTAAATTAAAATAGTAGTAATGCTATATTTAATTTGTCAAACTAAAGATTTATTATAATCTTAAATTGTTTAATTATTGTATTATACAATTATTGATTTATGATATTCAATATATTAATTTTGTTAATTAAATAGGAGTATAAATCCTAAATTAAACACTAGGATGAACATATACTTTAAACGATTTATCTAGTATTTATGAAGTGGAGTTGATTATTAATTAGTAATGCATAAAATATTATGATGACTTTACTTAAAAATGGGAAGTTGAGTTACCTTGCTCTTAACTGGGGAAATCAAGGGACATAAATTAGAAATTTATCTGATAATTACTTGTGGGAATCCCAGTTAATTGTTTTAAAACAAAGCCTACATGTTTGGTTTCAAGTGGCATTCAAAAGTTGGAAAATGATTAAAAAAAGGTATTAAGGAAAGAAAAAGAGAAGGATTTTGGAAAAATGAAAGATTTACGAGAAAATGAAGCCATAAGCTAGAAGAGGAAAGAGGTTTTGGAAGCAAAAAGGGGAAATTTTATTTGCAAGAAGGGAAAAATGTACCAAGTGGGTACTATAAATCATTTTAGTGGAGTATTTTTGAAATGAAAGAATTGGGGATTATTAATTATGGCTATGTTAATTAATCCATTGATTTCATTGAAAATTTTGTTCAAGCTTATGCTGATTTTTTTTAGGTAAAAGATCTATAATTTTATATGTATTGAAAATGTTTCATCTAGCAGTTACATATTTGATAGGTTTGTGTATCAATTTTAAACCAAGGTCAAATTATGTTCAATAGATGTGTTTTGTTTAGGGTCAATTTGTCATATATAGGGATTGTATTTCCCATTGTAGTAGTGTTATAAGTCTGTTAGACCTTGTATAGTATACATGTTGGATGATACACCCATTTTAAATTTTGATTAAATTGGATTGAATAATAATAATTGCAAACTTTTGTTTTATTTCATGATAGTGCATAACTTTTTTTAGGTTGCATTCTAATTAACTAAAGTTGAATGTGTCTAGTATTTGCTTAAGGCCCAACATTTACTATGGTTAACCTGTGTAACTATTATTTTAGTCAAGTGTAATGATGAAATACTAAGAAAAATTAGAGGACTAATTTTGTATTTAAAAGGGTGAATATATATATAGTTTAATATAACCAATCTAAATAGTTGTTTGCATGTTTACCCAATAGAAATATGTTTGGCTTGTATCAGGTCACTTATTCCAATCATGAAAGAAGCATTTAAAGTGCCAAACTAGTGACTCATTTAATACCTACCTATGCTTCTCTACTTCAAAAATACTAGTTTTATAACATGAAGGATCATTCACCTTTCATCGTAGCTGTAGGGTTTAGTAGTAACATGTAATAATAATAGAAATTATCTTGTCATTTTTGAGAAGGATGGCAGTCCTTTGCAAAGCATCTATAGAAAGGTAAAATCTTGATTTTATGATCGATGACTTATCAAAATAGAAACTTTCTAAAATAACAATAGCACATGTGATTTGGAATGCTAACCTGGGAACAATTTAGTCTAGACTCCAAATTGGCATACCTTGTGCAAGTGACAACTCTAATTATTTTTCCAAAGCTATGTCTTTAAATTTAAATCACTAGGTATATGTTGGGTAACATCTAAATATGGAACGCTTAGCCAAGTTAGAAATCACCCAATCTTTGGTAAAAGAGTTAGTATAATAGAAGGTTGAGTTAATAGTAAATTACTTTGAACAATTAATAAACCAATGGATTAATATAGGAGTCATTGTATAAATGGTATTTACTGAGTTAATAAAGCAAAGATTTTAGACCTGCATAGAGCTTTGACAAGTCAATAAGGGAGGCATCATTATTCATCAATTAAATCCCTATTTTAACCTAAATTTAACTTAGAGTGGCTGAGTTATCAATTGTTTCTTCCTCTTGCCTAAGTGACAACCTGTCTTGAATTCTTGGCTTACATAGCATTTTTATAGACTTGTATTTTATTAAAATCTGTGCTTTGCATAAACTAGCATCTAATTTTGGATGGGAATCAATAATTATGTCAATGAGCAATAAATTTTTAATCTAAGCCACTTTTAGGATGCCTAAATGGTGGTATAAATGCTAGATCAGTCTTGGGAGATGTTGATTGAGTTTTTAAGGAAAATGTAGAAGTCTAGTGTTTAAAGCTAAATTTAATTAATGCAATGCTAAAATTTTATAATTGCAAACTATGTTTAATTCTTTGGGATCTAATGCTTAGTTTTGTTGATCCAAAGTTTAATTATCTTTGGTCTATGTTCTTATTTGATCGAGTAGCATCCTAATTTTTTGTTTTCATCTTATTGAAAGCTGAGCCTCTAAAACACAAATCCTTGACTCTTATTTCAAATGCTTAGATAATATTAATGTTAAGCTTATATTTTTAACACACCATGTGACTCTTAGGTAAATTTTAGAGTGTAACGTTGATTTTGAATTTTTAAAGTTGAGTTTTATTATAAATTCATTGTGTTTTTATGTAGGGTTGTAAAGACCATAGAGTCTTCTCTCTATAATCAAAGAAAGTATCTATACCTAATCTTTGAATGCGCTCATTTGAGAAAACTATTGAGTAAACATGTATACCTTTATTAGTTAGGTATAAATACATCTAGCCTTGATTCTACACATGTAAGAGACATAGCAGATATGTATGGTAGCTCGGGTAATGAGCATAGGCATAGGAAACTAAGCTTGATAGGTATTCCTTAGTATGCCATCTACTAAAAATTATAGTGAAATAAAATAGCCTTTATGTATCACATTACTATTATGCAAAATTTTCAATAGGATCAAGTCTATCACATATTATAAGGATGAAAACTTGTATATAGTATATTTTGTGAAAAAGTAAAATGTGCAAGTGACTAGACTTTTCTAGAATAACTTAGTGCATCATGAGGTGTACCTGGAGATTATGTCCTCTTCAGATTGTTACTGAAGTTATACTTAGATATTATAATCTTGATTTTATTTATTTTTATGGTTGTGTGTTAGATTGTTGTTGGTGTTGAGTCATCATTTCACTAAATTTTGTCTATTTTAAGTCTAAAGGAAAATAAAAAGAAGGATGGGGACAAGAGATTAGAAAGAACTTGGATTTGGTTTGCACATCATATCTAGACATTGTGATCACTCCTCTTTGGTTGGGGAGGACTCCTTGTAAGTAAGAAATCACTACCACAAGATGTTTGTTAGTAGTTAAATGAGTGGGTTGCCAAGCTACATGCTTGTTCCAGGAAGTGTGAAACTTCCTTAGAGATGGCAGTCCACTTTTGAGAGATAAAATAATAATAAATAACTAAAAGAGAGCTAAAGAGAGAGTGAAAGAGAGATACGATTACCATTGTTAACAACCTATATGCAATAGAGAGTGATAGGGTGTAGGTGATGTATTCTATTTGTATTTTAAAAGTTATTTGGGTAGGTTTTGAAGAGGCTAGGGAACCCATAGTCACTGACATTGGTAGGGGAGTGACTGATATCAATTATACTGTCGAGGTTAGTAATGAGGTGACTGATGTTGGTTAGGCTATCAAGGTTGGTAGGGGTAATAATTGATAGGGAACTTGCAAAATGCTTTTTTGGGTTTGGGAAATGGTTTGGATTAGGTTTGGGAGGTTGGGAGAGTTATGGGAGGGAAATTATGGTTTGGGTAGATCTGATTAGAGGTTTGGTGTGTCTAGTTAAGGGGAAACAAGTGAGGAATCTTTGTAAATCCCTCAAAGGGCTTCAATTAGAAGTGTGTAAAGGAATGCACAATAGATATAAATGTTAGGAACTTGGAGTACAATTGATTACTTTTGTATAAGCAATTAAACATGGAATTGAACCAGAAGTAATAAGTAACTAGAAATACGAAATAGCAAATAATAAGAGATACAAGAAACAACCAATCTTGTATTAAACTCTTCCAAAATAATATGAAGAAATCACACTCTTCCCACACCTCTTGGGTGTACAGTATTTCTCTCAAGAGTTGTCTCTCTCAATCAATTACAATCAACTCAATAACCAAGTTGTTATTCCCTTGCTTTAGCTGATCTTCTTGATCTTGCACCTTGCAAATCTAATTGACCTTGCTCACTTGCTTACTTAGATAATTACAATGCATGCCCCCATGGGTCTCTTAAATAGGATCCAAGGCATACAATAATTAGACTTCCCAATTACAATAATTAGAAACACAAACTCAAGACTAAAATTAGTCTTTACATGCAAACACTCTATCTGTCCTAAAATTAGAACAAATCTAATTCTGGAAACGCATGCAAACACACACGCACACATAGGTGACTGATGCCGGTTGCTATTGGTTTGCATATGACCGATGTCAGTCGATCCTTGACTGATGTAAGTTAGATTTGATCCACGCCTAACTAATGTCAGTGATACTTCCGATGCCGGTGACTGTGTTTATCCAGCAACCTTTGCATGAACTCAACATTGAAGCTTTTAGCTCCACAACTCAACAATCTCCCACTTGGAGATAAATAGTTGCACCTATACTTGTACAGCAACATCCTCTATCTTGTTTCTCTAGCTTGTTTCTCCCTCTTCAAGTTCAATCTTGAAGACCAACAAAAGTTGAATGAAGATTCAACTTCTCCTTTATTACCGGCTTTGTTAACATATCAGCAGGGTTCTTATCCATATGGATCTTTTCTAGCTTCAACTATCCATCCTCCAATACCTATCGAATGAAGTGGTACCTAAGCTGTATATGTTTAGTTCTTGAATGAAAGGCTGAATTCTTTGCCAAATGAATTGCACTTTGACTATCACTATACAATTTGCAACTCTCTTGCTCCTTTCCCAACTCTTTCATGAACCGTGTCATCCATATCATTTCCTTGCTAGCCTCTGTGACTACAATGTATTCTACCTCTGTAGTAGACAAGGCAACAACCTTTTACAACTTTGAAATCCAACTAACCTCCATTCCACCAATAGTGAACACATATCTTGTGGTGCTTCTCCTGCCATCTAAGTCACCTGCCATATCTGAATCTACATACCCATGTAGAGAAGTACTTGACCCTACATAGCATAAATACCTACTGTTGGTCCCTCTTAGATATATGAGAATCCACTAAACTGCTTTCCAATGTTCCTTTCCTGGATTGGCCATAAACTTGCTGACAACTCCCACTGCTTGGGCAAGATTAGGTCTAGTACATACCATTGCATACATCAAGCTCCCAACTGCTGAAGCATATGGAACTTTGCTCATGTACTCAACCTCATCATGTGATTTAGGACACTATTCTTTGCTCAACTTGAAGTGTCTAGCCATAGGTGTGCTTACCGGTTTTACATCCTGCATATAGAACCTCTCCAACACCTTATTCACATAATCCTCTTGAGACAAAATCAGCCTGTGATTTTTCCTGTCTCTCTTAATACTCATGCCAAGGATTTTCTTTGCTGCTCCTAAATCCTTCATGGAAAATGTGTGAGCTAATTTTACCTTTAGCTCAGTAATTACCTGCATGTGTGAACTTGCAACAAGCATATCATCTACATACAGCAACAGGATAATATAACTACCATTATCCAATTTGGTAAAATAAACACAATGGTCAGATTGACATTCACTAAAGCCATGCTCTGTCATAAACCTGTCAAATCTCAAATACCACTATCTTAGAGCTTGCTTAAGACCATATAAGCTTTTCTTGAACCTACACACAAGTTTCTCCTTACCTTTGACCTCAAAACCTTCTGGCTGATCCATATATATCTCTTCATCCAAATCTCCATAAAGAAACGTTGTCTTAACATCAAGCTGCTCAAGATGCAAATCCTCAATAACAACTAAAGACAATACAGTCTGAATAGAAGTCATCTTTACTATAGGAAAAAATATTTCACCAAAGTCAATACCTAGTTTCTATGCAAATCCCTTTACTATCAACCTGGCTTTATGTCTCATTTGTCCATTCTCTCCATCTTTTAACCTGTAAACCCATTTATTTTTCAGTGCTTTCTTTCTGGCTGGCAACTCAACCAAATCCCACATTTGGTTCTTTTCCAAGGAATCAATTTCCTCATTCATGCCATGCTCCCACTATTTCTTGGATTCTACCTGCATTGCCTCATCAAAACTTTCTGGTTCTCCACCATCAATAAGCAACACATAGTATAAAAAAGGGAAATAATGAATTGGAGGTCTACTTACCCTTTCAGTCCTCTTTATAGGCATTTGAGACTCATTTATAGCTTGTTGTCCACCCAAGTTCTCTGTCAGTGACTGATCTCGGTCAAATCTCAGTCTGCACCTAACTGACGTTGATTCCACTTGACCGACCTGATCGACGTCCATTACTATTTGACCGACGTCAGTTCTTACTTGACTACCGACATCAGTTACCTGACTGATGTCAGTCTTTGTGTTTTCCTGTGAGTGATGATTTTTACCTGTGAGCTCATTTTGGATCATTACCTCATCCAAATCAAGATTGCCCTACTCAGAATTATTCAGCCTCTTGAGCTGATCACTGTACATCACCTTCTCATTGAAAACTACATCATGACTTATAATAATTTTGTTAGTTTCTAAATTCCACAACTAGAATCTAAAATCTCCAAAGCCATAACCAATGAAAGTGTACTGCAAAGATTTAGCATCCAACTTCTTTCTATTTTCTTTATCAATGTGCATAAAAGCTTCAAAACCAAAAACTCTGAGAAATGAAAGATCTACCTTTTTACCTATCTAAGCCTCTTCTAGAATTCCACCATCCAGAGTAGTAGAAGGTCCTTTATTAATCAGGTAAACCACAATATCCATAGCTTTTGCCCAAAACTGTAAGGGCAAACCAGCATGCAACCTTATACTCTGTGCACACTCCATTATTATACTATTCATCTTTTCAGTAAATCCATTTTTTTGAGGTGTCCTTGGAACCATCCTTTCCCTGTGTATTCCACTCATAGAATAGTAACTATTGAATTTATTGCTGCAATACTCACCACCATTATCAGATCTAAGGCACTTCAATCTCAAACCTATTTCATTCTCAACCAAAGCTTTCCATTTCTCAAATGTGTCAAAAACATCAGATTTCCTCTTTATGCAATAAACCCATACCTTTCTTGTAGCATCATCAATGAAAGAAACATAATATTGTGATCCTCCAATAGAAGCTACCTGAGATGGTCCCCACACGTCTGTGTGAACAAGCTCCAACTTGTGCTCCTTCTTTGTTGACCCAGTCTTGAGAAACCTTACTTTATTCTGTTTCCTAAGAATACAGTGCTCACATAAATCTAGATCTATGCTTTTCAAATCTGAAAGATTACCTTTTGATTTAAGAACATTCATTCCCTTCTCACTCATGTGACCAAGCCTATAGTGCCACATCTTTGCATCTACATCTGAAGTAGATAAAACAGAAGGAGAATAATCAGTAACACAAGTAGATAGATAAAGTGTACCTACTTTCTTACCTCTTGCTAATACAAGTGCACCCTTGGAAACTTTTCAAGATTCCACTGTGAGAGTTACTATGCAACCCTCATCACCAAACTTTCCTGTAAAAATCAGATTCCTTTTCAAGATGGGTACATGCATGACATCTTTCAACACCCATGTGTTACCATTCTGCAATTTTAGTTGCACTTTTCCTTTGCCAATAATTTGAAAAGGCTCACCATCCCCTAAATAAACTTTTCCAAAATCTCCATGGACATAATCATTGAAAAATTCTCTATTTGGGGTTACATGGAAAGAAGCACCACAATCTAAAACCCACGATTCTACTTGACTATCCAAAGAAAATATAAGAGCATCCTGTGCAACAATACCTACAACATTTGCTTCTTTATTACCTTCATATTGATTTTCTTTGTTATCCTTCAACCAACAGTCTTTCTTTGCATGCCATTTCTTTCCACAATTCCAGCAGGTTATACCTCCATTTCTAGATTTGGATCTCCTTCCCATCTTTGACCTTGATTTCCTTTGCTTGCCCTTCTCTCTTTGCCTTCCCCTGCTTTCAATACTTAAAGCATTATCTGATGTTTTCCCTGTGCTTTTCCTGCAATTTTTTTCATTCAAGATTACACTAACAACATCTTCAACTTTCAAGATATTTGAAGTAGATGCAGTATTGCTAACTACCATTACCAAACTATGCTAGCTTTCAGGTAAAGAGCATAAGATTAAAAGAGCCTTAATTTCATCATCAAAAACTATTTTGACTGAATTTAACTGATTTACAATTTCATTGAAATCATTAAGATGACTATATACAAATCCACCTTCCTGCATTTGCAAACTAAATAATTGCTTCATAAGATATATCTTATTCGAAGCTAAGGGTTTTTCATATAAGTATCCATTAACTCTACCATTATCTTTGCCTGTGATAAATTAGAAATCACAGAAGATGCCAGGTTCAACCTTATAGATCCAAGAGCCTTCTATCAAGAACATTCCATTCTTCATCTTGCATATTTGTGGGCTTGCTTGCAACCCCACCCAATGGTAAGAACAAATCTTTTTGATACAGATAATCTTCTATCTGCATCCTCCATAATTAATAATTCTTTCCATTGAATTTCTCTATTCTTAGTTTACTTTCTTTTGCCATTGCTTTGCTCCCACTCAATCAAAAACCCCTGTGAGTGACCTGTAATCAACAAACACTAACCCGCTCTACTACTTGTTAGTGATCCTAGCTCTGATACCAGCTATTAGGAACTTGGAGTACAATTGATTACTTTTGTATAAGCAACTAAACACGGAATTGAACCAAAAGTAATAAGTAACTAAAAATATGAAATAGAAAATAATAGGAGATACAAGAAACAACCAATCTTATATTAAACTCTTCTAGAATACAATGAAGAAATCACACTCTTCTCACACCTCTTGGGTGTATAGTATTTCTCTCAAGAGTTCTCTCTCTCAATCAATTACAATCAACTCAATAACCGAGTTGTTATTCCCTTGCTTCAGCTGATCTTCTTGATCTTGCACCTTGTAGATCTATTGACCTTGCTTACTTGCTTACTCAGATAATTACAATACATGCCCCCATGGGTCTCTTAAATAGGATCCAAGGCATACAATAATTAAACTTCCCAATTACAATAATTAGAAACACAGACTCAAGACTAAAATTAGTCTTTACATGCAAACACTCTGTCCATCCTAAAATTAGAACAAATCTAATTCTGGAAATGCATGCAAATGCACATGCACTCACAGGTGACTGATGTCGATTGCTGTTGGTCTACATATGATCGACGTCAACCGATCCCTGACTGATGTCGGTTAGATCTGATCCATACTTGACCGATGTTGGTGATACTGTTGATGCCGGTGACTGTGTTAGTCTAGCAACCTTTGCATGAACTCAACAGTGAAGCTTTTAGCTCCACAACTCAACAATAAAGTGATAGTAGAATAAATATTTGAAATACCTAAAAAATATGTGATGTACTTAGTTGTAGTGGTCTCTAAATGATAAGTTTTATATTGATGGTCCCTAGTAGGGAGTCCAAACCTAAACGCCTGAATAGAGAGAACAAGCAGGTGTTTTTGGTCCTCAAGAGCTCAATTGCTGATCATGATTGACTTACACAAGATGAATGTAAGCCATGATGTCAAAAATAGAATGCCCAGAGCTTAAATGTGAGTAAGAATGAATTTTATTAATTTATGTTGACCTAAACTACAGGTTGGAGTTTGGCTTATATTACTGACATCGGTGATCCCACCGACGTCAGACATGGGTTGACCAACGTCGACACCTTTAGAATAGGTAAACCTTACTATTTTTGGCCTATTTTCTATTATTTTTCATTCCAAGTGTGACACCTATTATAAAATGGTATAAATAAAAGGTTAGGAAGGAGGTAGTTGATTAGGGATTTAGTTTGGAAGTGGGAATAAGTCTTGGGTAGTTAGGATAAGGGGACTAGGTCTTGAGGTGACTCATCAGGAAAGAATTAGTCATAGGGAGAGGTGGTCAGGTAAGGTGGAAAAGGGGGTTTTTAAATAACTTAATTAAGTATTTTAAATTAATTAAATATGTCAGGGGTAAAATCATGGGTTAGGGAGATTAATTATTATTATTGAAAGGGGCTTAAGGGGGGTTTTGACAAAGGGAATTACGCACATGTATGTGATGTAATTTTGGTGTCTACATTTACCCCTTTTTGTCTTATAATTTTTACTGACAAGTTTTTAAGACAAAAATATGAGTTAGATGCTCCAAGTATTGGATGAGGTATCCCCTCTCAAAATAGGAATCGATGGAGGAGAAACCAAAATTGGGTACCGATTTGATAAAAAGGTAATAGGATGAGTGGTGGAGAATTGAGTATTATTTTGTATATATATACTATAATGAGATATAGTTTACCAAGTCAAGAATAGGCAAGGTTAAGGATTACTTAGATATAAATTACCAAAGCACAGCTTGTAAGTAATAGTTGATAGGTCAAAACAATCAAAGTTATAGCTCTAATGGTAAATGTTTTCCAAGTATCTAAGATAGGAAGTGCCCCTAAGAAACAAAAAAGGGTTGAAGGTGACAAGATGAGCTTGGTTTTCATCCAAAACACTTAATATACATGTGTGTTTATAATAGCCAACTATACCAGAATAACATAAGCGATCAAGACAAACAATGCAAGGTTGGTGTAAAAGGGTAAA
This sequence comes from Torreya grandis, assembly GCA_037957365.1. Taxonomy (NCBI): domain Eukaryota; kingdom Viridiplantae; phylum Streptophyta; class Pinopsida; order Cupressales; family Taxaceae; genus Torreya; species Torreya grandis. Next base: position 280,431 of record JARHVA010009272.1, read on the forward strand.
TAAGTGAGGAGATATTCATGATCTCGAAGAAAAGTCATCATAGGTGAAGATCTAAGTGATCTCCAATGGCATTTGTCATGGTTGGGGAGATATATGAGATCTCTAGTTGCCCTAAGGTATGGGTAAAGTCTAAAAAGTTGGGGGTTACTTTATTGGGGAAAACATTATTGGAATGGTACCGATGTTAGTGACATTACCGATATCGATAATATAAAGTGTTGACATTGGTAAACTAGGGAAATGTTATCGATGTTAGTAGGTATAATCTATGACATCAATAGATTAGGTCAAGAATACCGATGTCGATTGCTGACCAAACCTGATAAAAGGGGGTTTGGTAGCTGACCAAACTCATTTGAAACTTTTTGATTGGTGAGAAGAAATAGAGCTTGAGAGCAACTGACATGGTGGAGTAAGGAGGGGACCTAATAGGAGGTGCACCACCATAGGAGCTAGTTGTGCTAGCCAGAAGGAGACAAAGAGACGAGGTAAGAGTCTCTATTAGTTGGTTTGACATTTGATTTGGGTATTTGTAGTTTTTAGCCTAATTTAGAGGTGGGGGTGTAGAAAATGTTAGTAGAGGTGTATAAAATAGTGTAGGTTAGTATTAGGATAAGTTGGATGGTTTTGTGATAAGTTGGATTAGAAATTTTGGGTTTGGGTTGTTCGGCCCTAGCGCTAAACCAATCGCCAATGTCGGTGAGGTCCACTGACGTCGACCAACATGGCACCAAGGTTGGTAGTTGCCTATTGACATTGATTGATTTTTATGCCTATAAAGAACTAATGTCAGTAGTAATACTGATGTTGGTGACTATAAAAAGTAGAAAAATAGAAGAAAGGGTGAGTTTGGATCCATAATGAAAGTAGTCAACTAGCCTAATGATAGAGCTAGCCTCAAAAGACCCTGTATCATTTGAGTGCTACCTACATAGCCAAATTTAGGGCCTAAAGCCAATGTAGTTCTCCTAGAGCCTAGGAAAAATATCTAAAAAGGTGTGATAGGGGAAATGGGTAAAAAGGTAAGTTGAGATAGGTTAAGAAGTCTAGGGCTTAAAAAGATAGGTCATAGTGTTAAGAGTCAGGGATATAGGTCATGAGGCCTAGAGTTGTGATAAGTAGGTAGGCCTAGGGTAGAGAGAGAGGTAGTGAAGCCTAGGGTAGAGAGAGAGAGAGGTAGTGAAGCCTAAGGTAGAGAAAAAGAGGTACTGAAGTCTAGGGTAGTTAGTGAGGTGGGTATATGGCTGAGCTAACCTCAGTAGACCCTGTGACTGAGTGTTACCTACATAGCCCAATTTAGGGCCTCAAGCCAATTTAGTTATCCTAAAGAGAAGGGGAAAAGGTGGTGATAGAGTATTTTAAAATGTATGTGACTTAAATTATGTGTGTATGAATGTAGGTGAGGATATAGATGACACTACGAGATCATCTACCAAGTTTGTTGACACATATGAGGAGGGATGTCACTCTAGATGAGTGGGAGCACATGGTGGCCATGGGGATAGGAGGAGTGTGATGATACTATTGAGTTACTCAGGATGTGTCCCTAATGATAGCATTGATTGAGAGGTGGGATCACATCACTGACACCTTCCATCTACCAACCAGAGAGTTGATAGTGACTTAGGAGGATATTTATTAGATTTTGTGTACCACTCCAAGTTGAGGAGATCTTTGCATGCTCGAGAGAGGAGCATGATATACACATGGTCACATTATATGGAGATCATGTTAGTGAGGTGACTTACCATTATGTGAGTTTCACGTACGAGCCACTCTATATGGTTGATGAGGAGAAACATCATCTAAGCATCTTGATGATGATCAGGATCATGGTGTATATATTACTAGATGTAGATAGTAGGAGATTTTTGATTGCATTGATAGTTGTGCTTGCACAAATGGTTGAGCAATAGACCATTTTTTCCTAGGGTCTAGTATTTTTGGCATAGTTATATAAAGAGATGTAGGGTTTGAGGCTATGATGGTGATATATTTTGTGTGTTATCCATCTATTACACTATTAGGCATATGAGCACATCATGGTGATATGACCATTAGGGTTAACTACCATGATCCTAGATGGATTCAAGGTTGGTTGTGGATGGTGGAGTGAGGGCATGGCATAGACCTAAGTAGATGATGTGGTGTGAGACATTGCCTATTATAGGTACATGATTAAAGGCTTGATCCCTGTAGATATTATATAGAGACTGTATCTGGTATACCTAGTTTTCATATGATAGCCACAACAACTTGTTGGGTTACAAACCTCACTATGGGTCAGGGGGAGATGGATCAGTGAGTTAGAGATGGTACACATGGCATGGTCAAGAGGTAGTTTGGTCTACTAAAGGATATTCTACCTACCTTTCCTCGATACAAGAGGGATGACATATAGGCACTCCTACCATTGGCCTAGGAGATAGATATGGACATGAATGAGATGTGCATTTATTGTAATGTTTAGATGTGTTTATTGTGATTATGATGATGATATAGATGATGATTATTTATGCAATGTTAATGTGATGTTAATGATAATCATGTTAGTTGAGTTAGACTAGCCTTTCCCATATATGTGATGGTATATTCATAGTTCGTTGGCTAGTTTCATCTTAGCAATTTTTCATATTTCATGATGGTGTATGCTGAAAATGAATAAATTGGTTATGTTAGTTTATTTCAGCATTTTTCCATATTTGTAATGGTGTATGTGAAAAATAAATTAAGTAGGATTTGTTAGTGTTAGTTTGACATTGTTTTTTCATCTCAAATAGAGATATTGACATGTGATGTGGATGGGAAAATAAAAAGGCAGAATGCTCATGCATTGGCAAAGACCATAATCAGAACATAGATAGGCTCAAGAAGACGAGCCTCTTTCATGCCTTATATCTTTGAACCATTGTGTTTGTAAGAGAAACCTCATGTTTACCTTATGTTAAGTGAGCTTCATAGTCCTTTGAGAGATTATGAGGGGAAAAAGGGTAAAATGAGGGAAAATGTTTGGGTAGCATAACCTACAAAGTAGAGATGATATGCCCCTTTTATGGGTGACCTGAGAGCTAATATAGGTAAGTCCATGATTTAAATATATTTTTTTCTTTGGTCATGGAAAAGACTATAGAGGCTTAGGAATTTTTCACTTTGAGGAAAAAACCATACCACTATGTAAGTTAACTAAGTGTATAGGAATAAGGGTGTATAGGAAGGGAAATTAATGTAATAGGGATGCTCAAGGGACGAGCTCAATTTAACCACAAGGTAAAGTGATGCTTGTTTAACAAAATAATAGTCATAGGTGTAAGGCATTTAAATTCTTAGGTTCTGGCCTTCCTTTAAAAGAAGACAAGCGATAAGTTCCTAAGCCATACTTGTGAGTTATGATATAAGGTCCAAGCCAATTAGGAGCAAACTTACCCTGTTTGCTTTTCTCCATGTTTGCCACGTGTTGATTTTATTTTAAGATGAGATCTCCTATATTGAAATCTCTCTTTTAGGTTTTTGTTATAAGTGTGTTTGATACGTTCTTGAAAGATTTGGAGGTGGTTAAGGGCTATGAGGTGATGCTCATCAATTAATTCAAGTAGAGCCAAATGTTCTTGGCAAAAGTCATCATTAATAAGTATGTCTTGTAGAGAAATGAAAAGAGAATGAATCTAGACTTCAAGAGGCAAAATAGCCTCTATCCCATATGCCAATGAAAAAGGTGTAGCACATGTAGGGGTTCAAATGCTAGTGTGATAAACCCATAAAGCAAAAGGAATGTATGTGTGCCAATCCTTACTTGTATCCTTGACTACCTTCATGAGAATTTTGGTCAATGTTTTGTTAGAAGGTTATGCCTGTCCATTATCTTATGGATAGTATGGTGACGAGAAGATTAATTTGATTCCAAATGTATCACAAAGACTTTAAACCATCTTATTTTTGAAAGATTTGTCATTATCTATTATAATCTTGAGGGACACCAAAATGATAGATGATGTGATAGTTGATAAAGTCAGTAATTGTTTTAGCTTTAGTGGAGATGAGAGGGATGGATTCAACCCACTAGGTGAAGTATTCAGTGGTAGTAATGATAGAATCATGACTGAGGGCTAATCTCTCTGATTAGATCTAAGCCCCATTAGGAGAAGGGCCAAAAGTCTTTGGTGACTTGTAATGTATGATTATGAATGTGAAGGAGGTTAGCATGTTGTTGACACTTGACCTAATGTTGAACATAATCAACACAATCTTGATGAAGTGTGGGCCAATAATAGCCAAGTTGAAGGATATGCTTGGAAACTATGTGACCATTTAAATACCCACCACAAATCCCATCATGGACTTCCTTAATAGTGAAGGGAGTCTCAATACTAGTGAGGCATCTAAGGAGAAGACCATCAAAACCTCACTTGTAGAGAAGTCCCCCTATTATAGTGTAATGAGCAGTACATTTTATGAAATCCTATTTCCCATTATTAGAGAGATCAGAAGGGGTAATAGAGAAGGAAAGATAATCCATGAGTTATTTGTACCATAAGTCACATGATTTTGTTGTTACATTTTTGACAAAGAGGATGTTAGCTAAGACATATGAGGGTAATTTTAAATGATGCATGGTGACATAGATTCATGAAGAGGAGGATGAAGAGGGTATGTGTGAAGTAAGAGAACCCATCATGTCAACAAACTTGATTATATATTAAGGAATAGTCTACAAGAGATAAGATTCAAATGACCCCAATAGCATATCTACACGATGTTTATATGGCTACAAAATTTCATTTTTGCATAGGCAGGAACCATTAACTTGGTTAACCACTAGCTGAGAATCACCAAAAATGGTTATGGATTTGATACCTAAGAAGAGAGTTGTTTGAAGTCCTAGAATCAAAGCCTCATATTCACCCATATTGTTAGTGCATTCAAAATCTATTTAAATGATAAAGGCATAAGCTCACCATCTAGAGGAATAAGAATGATCCCCACACCCCTACCATGTTGACATTTAGATCCATCAAATAAAATCATCATTTGATAGGATATGTCATTGGTGGAGAGAATTATAATGGATTCGTCAAGGAATTTAAGGTTTGAAGGTTGATTGTCAGGTAAAGGGGTAGCAGCTAACTAGTTATTGATTGTTTGGCCTTTAATAGACTTTCACTGAATGAATTCTAAGTCAAATTTAGAAAGAAACATGAGCCACTGAGCTACACATTGGTTGTGATATGGTTTGGAATGTATGTATTTAAGGGGATCAGTATGGGTGAGCACATAGGTTTTGTGATTTAAGAGATAATGGTGAAGCTTGGAGGCAAAAAAGACCAATGCAAGGCAAAGTTTTTCAGTATGGGTTTATCGAGTCTTATAATCAATAAGTGTGTAGTTTATGTAATAAACCACCTATTATTGATGTTGATCATCTTGATGAGCAATCATAACACCTAGAGAATGGTCTATTATGGAGATGTATAGGTAGAAAGGCTAATTTTCCTTAGGTGGAATAAGAACTAGTGGGGAAAGGAGGCATTGTTTAAGTGGATCAAAATCCTCCTGGCATACTATATTCTAATGGAAGGAGACATCCTTTTTGAGGAGTTGTTGAAAGGGTTGACAATGATCTGACAACTAGGAAATGAAGTAGAAAATTGACTAAAGTTTTCCCTATAAGCTATGGATTTGTTTGATATTAGTAGGTGGAGGCATCTCTAGGATTCCTCTAACCTTAGTAGGATCGACCTCAATACCATGGAGAGAAATGATAAAAACTAAAATCTTACCAGAAAGAACACCAAAGACACATTTCTTTGGGTTTAGTCAAATGTTATATTAGAAGAGATGAGAAAATATAATTTTAATAATTATCATGTGATCCTAATGAAGTTTAGACTTTTTGAGTAAGTCACCCACATAATCTTCCATAATTTTGTGGAGGAGATCATGGAAAATGTAAGTCATGGCACATTAATAAGTTGTACCTACATAATAAAGGTTATCTTGTGTTGATCCTCAGGAGTGACTAGGATTTGATTATATTTAGAGAATCCATCCATAAGCGATAACATCTCATGGCTAGCTATTAGATCAACAAGTTGGTTGATACTTGGCAATGTGAAATCATATTTTTGATAGATGAGGTTTAAATCATGATATTTAGTACAAATGTGGATTCTCCCAGTCATTTTTGTGATAGAAACAATATTGGAAATCTAATGTAGGTAGTCGATGCATTGGATAAAGTTTATAGAAAGGAGGCATTGCAGATCTTCTTTGATAAGGAGAGTGATACAAGGATACATATTTCAAAGCTTCTACTTAACAAGTTTATCATCTTGATTGGTCACAATGTAATGGGTGGTGATAGAGGGGTCTATACCATGCATGTCATTATAATACCAAGCAAAGGCTTTGCTATGGTCATTAAGAAATATGGCATAATTAGCTTGCTCAAAGGAATCTAAAGACTGGTCGATCTTGAGGACACAAGGGTTATCGTGAAAGGGTAGGTTGATGTCAATGGTTGATTCATTTAACATAGATTATATTTTAGATGGGAGTGATCATTAGATACAGGAATCATCTTCACCCATGTAGGTGAGATTTGTCTCATCATCTTGACATTGGATAGTGTTAATAGTAAGAGAGTCTTCATCAATTATTTCAGGATGAATGAGAGGAAGGGACCTTATTTCCTTACCCTAATGATAGGTGAGAGGCCTAAAATGGATGGCATTTATTAAAAAAAATTAGGAGGTATAGATACCTCTAATTTGGTTGATGATAGTGGAGAAGAAGGTGGAGAAAGAGAGACTAGTTCTTTGATAATTGGTTTATGGGAGGTTTTAGTGAGTTTATTTGGTTCATCATATCCTACTCCATGCCTTTTTTTGGCATTTTCAATGGTGTTGCTAGTAGGATATTCAATAGGCATATGGACACCTTGCTCATATTGACCCAAATCAAATCCTTTCCAATCACACCTATATAGATAGGTGTGAGAAAATCTAGGGTTACTTAGTAAAAATAAGTCACAAGTAAATGGTTATGTCGAAGGAGATGGATTGTCAATAGTGGGAGCTTGATCAATTCCCCCATATGTAAAATTGGTTTGAAGGTTAGGGGGTCCATAAGGGATGACCATCCCAATGCGAGTATCATAATTTGCATACATGTGAAGCTTTCCATACTCTTGTGGAGTATAGAATATGTTAAGCATCAAAAAATGATATTCACCAAGTGATAAATGTTAAAAAGTTTCCTCCATGGGATATTTGGTAGAAATTTATGCTATCGATATTTGTGCAACCATGGGATTGGAGCTTGTAAAATATTTAGAAGTATCATGTGAGGAATATGATGTTCTCAATGGAATGAGAACATCATTGGGACTATAAGTCATATTGCATGTTTTAAAAAAAGGTGGGTCAGTGGGTATAACATGCACTTATCCATCATGTTCGAACTTAACACAGTGATGTAAAGTTGAGGGTACACATACCATAGCACATATCCAAGGTCATCCAATCAGTATGTTATATTGTAACTCTCCTTCCACAATGTAGAAGAGCTCAAAAATAGTGTGAGGACCTACATGAATATGTAAGACAATAGTACCCATCATAGTCATTGTAGTATTGTTAAAGGAGCAGAGTACTACATCGGTTTAAGACATGAAATTATTGGGAAGGGCTGGTTATTTTTAGGCATGGGTGTAAATAATATTAATACTATCTTCCCCATTGATCATAACTCTCTTGATATGATTTTGATCAATATATGCGGTATTAAAAAGGGTAGAATCCTAATCTGCAGGATGTTGAAGTGGAATTTTTTATTCACTAAAAGAAATTAGGGAGACAGAATTAAGGGAGATAACCAAAGTTGTAAGATTTTGGGGATCATTTGATTATACCTAAATCACTTACAAAGCACTAATCAAATATTGATGGTGTTGGGATGATTTTTGTATTAACTCATACAAAGACATTTTCATAGGAGTTTGGTGAAGTTGTTTCATCATTGATCTTTGAATAATGTATAAATATGTTTTAGGAACACCAATGTGGAAATATTAGGATTAGGAGGTGGAGTGTCTTTGGTAAAAGGATGAGCCCAAGAAGCAGAAACCTATTCCTTAGCTTTATCTGTTTGGTTTTGTGACCATGTGGCCACATTATCTGTGTTGATTTGAAATGTTGGTGAAGGAGGTGGTAAAGGGGTTATGATGACATCTTTAGGTTTAAATTTAAGTAGAATGGTAGGAGGAATTGTGGATGCCAAAGGTGGAATAACAAAAAGGTTAATGGTATTATCATTGATGAAAGTGTTGACATCGAAGTGTTGTTGAATAACCACTGTGAGGGATTTACAACTCTCAGTATCATGTCTAGGTGAATGATGATATAAACACACTTGTGTATCATTAAACTAATATGGATTCATTCCAAGAGGACTATAAGGTTTAATGGGAGGAAGAGTTATTATGGAAGATTGTAATAACTAACATAAGAAAAAGCTTTGAGATCTTACAAGTGGGTTCACATTTGTTGTGCTAATAGGAGTGGATATTTTCTTGTGTTTTAGTGCTAAAAAGTTAATTTTACCTGGTGTTTTATTTGGAGTTAGTGGAGTTACATGTTTTGTTGTAAATTTCTTAGTGTTAGATATGAGAGGCCTACTAGATGGCAAAGTTAGGAGTGAAGGTAGCTTAACCTTTTGTTTTGCTTGGTTAGGGAATATTACAACTAAAGTATAGGGGTGTGGCCCCAAAATGGATGGTAAAGTTGAGGATTGAAGAAGGGATCGGTGAGATCTAGGGGGCTTAACATTCTTCTATAATTTAGGATGTAAAACTCTAATTTATGGTTGAAGAGTTAAATATAATTTCACCTATGGATGAAATAAATTAGAAATGGGGCATACACCTAAGGGTCTGATCTGCTTTAATGTAATTGATTCTTGTGAGTGTAAGGGTTCTGACATAGATGGCTTAACTTCAAGTGATTTTGGTGAATAATATCTAGCTTTGTCAAAGACCTTGGGGTAAAGGGTAGTAAGGGGATTAGAGGTAAAGGTTGACATTCATTGTGTTGGATACATAATTTTAAGCTTGTCCCAAAATGTTGCATGATCTAGCTTTGTGGAGTCAATAAATTCTATACTTTTCCCTAAATTTGAGAAGGGTTTAGACAAAGTTGACGTAGTCCTTGCTATTATGTCTTTAGAAGGATGTGATGTTTGGGAAAGAGGGAAATTATTGGTTTCTGCTACCTCAGACCAAAGATGAGAAAGTACCACAATGGGGTCCTCTTTGACAGAGACGGGAGAAGAGATATGGTCTACCATAGGTGGTGAGGAGGTAGGAAAAAAAGGTTCCTCAAGAGGTTAAAGCATAGGTATTATGGCTCCCTCAACATGTGGGTGAGGCATAGGTAAAGTATGATCCTCCATAGGTAAAAGAAGGGGTAAGAGTGGTAAAATTGGAGTAGGCACAATAGGTATCTCATCTATTATGGGAGTAGATAATACTGACTCCTCTAAGTGCAAAACTGGAGTGGGTGGGTACTACTCTCTATACATGGAGGAGAGGTAGGCAAAGAAGGTTCCTCAAGAGGGTATAGTGCAAGAATGATGTTCTATTCAACATGTGTTTGAGGAATGGGTAGGGTGTGGTCTTCAAGTGGTAAGAGGATAGGTAATATTAGTGCAAATGAAATTGACATTATAGGATCCTTATGTGGCAAAAGGAGTGATAAATGAGGCTCTTCCACTCAAGGGAGTGGAACGGGTGAAATAGGTTCTTCTACCTGAAGATGAAGAATAGGTAAAATAAATTATATTGAATGTGGGGGAGGAATAAATGAAATGGATGTCTCCTATTGAGAGGAAGGTTGAACTAAAGGTAAAGGAAAGACCATATTAACCATATGACAGGATGATCACCTGAGTTAGTTATGGACTAGACAATATTTTGATTTGGTAAATGGTTAGGAAAAGGGTGTTTGAACACATCCATACTTTGATTAGGGGGTGCATTAGTATTATCCAAGATGATATCACCTCTATCAAGCATATTTTGAATAATGTTTTTGATTATCTTACAGTTATTAGAATTATGGCCTTTAACTCGATGGTAACCACAAAACTCATCTTCCTTGTACTAGGTTGGGATAGGATGAGAAGGGTCAAACTGTATAGGAGGTTTGATCTGAGGAAGGGTTATGACACCTTGTTGAAATAGTTTCTCCAAGATGGATGTATATGACTCGCCAATGGGAGTGTATTATCTTTTTTCATACCATTGTTAGAATTGCTTGGTTAGATTTAAGGACGTCAAGGAATTTGATTGGTTTATGTTTGTGGAAGATGCTGACTTAATGACCAAGACGTTGGTGGAGCCTTTACTTTTTTGGTTAGAGGGAGAAGTTTTAGAGGAGGAGTCATTTGACTTGGAATTGGGATTATTACTGCGTAACTTGACTTTACCTTCATCTATAGTGTGAACCTCAAGTTTTCATGCCTTTGTAAAGGCCTCATCAAATGTGTGCAAAGTTTGTACCCAGAGTGTGGATGAGATGTGCTTAGCACATTCCCTTGAGAAGAGCTCAATAAGCTTAGGTTGGGGTAAGGAGATGAAGAGTTGATTGATCAAGCTTATCTAATGAGCAACAAAATCTACAATAGACTCATCATTAAATTGTCTGATAGAATAAAGGTCTGTTATAGAAACCTTCTTATAAATGTTAATAGAGAAATGGTCTAGGAATATTTTTGTGAGTTGGGTAAATGAGAAAAAGGAGTGCTAAGGTATAGAGCTATACCAATCCAAGGTAACACCAGAAAGAGACATAGGGAAAATGTGAAGTAGTAATGCATTACCATGCCCTATTAAATAACAAGCATGTCTAAATGCTTGCAAGTGCTATTGTGGGTCCGCTTTACTCTAGAAATGAGTAAATTTAGGGAGTTCTCATTGGCTTGGATAAGGGAAAATAGGCACATATGGATGGATTAGTTCATTACATATCTGATCATAAGATAACACATTCTTGAAACTAGAAATGGATGTCTTTAAATTAGACATCTTGTCCGTCAACATGTTAATTTGGTTTAGAGGGGGATTAGTTTGGGGGATACCTCCTAAGTTATAGGGAAGCTGATAGGAAGTAGAGGGAACATATGACATAACTTTTTAAGGTTATGTTGGAGTAACATAAGGATAATGAGTCATAGGCTACGGTGCAGAAAGAAAAGGGGCTCTTCCCATTGGGTTGGAGACTATGCCTTAGTTGGTTATTGTTATTACAAATTAGATTATTGGAATGGTTAGACTAGATGAAGGGTTAGTCATAAATTGGGTAATTATGGACATGAGGGTAGATGGAATAGGTACCATTAAATTCTAGAATGGGGTATGACTTGACTGAACTAGTTATGGTTGTGAAAGTAGGAAATCACAACAGGGTTTAGGTAGGATTAGGTAGTTAGAGATGCTACACTTTGGACATTATTTATAGTTAGGTTACTCATCAAAGTGGTGGTTTGGGTAAACATGGGGAAAATAGTGGAAGTAATTGAAACTGAGGTTGTATCTATTAGAGAGGTTGGCATACCATAGATTGGGTCACCCAAATAATTATGAGTTTGACTCATAGCAAGGTAATGTTGAAGGGATACCACATTGTGATCAAGAAATTTAGAAAAATCTTGATCTCCCTCAGGCACAATGGGAATTTGGTTGGGGCTAGGAGTATGATCTGTATCTGAAGTATGCTCCATGATAGAATTGGAAGTGAGAGGGGAAGGTGGAAGTGGTTGTCAACTTGCATAATCGACAAGAATTTTGGCTTGATCTCGTGTCAATACCATGCAAGAAGTATAAATAGTCTTACTACCTGTATTAGAAAAGAATAAGGAAAAACCAAGTTTAAGTGTGGGTAAGTGGGTTATTTCAACTTGTTCTTTTAAGTAGATGAAATTACATAGTCACCAACATCAATCAATTGATCGATGTCGGTAGAAAAATTTCACCAATGTCAGTAGTTTAACTGATGTTGATAGGTAAAATCTATCGATGTTGGTAGGATTAACTGATATCGATCATTGTGATATCTTGGGATATGGAAAATCTAATTTTTTAAGGAACTCAAAGTTAAAACTAGGTAGGACAATGAATGTAAGAGGTCTGTGTAAAAGGAAGAACACTCAAAAAACTTGAGATAATAGGTTATACAAATTGAGAATTAGAAAAAGTATTGATTTTGTGAATCAATAGGAAAGCATACTTATCAACTCTAAAATATAGAAAGCAATAGAAAAGTAGAAGAACATATAGCCAACAATTATTAAGTCCTAGAGATTAATTTTTAGTCTCATGTTGGCTTATGCCTTAATCAGATAGTGAAAAGAGAATTTGGTTATTGAAGGTACTAGAAAGCAATCTAGAGCTAGTTTCAGGTTAGTTTTAGTGCTCAATAGGAAATCTATGTTAGACCAAGTACATGGCTTATTATAGGAGCTTGCTCTCCACACTGCAAAAAATTGGAGCTGAGTTGAGCTACTTAGCCAAAATATACCTTTTGTCTAGAGATTATACTCCACCAGAGAATGGAGTGGGTTCTCCCTTTGGTGGTGAAATATAAGTAGGATAGCCAGGTAGGGTAAGGTGATCCACCAAGTGATGAAATCCTGATGGGCCTTTTCTTAGGCGAGTTTAGATGTTTTTTGTGTGAATGTGATTTGGTTGTGTAACATAGGTGAACTACAATTTATTCAAAATGCTTATAATTAACTAGGTGAGCTAATATGTAATAAACAAACAATAAAATGTAGTAAGTTTTAAACCCAAATCTAAAATGTTTAGATTTGAATGAAAACAAAGATGAAATAGAAAAAGAGTATGAATTTCACTATCCTAATATGCATGCAAGAAGAAGTAAAGAAGAGATGATAACTCCAGAATCAAAATAGATTGAACCTTGTCCCCGCTTAGTGCGTGTGCACAAGTATTTTATTAATAATTAAAAAAAATCAATTACATAAGGTTGCCTTTACTCTGTTGACCCTTTTACAATGCAAACATGATTTATATAGTTTTTACCAATGACCGTTAAAAGCAACTAATCCTATAACCAACTAAATACGAGAAAATAACCCGTAAAGTAATTCTAATTAATAAACATAAAACATAAAAACTACCTAATAGTTAAACTAAGTAAGTTTATTTTATGGGGGTGTCTTTATAAAAGATGCATGCCCCATTTACAATAATTCTTTATTTCCTACCAAAAATCTAACCTAACGTTAAGACTTTGGAACAAGTCCTAACAAACCCCCCTATGATCCAAAGTCAGGTCTAAAGACACATACCAAGCATTTTTCTGAATTTTTCAAATTTGATTCTGTCAAGGGGTTTTGTGAAGATATCAGCTGTCTGATCGACAGTTGGGAAATTTTTTGGGTCAAGAGTTTTCTTTGCCACCAGCATTCACAGATAATGGTATTTGACATCCATATGTTTTGTTTTGGCATGAAACACTGGATTCTTGGACATCTTGATTGCACTCTGATTATCAATGTATAACTATGTAGGAGCAAACTAAGAAACTTGAAGATCTTCAAGAATACGACGAAGGTAAACAATTTCTCTAGAAGCATCCCATGCTGCACTATACTCTGATTTTGTTGATGAATTTGCCACTGTATCCTACTTCTTACAACACCAAGTAATGGCAGCTAAACCCATATGCATAGTGTATCCTGTGCTTGACACTCTGTCATCCACACATCCACCAAAAATTGTATCACAATATCTAACAAGCTTGAAGTTCTTGTTGTGGCGGTATTCAAGGCCATATGTTTTCATTCCCTGAAGGTAATGAAGTACGCATTTTACTGCATGCCAATGAGTTTCTCTAGGCTCATGCATAAAATTAGACAAAATTCCAACTGAAAATGAAATATCATGCCTGGTAGTATTCAAGTATATCAAACCTCCCACCAATTGTCTATATGTGGTGCCATTAAAAAGGCACTGCTATCATCCTTAGACAATTTCAAGTTACTTTCCATGGGAGTGAGTGCAGATTTGCAATCACTCATGCCAAACCTATCTAATAACTCAGAAATATACTTAATTTGTGAAATGAAAATACTATGCTCTTTCTAAGTTACCTCTATGCCTATATAGTAGTGAAGAAGTCCAAGATCTATCGTCTCAAACCCATCTTTTAATTCCTTCTTCACAGACTTGTTATGATTTTCATCATTACCTGTAATAAACAAGTCATCAACATAGAGAACTAGAATCACCATTTTCTTACCCTGCACTCGAAAATAGAGAGTACCATCTGATTCACTGCGATGAAAACCAATGGATTTCAAGTATGAATCCATTTTCTCATACCAATCCCTGGGTGCCTGTTTGAGCCCATACAAAGCTTTTGTCAATTTACACACTTTGTGTTTAGCACCCACCTGTTCAAAACCCTGAGGTTGTTTCATATAGACTTCTTCCTATAAATCACCATTTAAAAAAGCACTTTTAACATCCAATTGATGTACTTTCCAACTATTTTGTGCTGCTCAGGAAAGTACCATATGAATAGTGTGTCATTTGGCAATTGGTGCAAATGTTTCCTCATAATCAATACCTTCTTGTTGTGCATATCCTTTGGCAACAAGTCATGCCTTATGTTTATCAATGGAGCCATCTGATTTATACTTAGTCCTATAAACCCATTTACATCCAATGGGTTTAACATGTGGAGGAGGATCAACTAAAACCCATGTATTATTGTTAAGTATGGAATCATACTCACATTTCATTGCCTATTACGAAACATGTTCATTAGATGTCTCCTCAAAAGTGGATGGCTTAGTTGAATAAGTAGTAACAACCATAGCATATTTCACCTATTTTCAAGAATTCATGGGCCCTGTTAAATGAACTTCATTTGCTGTCAAGTCAGAAAAAGTACTTTGAGCCCATTTTGGATACTTAGACAAATTATTCAAATCAGGGACTCCATAATTCTCATTATGTGTATCATTCGATGGGGGACTTAGATAATTTTCAACAATTTCTAAGTCATCAACCTGTGAACTTGTAGATGAAGGAGAGGAAAGTGAAGGAATTTGAGTTTCATACCATAACTTTGAAGAGTTATCCCCATTATTCAAACCCTTATCTCTTTTTGCATTTTTCCTCTCTAATCTATCAAGTTGAGAATCAATCTCTACAGTGTTCGTAGTCCCAAACTCATCAAATATTACATATCTACTCACTATGAATTTGCTTGAATCTTATGCAATCAAACGAAACCCCTTTTTATCTTCAGAATAACTAAGAAAGATGCATTTTCGACTTCATGGTTCCAACTTAGTTCTATGTTTAATAGGAACCAAAGCAAAACAAACACATCCAAACACTTTCAAGTGTTTAACTTTGGGTTTAAACCCATACCATGCCTCATATGGAGTTTGTCCCAAAACTGTAACTATGAGGGACCTGTTTCTCAAATACACTGCAGTACCAATAGCTTCGGCCCAAAATTTATCATCAAGCTATTTATAGTGCAACATGGCATGTGTTGTGCCCTCTAAAGTTCTATTCATTCATTCAGATACTCCATTTTGTTGTGGAGTATAAGCATTACTATATTTTTGATGAATTCCATGTTCTCGACAATAGTCTAAAAATTCATTAGAGGTATACTCACCTCCATTATCTAAACGAAGAGTGGCCAAATGTGAACCTATTTCTTTTTAGACTAAGTGTAACCAATCAACAAACTTAACAAAAACTTTAGATTTATTTTTCATAAAGAATACCCAAGTCATCCTAGAAAAGTCATCAATAAACAAGACAAAGTATCTACACCCACCAATGGATGACTTTTTCATGTCACATACATCACTATGAACAAATTGTAAACATTTGTTAGCTCTCCAAGATGACTGTTTGGGAAATTTTTCTTGATTTTGTTTGCCCAAAACACATGACTCACAAAGAATACTATCTTTGTGAAAATTGGGCAACCCATTCACCATACCATATCTCTGCAAATCCACTAAAGAGTGGATATTCAAATGTCCATAGCGGAGATGCCATAACTATTGTGTAGACATAGTACCTGTACCTGTGTCAACAACTGCTGTAAGTTCTATATTGGGAGGAAACACCTTGCAATGCAATCTAACCAAGTTTCCATCATCATATCCTGTATACATGGGTTTATAATTATCCTTCACTAAATTGATGTAAATGAGCCCATTTTCAAGCACAATTTGATAACCTTTCTTTCGAATAGTTACCAAAGAAAGTAAGTGTTTCTTCAATGTGGGAACATACCAAACATCCTCCAAGTATTTTATAAACCCATTAGGAAGAAGAATTCAAATAGAACCAAGTCCTAGTGGTGTATGCATAGACTTATCTGCTAAGGCAACTAGAGAGAGAGAAGCTTCATTATAAGACCAAAAGAAATCTCTCCTAAATGTCATGTGTTTGGTTGCTCCTATGTCTAAAACCCATACATCTGTGAGCTCATCTCTAACCTCATATTCAATATAATCAATGTGCCCCAAAGTATTGAATGCAAATTCATGGACAACATTACTAGATTCATCATAGTCATGATCAGCATACTGAGCAGAGTTAGTCTTAATTGCTTTTTGTGGCCTTTGAATTTTATCAAAAGGAATCCTACATTGTTATGCAATGTGACCAAAATTTCCACATCTATGACACTGAATGTCAGATCTACCTCGACCTCTGCCCCTATATGAATTGTGACCATGTCCTTGATCACTTGTTTCATGTGAATGTGATTGATTAGATTGTTGATTATTTGAATGACCCCTACCTCTATTTTGATATTTGCCTCCTCTATAACCTCGACCCCCTCTAGAACTGTTTCCTCTATTGTTTTTATGTCTAGATGAAGATGAACTAGGCTTTGACTCTAAAACATGGGCTTCTTCGGTTTTCTTAGATTTATTAGGTAGAGAGAGGTCATGTTGGATGAGCAACTCAGCCAACTTATCAAAGGTGATGCCTATGATCTTGTCAGAGACATGCAACATTTCAACAAAATTCCTATAGGACCTTGGTAGTCCTTTCAAAGCAGCAGTAACTATGATGTCATCATCTAGTTTTCTAAAACCAGCCTTAGTGTACTCAGTAGTGATATTTTTTAACTTAGACATATATTCTCCCATATCCCCATCCTCATCTAATGACAAAGTAAACAACTGCATATGAATATCTATCTTCTTATGCTTAGGTTTCTTATCATACAAATCTAACAATGTTTTCCATGTAGTGTAACTATGAGGAGAATTTTCAATATGAACATACGTATCACGAGTATGAAAACATTTAATGAGAGCTAAGGCCTTAGAATAACGCAAATTGAAAATATCTAATTTAGCCTACTCTGTTGGCAATGTGGGATTTTCATTCTTAACAATATCCCATAACTCATTAAACACTAGTGAAGCCTCCATCAATCCTTTCCAATCTGAATAATTGGAAATTATTAATCTATCACCATCTGAAAGGAAATTTTGAATGTTCAGCATTTTGAAATGAAAGCAAGTGCAGTAGAGAAACGTGTGAAAAAATGCAAAAGAAATGAAACAAATATCACACTAACTGCACAAAACACTGCTTCTACGGGGTTTTGCACTTAACCTCCGCGTAGAGCGTAAAATAAAAAATAGGTATTTTTGATGGGTTTTGCACTTAACCACACCAAAAATCAATGATTACACCCTTATTTGAGCAAATTACAACCTTATTCCACCAATTACACCCTTATCTCACCACAACAACTCAAAAAGAAATATGATTGAATTCCGCCCCTTTTTCAAAAAATTAAATAACAAAATACAATAAGTATGTGTTTTACAATATTCTGAATTTAAAAAAGAAAATATTCCTTTTTCAAAAAAAGCATATTCCAAAGCAAAAACAACTTTCTTCAAAAAGAAGGGATTTGAACCCTTGACCTCCTCCTTTGCAAGCTTCTAAGAAAATAGGCTTAACCAATTGCTCTAAGAGCATTTGCAGAACACTACACTGAGAAATTTTTATTTATACCAGATTTTTGTGTATGAGGGAAAATTAAAAAAAAAATACATGTGAATAAATTCAAATTCTTTTTCCCTTTTTACAGCCTTCACTTCCCAGCTTCTCCCGTGGGACCCAGCCACATCAAAAATTTGAAGCAAAACTTTAGAAACATAAAAAAATAAACTTCTAAATTTTATACTGCACCATGCTTGCCTTGGGACGCCATGGCTACTCCTAGTTGTTTTACTACACCTGCTCTCTTTCCTATAGGCCGTACAAATCCGTACAGGCTGGGTAAAAATGATTTTTTCTGTGTTTTTGCAAATTTTTAAGGTATGTTTTGCAGGGAATGGATTTCAAATGAAACTTGGGTGTTGAAAGGCCATACAACAGGCTGTACAACTCAGATTTTTCTAGATTTTTTAATTAAAATGCAAAAATAGAGGTTTTAATGCCATTTGCAGATGATTTGGATTTAAAAAAAGTTGAAATGATTGCAAATCATAATGGAAGCCATGAATGAAAACTTTCAGATATTTTTCTCAAGTAAATAGGCCGTACAAATTTGGTTTTGGCCAGAAAATCATGAATTTAATAACATTAAATGCTAAAAATTCATTTTTTATGCCAAATGAGGAGGTTAAACACATGAAAATGGAGTATGAATGATCAAAAAAGATCAGACTGTGGTATATGGAAATATACAGGTTTAAATATAAATAATATTTGAAAAATTAAAATAATTTAATAATTTTTCAAAATATTTAAACCAAGACTATATGGCATACCTTATTTCATGCCAAATAATATCATGTGAAATGATTTTTCACCTTGCTCCTTCAAATTCACTATGCTCCCAAAATAACCATGCTCTGATACCACTGATAACTCTAGAATCAAAATAGATTGAACCTTGTCCCCGCTTAGTGCAAGTGCACAAGTATTTTATTAATAATTTAAAAAAATCAAGTATATAAGGGTGCCTTTACTCCGTTAACCCTTTTACAATGCAAACATGATTTATATAGTTTTTACCAATGACCGGTAAAAACAACTAATCCTATAACCAACTAAATACGGGAAAACAACCGGTAAAGTAATTCTAATTAATAAACATAAAACATAAAAACTACCTAATAATTAAACTAAGTTTGTTTATTTTATGGGGGTGTCTTTATAAAAGATGCATGCCCCATTTACAATAATTCTTTATTTCCTACCAAAAATCTAACCTAACGTTAAGACTTTGGAACAAGTCCTAACAAGAGATTATTTTTTTTGTTTATTTTTTGTAAAAGAAAATGATAAACTGCTTTTAGAGGCAAAGAGAAAAGAAAGAAAGTTTTAGTTTAATGATTTTTAAATAGAAAATATGATATTGAATTTTTTGTTTTAAGAGAAAAGAGGAGGAAGTGCAAGAAACGAAATTTTCACTATAAATCACCTATATGAATGCTTAAAATAAGAAATGAACCCAATAAAAACACCAGGGTCCCACTAGGCGTGCCAAAAATATTTTATTAAATTTCATCTATTTTAAGTCTAAATAAAAATAGAAATAATGATAGGGATAACTAATTAGAAATAACCTAGATTTGGTTTTCATGTTATATCCAGACGTTGTGAGCACTCCTCTTTGGCTGGGGAGGACTACCTGTAAGTAAGAAAGCACTACCACAAGATGTTTGTTAGTAGTTAAATGAGTGGGTTGTCAAGCTACACACTTGTTCTAGGAAATGTGAAACTTCCTTAGAGATGACAATCCACTTTTAAGAGATAAAAGAATAATAAATAACTAAAAAAGAGGTAAAGAGAGAGTGAAAGAGAGATAAGATTACCGTTGTTAACAACATGTATGTATCAGAGAGTGACAGGGTGTAGGTGATGTATTATATTTGTATTTTAGAAGTTGTTTGGGTAGGTTTTGAAGAGGTTAGGGAACCTATAGTCACTGACATCGATAGGGAGTAACCAATATCAGTTATACTATTGAGATCAATAATTAGGTGATCGATGTCAGTTAGGTTACTAAGTTTGGTAGGGGAAATAATTATTAGGGAGCTTATAGAAAGATTTTTTGGGTTTGGAAAATGGTTTGGATTAGGTCTGGGAGATTGGGAGAGTTATGATATGGAAATTATGGTTTGGGTAGATCTGGTCAGGAGTTTGGTATTTTTGGTAAAGGGGAAACAAGTGAGGAATCTTTATAACTACCTCATGGGGCTTCGATCAAAAGTGCATAAAGCAATACATAGTAGATATAAAGTGATATCATAATAAATATTTAAAATACCTACAAAACACATGATGTACTTAGTTTTAGTGGTCTCTGAATGATAAGTACTAGATTGATGGTCCCTAATAGGGAGTCCAAACCTAAATGCTTAAATAAAGAGAACAAGCAGGTGTTGTTGGTCCTCAAGAGCTCAGTTGTTGATCGTGAATGACTTATGCAAGATGACTGCAAGCTAGGATTTTAAAAATAGAATGCCTAGAGATTGAATATGAGTAAGAATGAATTTTATTAATTTCTATTGCCTAAACTTTAAGTTGGAGTTTGGCTTATATTGACGACATCAACGATCCCACCAATGTTGACCATAGGTTGACTGACGTCAATGCCCTTATAATAGGTAAACCTTAATATTTTTGGCCTATTTTTTATTATTTTTCATGCCAAGTGTGATGCCCATTATAAAAAGGTAAAAATAAGAGGTTAGGAAGGAGGTAGTTGATTAAGAATTTAGTTTGGAAGTGGGAATAAGTCTTAGGTAGTTAGGATAAGGGGACCAAGTCTTGAGGTGACTCATCAAGTAGGAATTAGTCATAGGGAAAGGTGGCCAAGTAAGGTGGCAAAGGGGGTTTTAAATTAAGTTAATTAAGTATTTTAAATTAATTAAATGTGTGAGGGGTAAAAGCATGGGTTAGGGAAATTAATTTTTATTATTGAAAGGGGCTTAAAGGGGGTTTCGACACAAGGAGTGTTAGGACTTGTTCTAAAGTCTTAACATTAGGTTAGATTTTTGGTAGGTTAATTAATATTATTGTAAATGGGGCATGCATCTTTTAGTAAAGACACCCCCATAAAATAAACTTAGTTTTAGTTTTAGTTAGTTTTATATTTTTGAGTTAATTAATTAGAACTACCTTACGAGTTGTTTTCCCATATATAGCTGGTTATAGGATTAGTTGTTTTTAACGATCATTGGTAAAAACTATATATTGTTAACGGAGTAAAGACACGATTATGTACTAGATTTTTTGAATATTAATAAAATACTTGTGCACTCGCACTAAGCAAGGACAAGGTTCAACCTATTTGGTTCAAGGAGTTATCAGTGGTATCAGAGCATGATAATTTTGGGAGCTTGGTGAATTTGAAGGAAGGCAAGGTGAAAATTCAAATTCACGTGATATAATTTTGGCATGAAATAAGGTATGCCATATAAAATAAAAAAATTAATTAGTTTAAATGTTTGAAAAATAAACCTGTGTATTTTCCATATACCATAGTCTGGTCATTTTGGCCATTTGATACTCCATTTTCCTGTGTTCAAACTCCTAATTTGGCATAAAAATGAATTTTTAGCATTTAAATGTTATTAAATTCATTGTTTTTTTGCAAAAACCAGATTTATACGGCCTATTTACTTGTGAAAAACCTTTGTAATGTTCATTCATGGCTGCCATTATTGATTCATTTCATTCTCAATCTTTTTAAATCTAAAATACCTGCCAATCTTGATCAAATGGTATTAAACCCCTATTTTTTGCATTCAAAATGAAAATCTAGCAATTTTTTGGACTAGTACGGCCTGTTGTATGGCCTTCCAATGCCCTAGCTTCATTTTGAATCCATTCCCTACAAAACATACCTTGAAAATCTACCAAAACTCAGTCAAAATCTTTTTTATCCAGCCTGTATGGATTTGTACGGCCTTTAGGAGAGAGAACAGGTGCAGAGAAACTTCTAGGAGTAGCCATGGCATCCCAGGGAAGAATGGTGCAGTTATAATAATCAAGATTTTTTTTTTGTTGTTTCTAAATTTTGATTCAAATATTTCTCTTAGCTGGGTCCCACGGGAGATAGCTTGGAAGAGAAGGCTGAAAAAGGGAAAAAATTTAAATTTATTTACACACATGTAATTTTTTTTCCCTCATACACAAAATCTGGAATAAGTAGAAATTTCTGAGTGTAATATTTTGAAAATGCTCTTAGAGCAATTGGTTAAGCTTATTTTGTAAGAAGTTTGCAAAGGAGGAGGTCAAGGGTTCAAATCCCTTCTTTTGGAAAAAGTTCTTTTTAATTTAGAATATGTTTTTTTGTAAAAGGAATATTTTCTTTTAAATCTGAATGTTGTAAAACACATACTTATTGTATTGTGTTATTTTAAAAATTGAAAAAGGGGGAATTCAATTCTATTTCTTTTACATTGTTATGGTGATATAAGTGTGTAATTGGTGGAATAAGGTTGTAATTTGACAAAACAAGGGTGTAATCATTGATTTTTGGTGAGGTTAAGTGCAAAACCCATCAAAAATACTTGTTTTTCTTTTTGTGCTCTACACAGAGGTTAAGTGTAAAACCCCTTAGAAGCAGTGTCTTATGAAGTGAGTGTGATATTTTTTTCATCTCTTTTACATTTTGCCACATTTTTTTATTTACTACACTTGCTTTCATTTCAAGATACTAAAAATTCAAAATTTGCTTTCAGATGGTGATAGATTAACAATTTCCAATTATTCAGATTGGAAACGATTGATGGAGGCTTCACTAGTTTTTAATGAGTTATGGGATATTGTTAAGAATGAAAATCCCACATTGCCAATAGAGCAGGCTAAATTAGATATATTCAATTTGCATGATTATAAGGCCTTAACTCTCATTAAATGTTGTTGTACTCGTGATACTTATGTTCATATTGAAAATTCTCCTCATAGTTACACTGCATGGAAAACATTGTCAGATTTGTATGATAAGAAACCTAAGCATAAAAAGATAGATATTCATATGTAGTTGTTTACTTTGTCATTAGATGAAGATGGGGATATGGGAGAATATATGTCTAAGTTGAAAAATATCACTACTGAGTACACTAAGGCTGGTTTTGGAAAACTAGATGATGACCTCATAGTCACTTCTGCTTTGAAAGGACTACCAAGGTCCTATAGGATTTTTTTTGAAATATTGCATGTCTCTGACAAGATCACAGGCATCACCTTTGATAAGTTGGCTGAGTTGCTCATCCAACATAACCTCTCTCTACCCAAGAAATCCAAGAAAATTGAAGAAGCCCATGTTTTAGAGTCAAAGCCTAGTTCATCTTCATTTGGGCATCAAAATAATAGAGGAAATAGTTATAGAGGGGGTCGAGGTTACAGAGGAGGCAAATATCAAAATAGAGGTAGGGGTCATTTAAATAATCAAAAATATAATCAATCACATTCACATGAAACAAGTGATCGAGGACATGGTCACAACTCATATAGGGGCAGATGACGAGGTAGATCAGACATTCAGTGTCATAGATGTGGAAAATTTGGTCACATTGCCTCACAATGTAGGATTCCTTTTGATAAAATTTAGAGGCCACAAAAAGTGACTAAGTCTAACTCTGCTCAGTATGTCGATCATGATTATGATGAGTCCAGTAATGTTGCCCATGAATCTACATTCACTACTTTGGGGCACATTGATTATATTGAATATGAGGCTAGAGATGAGCTCACAGATGTATGGGTTTTCAACACAGGAGCAACCAAACACATGACATTTAGGAGGTATTTCTTTTGGTCTTATAAGGAAGCTTCTCTCTCTCCATTTGCCTTAGCAGATAAGTCTATGCATACACCACTAGGACTTGGATCTATTCAGATTCTTCTTCCTAATGGGTCTATAAAATACTTGGAGGATGTTTGGTATGTTCCCACATTGAAGAAACACTTTATTTGGTAACTATTCAAAAGAAAGGTTATCAAATTTTTCTTGAAAATGGGCTCATTTACATCAATTCAGTGGAGGATGATTATAAAACAATGTATACAGGATATGAAGATGGAAACTTGGTTAGATTGCATTGTAAGGTGCTTCCTCCCAATATAGAACTTGCAACAGTTGTTGACATAGGTATAGGTACTATGTCTACACAACGGTTAAGGCATCTCTGCTATGGACATTTGAATATCCACTCTTTAGTATATTTGTAGAGATATGGTATGGTGAATGGGTTTCCCACTTTTTGCAAAGATAGTATTCTTTGTGAGTCATGTGTTTTGGGCAAATAAAATCAAGACAAATTTCCTAAACAGTCATCTTGGAGAGCTAACAGATGTTTACAGTTAGTTCATAGTGATGTATGTGACATGAAAAAGTCATCCATTGGTGGGTGTAGATACTTTGTCTTGTTTATTGATGACTTTTCTCAGATGACTTGGATATTCTTTATGAAAAACAAATCTGAAGTTTTTGCTAAGTTTGTTGATTGGTTACACTTAGTCGAAAAAGAAATAGATTCACATTTGGCCACTCTTCATTCAGATAATAGAGGTGAGTATACCTCAAATGAATTTTTAGATTATTATCAAGAACATGGCATTCATCGATAATATAGTAATGCTTATACTCCACAGCAAAATGGAGTATCTGAACGAATGAATAGAACTTTAGAGGGCACAACACGTGCCATGTTTCACTATAAACAACTTGATGATAAGTTTTAGGCAGAAGCCATTGGTACTATAGTGTATTTGAGAAATAGGTCCCCCATAGTTGCACTTTTGGGACAAACTCCATATGAGGCATGGTATGGATTTAAACCAAAGGTTAAACACTTGAAAGTGTTTGGATGTCTTTGTTTTGCTTTGGTTCCTATTATACACAGAACTAAGTTGGAACCATGAATTCAAAAATGCATCTTTCTTGGTTATTCTGAAGATAAAAAGGGGTTTTGTTTACTTGCACAGGATTCAGGCAAATTCATAGTGAGTCAAAATGTAATATTGATGATTTTGGGACTATGAACACTACAGAGATTGATTCTCAACTTGATAGATTAGAGAGGAAAAATACAAAAAGAGATAAGGGTTTGAATAATGGGGATAACTCTTCAAATTTATGGTATGAGACTCAAATTCCTTCACTTTCCTCTCCTGCATTTACAAGTTCATAGGTTGATGACTTAGAAATTGTTGAAAATTCTCTAAGTCCCCCTTTGAATGATACACATAATGAGAATTTTGGAGTCCCTGATTTGAATAATTTGACTAAGTATCCAAAATGAGCTCAAAGTACTTTTTCTAACTTGACAGCAAATGAAGTTGGTTTAATAGGGCCGAAGAATTCTCAAAAACAGGTAAACTATGCTATGGTTGTCACTACTTCTTCAACTGAGCCATCCACTTTTGAGGAGGCATCTACTGAACATGTTTGGCAATAGGCAATGAAATGTGAGTATGATTCCATACTTAACAATAATACATGGGTTTTAGTTGATCCTCCTCCACATGTTAAACCCATTGGATGTAAATGGGTTTATAGGACTAAGTATAAATCAGATGGCTCCATTGATAAACATAAGGCATGACTTATTGCAAATGGATATGCACAACAAGAAGGTATTGACTATGAGGAAACATTTGCACCAACTACCAAATGGCCCACTATTCATATGCTACTTGCCTTAGCCGCATGAAATAGTTGGAAAGTACATCAATTGGATGTTAAAAATACTTTTTTAAATGGTGATTTATAGGAAGAAGTCTATATGAAACAACCTCAGGGTTTTGAACAGGTGGGTGCCGAACACAAAGTATGTAAATTGAATAAAGCTTTGTATGAACTCAAATAAGCACCCAGGGCTTGGTATGAGAAAATGGATTCATACTTGAAATCCATTGGTTTTCATCATAGTGAATCTGATGATACTCTCTATTTTTGAGTGCAGGGTAAGAAAATGGCGATACTTGTTCTCTATGTTGATGACTTGTTTATTACAAGAAATTATGAAAACCATAACAAGTCTGTGAAGAAGGAATTAAAAGATGGGTTTGAGATGACAAATCTTGGACTTCTGCACTACTATCTGGGCATAGAGGTAACTCAGAAAGAGCATAGTATTTTCATTTCACAGATTAAGTATATTTCTAAGTTATTAGATAGGTTTGGCATGAGTGATTCCAAACCTGCCCTCACTCCCATGGAAAGTAACTTGAAATTGTCTAAGGATGATAGCAGTGCCTTTTGTGATGGCACCACATATAGACAATTGGTTGGAGGTTTGACATACTTGATGACTACCAGGCCTGATATTTCATTTTCAGTTGGAATTTTATATAGGTTTATGCATGAGCCTAGAGAAATTCATTGGCATGCAACAAAATGAGTACTTCGTTACCTTTAGGCAATGAAAACATATGGCCTTGAATACCACTGCAACAAGTACTTCAAACTTGTTGGATATTGTGATGCAGATTTTGGTGGATGTGTGGATGACAAAGTGTCAACCACAGGATACACTATGCATATGGGTTCAGCTACCATTGCTTGGTGTTGTGAGAAGCAGGATACAGTGGCAAATTCATTAGCAGAATCAGAGTATATAGCATCATGGGATGCTTTCAGAGAAATTGTTTACCTTCATCGTATTCTTGAAGATCTTTAGGTTTCTCAGTTTGCTCCTACACAGTTATACATTGATAATCAAAGTGCAATCAAGATGTCCAAGAATCCAGTGTTTCATGCCAAAACAAAACATATGGATGTCAAATACCATTATCTGTGAATGCTGGTGGCAAAGAAAGCTCTTGATCCAATATATTACCCAACTGCCGATTAGACAGCTGATATCTTCACAAAACCCCTTGATAGAATCAAATTTGAAAAATTTAGAAAAATGGCTGGTATGTGTCTAAAGACCTGACTTTGGATCATAGGGGGGTTTGTTAAGACTTGTTCCAAAGCCTTAACATTAGGTTAGATTTTTGGTAGGTTAATTAATATTATTGTAAATGAGGCATGAATCTTTTAGTAAAGACACCCCCATAAAATAAACTTAGTTTTAGTTTTAGGTAGTTTTATATTTTTAAGTTAATTAATTAGAACTACCTTATGGGTTGTTTTCCCGTATATAGTTGGTTATAGGATTAGTTGTTTTTACTAGTCATTAGTAAAAACTATTTAAAACAATGTTTGCAATGTAAAAGGGTTAATGGATTAAACGCACCCTTATGTACATGATTTTTTGAATATTAATAAAATACTTGTGCACTCGCACTAAGCAAGGACAAGGTTCAACCTATTTGGTTCAAGGAGTTATCAAGATTTATACATGTGCGTGTGACATAATTTTGGTGTCTACAATTGTATACTCAAACATAAAGACCTATGATGATATGGGATGCCATAGATTTTTATAGTATGGAAAGAACTTAGATGGTACATACTATATATGTTATATCTTGACCCATACCTAAATAAATATATAAGTTATGGTTATTAATGTTTGGATAGAGTAATCATGACCTATGATAGTATGGGATATCATAGGATAATTCATCTTAGATGTATATACGTGGGTGGTAAATATTATAGTTGTATGTTTAGACTCTCACCTAAATTAATTGTTCTAATGATTTTATTAGTTATTACTTGAGAAATATACTCATAGAAATTAGCAGGACAAGATGTATGTGTGCGTATAATTTTTAGATTATAAATTAATGATAGGTTCGAATGTTATGTACTATATGACTTATTTTGTTTTATGTACTTGGTTTATTTATGTGCCTAGCATGTGATTTTTATATATAACTAGGAATGTGGATTCCTTCATCATTTCTTATATCTAGGTTTATATGTGAGAGTGCTTAGGTAAGCACACAAGCCTGGTTTAGCAAGATGTTATGCTACAATGTGTCACTTAGCTATGGGATTAAACCAAAACTTTAGAAGCTCATCTGTACCATGAGTAATTTGTTCCCTATTTGAGTTAAAGTGTCAATACCTTTGGTGGTGACGTCTTGTAAAGGAGACCATCATAATTGAAAAGAGAACTACATCGAACCTTGATTTTGAGGAGTGGATATATATGTTTCCCAAGTTATGGTGGGGGCATTGGGTCTAGATCCTTAGGCTAGGTTAGGGTAGACTTGATTTCAAAGAAATCTATGTGAATGGTTGATCCAAGACCTATACTTATTATGGAAATTCAGATTGTGTTAATGTCCCTAGCATGATAGTAAACTTTTTGTATCATACATTTTATTCTTCTGCTTGCAGTATTGGAATGTTGAAACTGTTCTACTTGAAGTTGCTAATTATATTACAGACAATAGTATTCTAGCAACTATGGATGAATGAATGTTCAATATATATATATATTTTTAAATTACTACATTTTCTGAGAATAACTAGGTAGTTTATTTCATGTGGTATCAAAGCTTAGGCTCGAACTCTAGGACCTAATGAGTCTAGTAACATTTTTTTATATTTTGTTTGTCAGAAAGTAGAATTTGGAAAAGCAAATAAATCACATGGTACATTTAGTGGGTACCCTAAGAGCATTCATAAACCCTTAGATTTATTAAAGTGGGGTTTATCAAGTGCCTCATTGGTGATGGTTTTATTAGGTGTATGGATAGGAGAGTACATATCTTAATTCTTGAGTTGTGAATAAGAGTTTCCTACCATATTTTTGATCTTTTGATTGAACACCTCGAGTATGACTACATATTTCTTAGAAATCAAATTACCTTCACCATTTATGTTTGTGTTTGATAGACATGGAATGATTCTCATTTCAATATATATATGCTTTCTTTTTGTGTCTTGTTTACATGAAAATTTCCTTAGTTGATTACAGATGACTTGATTATAAATTCCTTTGTGTTAGGAGTTTGTGGATTAGCATCCTTTATATATATATATATATATATATATATATATACACACACACTTGAGAAGAAGCATCATCTCTTTTTGTTAGCTTAGAGATGAGTTGTTAGTATCATTCTACTCATATGTCATTTTAAGCTATGAAAAAGGTTCATATTTTTAGGATGTTGATTTAGTGTTTTCTTAAGTGGAAACTTATTTCTAAAATATTGTTTGATCTCATTTCTCATGGGATAGTGTTTCTTATTTCTTATTGAGAAAAATTTTAGGATTGGATGGATTGGTGCATCCATGTGGTTAATATTTTCTTTCCAGTTAAGGAAGTAGGTTATGATTCTACTCTTGCAATTTGGTGAGTAAGGTGGATTGTGGTGTTATCTTCTACCATATGAGGATATGTAGGAAGTTTTGTTTTGAGATGTTATCTCTTTACTTTCTACTTATAACTTTATAGAGTTAATATTTTATCTAGAATGTAAACTTGACCACAAGGAGTGGCTAACAATGGATTTATATTAATTATAGTTTATTATAATTATTATGTTATATTAATTATGATATTATTTCTATAATAGGTTAAGTTGCAAAATTATGATACTAGTTATGTTTAGTTAGTAGCAACTTAATACAATCTCAAGATGATTGTATGATTTTCTTATATTTATGTTAGTACATATGGAAATCTTATAGCATATAGTATTGATTTTTATGATCTATTACTACATATTTGTGTTTTTTTTAGCCTTGTGCACACTTTTATTTGGATATCATCAAGTCATAAAAACCTAAGGGAAGAGTGATGAATTGGGAACATGAGTTCTAAGTGATAGGAGATATCATACTTAGCCTCACATTGACTTAGATTATTGGTACTAAGTTAGATCTGATAAATGGACTTGTTGAATCTGGGATTTGATAGGCGAAACTTGTCAAATTTAATTATATGGCCATATGCATATATACTAGATGGGTGTTCCATGTGGATAATTATTCCATGATTGTATACATTTTTACCAGTTCTTATTCATCATCATACATTTTCAGAGCTCAGATTAAGTTAGGATAGTATTGACATGTTATACTTATCTGAAGCTACGTAGAGTAGTGATAGTATTAACATATACACATTATTCTTGCCAAGTGCCCTAAGAACTTTGCTCCAGTTTGAGAAAAACACTCTCTAGGTTGGAGACATGTGCAAAGGGACTTGAAGGTTTCGTGGAACTCTTCTTGGTTATTTGTTTTGACTTATGTGATGATCTCATGTGTATTTGGAAAGTTAGTAAGATTTTTTCCA
Organism: Torreya grandis; assembly: GCA_037957365.1. Taxonomy (NCBI): domain Eukaryota; kingdom Viridiplantae; phylum Streptophyta; class Pinopsida; order Cupressales; family Taxaceae; genus Torreya; species Torreya grandis. The sequence continues at coordinate 310,689 of JARHVA010009272.1, forward strand.
AGTTGTTGGACCTTGGGGTGGTTATGTTAAACCAATTAGCATAAGTGAAATTTGAAAAACCTAATTACAAATATAAAATGTCACTGAGTGAGGTCTTGTGAGACTGATACTCAATGAATAATATTAAATGAGTGCACTAGTATGATTTTTTAAACTAAAATTTGTAGTTATTTACATACTATGTTTATATGCTGATAAACTCTGTTGTCATTTGAAACTTTTGTGTCATTAGGGTGATAACCAATTTTAGGGGGGGGGTATGTTACATCCCATTTATCAATGCTAGGTTTTATGGTACTTGTCAATGACCTATTGTCCCTCATCAACGGTGGCATATGTGTCCTTGTAACACATGGGTTGTAATACATGTGACTACATTTGTTTATAGATATGCTTTTAATTGTCATGATTTTCATGAGTAAATCAAGAAAATATATATATATCTAATTCTATGTACAAACTATTAAAATAAGTGTCATTAATGCATCTTTTAATAGTAAATTAAAATAGGAGTAATGCCATATTTAATTGTCAAAATAAATATTTATTATAATCTTAAATTATATAATTATTGTATTAGACAATTATTGATTTATGATATTCAATATATTAATTTCTTTAATTAAATATGAATATAAATCCTAAATTAAACACTAGGATAAACACATATTTTTAAAAACTTTTCTGATATTTATGAATTAGAATTGATTATTAATTAGTAATACAGAAAATCATATGATGACTTTACTTAAAAAGGGAATTTGAGTTACCTTTTTCTTAACTGGGGAAATCAAGGGAGATAAATTGGAAATTTGTTTGATAATTACATGTGGGACTCCCAGTTAATTGTAATAAAATAAAGCTTGTAGCTTTAGTTTCAAGTGGCATGTAAAGGTTAGAAAATGAGAAAAACGGTATTAAGAAAAGAAAAAGAGAAGGATTGTGGACACACATAAGATTTAGGAGAAAAGGGAGCCAAAATCCAGAAGAGGAAAGAGGATTTGGAAGCAAAAAGGGGAAATTTTATCTACATGAAGGGGAAAATGTACCAGGTGGGTACTGTAAATTATTTTAATGGAGTATTTTTGAAATGAAAGAATTGGGGATTATATATTATGGATATGTTAATTAATCCATTGATTTCATTGAAAATTCTATTCAAGCATGTGCTTTTTTTTTAAGGTAAAAGATCCATGATTTTCTATGTATTGGAAATGTTTCATCTAGTAGTTGCATATTCGATAGGTTTGTGTATCAATTTTAAACCAAGGTAAAATTATATGTAATAGATGTGTTTTGTTTAGGGTTAGTGTGTCATACATAGAGAATATGTTTCCCATTATAGCAATGTTATAATTTTGTTAGACCTTGCATAGTATACATGTTGGATGATAGACCCATTATAAATTTTGATTAAATTGGATTGAATAATAACAATTGTAAACCTGCATTTTATTTAATGCTAGTGCATAACTTTTGTTAGGCTACATTCTCATTAACTAGAGTTGAATTTTTCTAGTATTTTTTTAATTCCCAACATTTACTATGGTTGACCTACACAACTATTTTTTTAGTCGAGTGCAATGATGAAACACCAAGCAAAATTAGAGGAGTATGATTTATATATAAAAAAGGGTGAATATGTATTTAGTTTAATATAACCAATCTAAATAGTTGTCTGCATATTTACCTAATATAAATATGTTTGGTTTATAGCAAGTCACTTATTCCAATCATAGAAGAAGCATTTAAAGCACCAAACCAATGACTCATTTAGGACTTACCTATGCTTTGCTACTTCAAAAATACCATTTTTTTAAGCATGGAGGATCATTCGCTTTTCATGATAGTTGTAGGGTTAGTAGTAACATGTAATACTAATAGCAATTATATTGTTAGTTTTGAGAAGGATGGTAGTCCTTTTCAAAGCATATATAAAAAGGCAAAATCCTACATTTATGATGGGTGACTTGCTGAAATAGCAACTTGTTGAAACAACAACAACACATGTGATTTGGAATGCCATCCTGGGAATGATTTAGTCTAGACTCCAAATTGGCATACCTTGTGCAAATGACAACTCTAATTATTTTTCCAAAGTTGTGTCTTTAAATTTAAATCACTATGTATATGTTAGGCAGTATCTAAATATGGAACACTCAGCGAAGTTAGAAATCACCCAACCTTTGATAAAGGTGTTAGTATAATAGAAGGCTGAGTTAATAATAAATTACTCTAAATAATTAATAAACCAACTGATTATTTTAGGATTCATTATATAAATATTATTCATTAAGTTAATAAAGGAAAGATCCCAGACCTACGTAGAGCTTAGACAAGTCAACAAGGGAGGCATCATTATATAGCAAGTAAATCCCTATTTTAACCTGTGTTGAACTTAGAGTGGTTGAGTTATTAATTGTTTCTTCTTCTTACCTAAGTGATCACCTGTCTTGAATTCTTGACTTGAATAGCATTCTCATAGACCTGTGTTTTATTGAAATTTATGCTTTGCATAAACTAGCATCTAATTTTAGATGGGAATCAATAATTATGTTGATGAGCAATAGATTGTTAAGCTAAGCCACTTTTGGGATGCCTAAATAGTGGTAAAAATGCTAGATCAATCTTGGGAGATTTTGATTGAGTTTTTAAGCAAAACATAGAAGTCTAGTGTTTAAATATGAATTTAAAAAATGTAATGCTATAGTTTTATAATTGAAAATTGAGAAAATTGAGTTTAATTCTTTGGGATCTAGCACTTAGTTTTGTTGAGCCATCATTTAAGTATATTTGGTCTACATTCTCATTTGATCAGGCAATGTCCTAATTTTAGGTTTGCATTATATTGAAAGTCGAGCCTTTAAAACACAAATGCCTAGACTCTTATTTCAAACTCTTATATAGTATTAATGTTAAGCTTATATTTTCAACACACCATGTGATGCTTAGGTAAATTTCAAAGTGTGACACTGAGTTTGAATTTTTAAAGCTGAGTTTTATTAGAAATTCATCATGTTTTTATGTAGGGTTGCAAATACCATAGAGTCTTCTCTCTATAATTGAGGAAAGTATTTATACCTAATCTTTATATGCATTCATTTGAAAAAATTATTGAGTAAACATTTATACCTTTAGTAGTTAGGTAGAACTACATCCATCCCTGATTCTGCACATGTAGGAGACATAGCAGATATGTATGGCATCTTGGGGAATGAGTATGGGCATAGGAAACTAACTTTGATAGGTATTCCTTAGTATGCCATCTACTAAAAATGCTAGTGAAAACAAATAGATTTTATGTAGCACAGTAATATTATACAAACTTGTCAGTAGGATCAAGTCTATCGCATCTTGTAAGGATGAAAATTTGTATACGGTATATGTCATGAGAAAGCTAACTATGTAAGTGACTATAATTTTCTATAACTTACTGCATCATGAGGTGTACCTAGAGAGTATGTTCTCTTTAGATTGTTATTGAAGGTATACTCAAATAGTATAATCTTGACTTGTTTTATTTTTATGGTTGGGTGTTAGATTGTTGTTGGTGTTGAGTCAAATACTCAAACACAAAGACCTATGATAGTATGGGATGTCATAGATTTTTACAGTATGGAAAGTACCTGAATGGTATATAATATATATGTTATATCTTGAACCATACCTAAATAAATATATGATTTATGGTTATTAATGTTTGGATAGAGTGATCATGACCTATGATAGTATGGGATATCATAGGATAATTCATCTTAGATGTCTATACTTGAGTGGTAAATATTGTAGTTATATGTTTGGACTCTCACCTAAATTATTGTTTTAAGGATTTTGTTGGTTATTACTTGAGAAATATATTCATAGCATTTGGCATGGCAACAAGTATGCATGCATACAATCTTGAGAGCATAAATGAATGATAGGTTCAATTGTTATGTATTTTATGACTTGTTTTGTTTTGTATACTTAGCTTACTTATATGCCTAGCATGTGATTTTTATATGTAACTAGGAATATGGATTCCTTCATCATTGCTTATATCTAGGTTTATATGTGAGAGTGCTTGGGTAAGCACACAATCCTAGTTTAGCAAGATGTTATGCTAGAGTGTGTCACTTAGTTGTGAGATTAGACGAAAGCTTTAGAAACTTATTTGTGTCATGAGTATTTTGTTCCCTATTTGGCTTAGAGTGTCAATCCCTTCAGTGGTGATGTCTCATGGAAGAGACCATCACAATTGAAATGAGAACTACACCAGACCATGATTTTGAGGAGCGAATATGTAGGCTACCTAAGTTATGATAGGGGCATCAGGGCTGGATCCTTAGGTTAGGTTAGGGTAGACTTGATTGCATAGCAATTTATGTGAATAGTTGCTCTAGTACCTATACTTAGTATGGAAATTTGGATTGTTCTAATGTCCCTAGAATGATAGTAAACTTTATGTATCATATATTTTATTCTTTTTCTTGCATTATTGGAATGTTGAAACTGTTCTACTTGAAGTTGTTAATTATATGACAAAAAATAGTATTGTAGAAATTATGGATGAATGAATGTTCAATATTTAGTTTTTTTTCTTTTGAATTTACTACCTTTTCTAAGAATAATGAATAACTCATGAAAATTGAAAGGGATTAGAATTAGGATTGACAGTCACTCAGATCTGAAACTAGTTGTTTGTGTGCATAGAGTCACTAACATCAAGTTGGGATAAATCTATTTCTATTATTGACTGAGGTGGGTATGACTATCTTAGGATGTTTTGTCTCTCCATAACCATAGATTTAGTTATTCCTACCTATGATAGATTTGTATATACAATTTTGACACTTGATTATGCACACAACTTCATAAATTAGTCTCCTTCTCCTCAAAACCCTAGGTCCACTTGTGAGGGGTAAAAAATTATTAAAAAAATAGAATTTTAATGGGCTGAGCTAGCCCCAATTACCCCCATTGATGATCGAGGATTGCATAAGTATCCAATACTCCAAAGAGGGAAGTCAATTCATATGTATTTTTTCCCCTTAGTGTGAATAATAAATTATGTTCCTTTGATATATGAAGGCACATAGAATTTGGTTTTTGATACTTAATAATGGTTGTTATTAATTGGCTTGGTGTGCTTGAGACTTAGTTGATGACTACTCCTAGTGACTGATTTGTAATTTAGGAATAATATAGTTGATTTTATCAATGCACAATAGTGTACAAATTCTTGATAGATAAGTGCCAAGTGAGTAACAAGTATTGGTTTGAATTAGATTTTAAAAATAACCATTGTTGGGTGAGGGTCAATTATGTCAACCTTAGGTCAGTTTCAATTACAAAATTATCTAAACTTGACATTAGTATTTACAAATATGACCACAAAAATAATGTTCTAAAACTATTTAAGTACTATAGTTAGGTGGTTTCATATAGACTAAGAGGTTAGTATAGGTGATTTATAGTGAAATGGAAGGTCTGGACTCAAAGCAAGCATGTGGATGTGAGAGAATGGTGAATAAGAGGCAAAGATGTGACCACAAGTCATGTATGGTGAAGATAGGTCAATAGTGACATTTTCAAGTGTCTAATACCATATTTTAGTAGCTACACTTTTTTAATTTACACTTCTCATATGGATCCATTTACATTTATTGTATAATATATTGTTATTGCCTTTATCTTGTGTGTTACATGAACATCTACATTGTATGGTTACATTGTGAACATTTTTACATTTTGTTCTATTTATGATTGTTTGATTACTTCAATATGTATTTTTATTTGTGTCCAAGGATGTTTTTCTTTAATGTCTTGTATTACATGTCCCTGAATGACCTTATAGTTTTCTTTATCTCATGCTATGTTATTGTGTCTTACGATTCAAATTTCATTGTGTGATGATTTCCTATATGTATTTATATACTTGTGTATGTTTCATGTGATATATCATGGTGCAATGGTCCTTATCATGCACATTACTATTTTTGGTATTATTATGCCTTGTGCCTACTTTTCCATGGTCCTTACCCTACATATATTAGAGCATAATACTATTGGGTGTCCTTCATTACTTCATATTTCACTCCTAAGGGCAGGATTATGATATTGGGGCATGCTATTTATCCCTATCTTGTTTAGATATTTGGTGAATTTTACCCTTATCTATATCATTGAAATATATATATATTTGGTGCATTAATTTCAATAAAATTCACTAAATTCTTCTCAATTCACTTAAATTTGTTTTTATCAATCTTGAAAATCTCAAAAATATCTAGGTATATATATATATATATATATATATATATATATATATATATATATATATTTGGTGCATTAATTTCAATAAAATTCACTCAATTCTTCTCAATTCACTTAACTTTGTTTTTATCAATCTTGAAAATCTTAAAAATATCTAGGTATATGCTTCCATTTTAAGGTGAGGGATTGTAAAAATTGTTTCTAAAACTCATTTAGAAATAAATATTTAAATGCACCATGTGTCATTACAAAATATATATAACCAAATATTGGTAAAATATTTAAAAAAATTTACAAACACATACATGTGCATATGCATGCACATGTGCACACGCATATATATAATCATAAAAAATATTTTCATGTATCACTCAATAGTAAGGTGTAACCTTTTATGAGGATAAGAGACATAGAAACCAACAATATGCCCCATTGAACAAATTTTATATGTATGGTAGCTTGGGGAATGAGTTTACTCAATAATTTTAGACAAAGTTTTATTAGAAATTAAATTTTTAGAGATTACATAGATTTCTAATCTCAAGAAAATTCAAGGCACTCAAGGCAACTATCATACTAGCTTCACTAGTACTTTCACCAGCACTTAGGTGGGGAGAAATACATAAATCTTGATCGCTCCTTAGAATATTGGTATATAGGCAACTCTTATCATAGTGGGGTGTTGAGGATTATGTTTTGATCATAAAATCAATCATTACAAGACATATAAAGGGTTTTAGAACTCATGCACATAGGAATAGACCCCAGAGATCTAGATATAGGTGTACCTAGAAGTTTGGGATAGTCATACATAAAAGACACTACCACCACATTTCTAATAATTTCACTAATGTCTAATTTTGGAGATGCTAGGTTCTAACACTAGAATCTTTTTTACAATACTTAAACCAACTTCTACCTCTACTTTTATCACCCAGATGATTTATCTCAATTATTTTCTAGCTAAGTTATTACTTGTACTATTTATTACTATTTTAGAAAAGTCAAATCTAGTCAATTGTGTAACATATCATTGGTTGAATTCATTGAATATTATTACCCTAATTTAGTATACTCAACTCTTTAACAAACATAGGATTTACACTTGTTAATTCCTAAAAGGTTAAAACATTTGGTGAACCCAACTTACTTTGAATATTGCATAAACCCTAAACCTAGATAACCCTAGGGTTTATATTTCTAGCATTCAAATTTTAGATCCATATATCTTATGATTCATATTTCATATAATCATGATAATAGTGACAAAATAAGTGTATCAATTTTTGTTACAAAGTTTAATACTTTCATTTGCATGCTTGTTCCCTTCAATTCAAAATTAACTCAAAAAAGACATAAACACATGTATAGATGATGCCTTATATCAATTTAAATTCATGCCATGATGATAATAGTGACAAAATAAGTGTATCAATTTTTGTTACAAATTTTAATACTTTCATTTGCATGCTTGTTCCCTTTAATTCAAAATGAACTCAGAAAAGACATAAACACATGTATAGATTATGCCTTATATCAATTTAAATTCATGCCATGTTTCATTATATCTCTAAACCAAGTTTCAAATTTCAATGTCATATCTTATGCATAGGAAAAAATCTCTTTCTCCACCTCATCTCTATGAGGGTGATAGTTATTTTCCCTCTAACTAGGTCCATGTTATCACTCCTCAATGAGATGACACAAGCTATACCATTTTTATTAAATCCCATACTCAATATATCCATACCTCTCCCCTATAGGGTGTGTGCCGACATATTCAATTACAAGTAACTAAGGTTTGCACTTGTGAGACTCTAAGGGATCAAATTATTAGTATGAGCAAGATAATATTATAATTACATAATAAAAATCAATTATTAAGTGAAAAATTCACATTATTGGCAAATCAAATTACAAAACAAAATCATCTAAGGCACACTAGTATCAATCATGTATATGCATATTCACCTAGTGAATTTGTGGCAAGAAATGTTACATATCAAAATAATAAATCACAATAAAGTGCATCTACAACTAGCGATTCAAAAATTACTCAAAAATAAAATATAATTTTAAATGAGATACTAAGGGAAATGATTCAACCTAAGTTGATTAATCTACCTCCTCAACACCTAGTGAGGGGATCCAAATATTATTGTACATATCATAGAATACATGGGCACTACATTGATTCATGTTTATCACTGAAAGGAAAATACAATAGATAATGGAAATAGATGAATCAAATAGTGATACACCATCAAAACAATATATAATGGAACATATACAAATTTAAAAAGGAAAAAATTCATAAATAGTACAAAAATGGTTAACTAAGCATAACTCAGCACATCAAAAGGTTCATAAAGCACAATAAAAATAAGAAATATTACAATCATAAGTAAAGAAAGTAAGAGATGCAAAATACCTCTCCAAAATGAGGATCAACTTTATAAATAGTATGGGTTTGGTAACAAATAACTAAAATAGTTTGAATATCACATTCAAGGTTTATGTAAGCAAGCCCAAGGCATCACTACTCCTATTCTAGAAGTTGATAATGTTGGTCAACAAGGTTTGAGATTTATTGAACATCCTGACGCACATCATTCATAGATACATTTTATCAAGGCAAAAAGTTTAGATACACAAGAAATGTTACAAACAAGGCAAGAACTTAAGTTTCAAAGTCAAAATCATGTTAAGCCAACAAGCATTCTCAAAAAAGGTTTTCTAGCAAAAGAACCTCCATATCACCATATTCTTACAATAAGCACAATTTCAAAGGGAAAAGTCACAATCAATATTCTAAAGAAAAACTCAAAAAGGTCAACTCCATAGTATGAGGCAATTCCCTCTAACATTCTAGTTTATTATGATTATGATGATGAACAATACTTAGATTCCTACTACAACACCATTCAACTACAACATATCAATCACACTACATGAGAGATTATCATTCCTATTTTTGATATAGGCCACATTGATAGTGAGTCTACCATGAGACTCATCGGTTACTATTGTTCCTCCCTTCTTGTACATACTTCCCTTATTTTTTGGTCCTTGCATATAGTTTCATTTTCATGTTGTTTGTACATAGCTTATATCCAAAAAATATAAAAATAATATAATATGTTAAAAACAAAAAAAATCTAAATTTTATTTAAAAAATACAAATTATAGATTGTATGCATTATTATGTTTACATTTCTTATATTTTCTAGACACTACATATGTTATCTATCTTAGTATAGTCAGTTTTATCATATATACATGCTTCACTTTTTTTTGTCTAGTGCTTCTAAATTCTTACAAGACTCAAGTCCACTACATTGATCTAGCTTTGCTATTATCTATCCACTAGGGGCATATAAACCAATACATGGGTTCTTCACTTGACACATTTGACCATTTTGGGGTACTCTATACATAGTTCTAAATTACTAAGTTCTATCTTTCTATACTCTACATCACAACTTTAGCATTATTATATCTTAATATTGATCATGCCTCAGATTTTTTGTTGGCTATTAATACTTTAAACTTAGCATATGTACATCATAGATGTTACACAGATTTGTGTTACATCCTCATGCATACTTTGATTTATAGCTTTCCTAGTTTAGACTTGTTTGTATCTCTATGCTTCTTCTATTTGAGGGCATCTAAATATGCCATTGATCATTGGCTCTATGACACTTCTACTCACAATATGTATGCTTTAGACATGTGCTCATGTCCTTATGTGTTTTTTTAATTGTGCATTTGGATATTTGAATATGTCCTTATATGTGGATCTGAGATAACTTACTTTTTGCTTTTGTATGTGTACATTTGAACATGTCCTTATATATCTTATTTTCTCAAATTTAGTGACATGTTCCCATGTCCACTATATTGTAGCCCCTTGGCATACTTTGTGTGCCTCATGTGTGTTGTATATATGTTTTTTTTGTATTTGTCATGGCCATGACACTTGTCTCTTACTTGTTACACACTCTAGTTTTAGATGCCATGAGGGAACTCATGTATTTCCCCTTCCTACCTGGGTGTCATGATGGACATAATTCCCCATCCCCATGGGTAGTTACCTAGTTATTACTCATATTTGATGTTTCATACATTGTTATATCTATCTTGACACCCGTGTGAATTTTGAACATGACATAAATTTTACATTACATATTTATGCTTAGATTATATTACATTTTGATGTTATGTATACATAATATATTTTATTATTATATGGTTATCATATATGCTCCATCTAACAAACATATTATAGCACTTTTTCTTTTGAGGATAGTTCTTACATAGGTTTAACAACTCCCCTAAGAAAAGGGGGCATACACAAGGGTTTGTCATAGATATCAATATCTTTTATTGAATTCATTGTATATATTTAGCACACATGCTTACATTATCAAAAATCAGACTCAAGTAAACATAGTAGGAAAAAAATGACATAAATAACAATATAGTTTCATATAAATTAGACTAAAAGGACAATAGCACCCAAATTGGGACACTAGCACCACATTTATAATAATGGAGCTATTGTTCAAGACATGGCACTACTATCAAGTGGCCTTGGTTTCACAAAAACTTATATTAGACATAAATTATAGTAGGTATAGTACAAGTTTACACATTCAATTATAGATTTATCAATTTTGCTCAATTTTCCTTAGATTCATACTAGTTCATCTCAGACTCATATTAGTTTTCTCAGATTGGGGGCATCATGCATATAATGATCATTCCCATATTCAATTTAAATACCCATATATAAACTATTAAAAATCAATCCAAAATTCATATTCTCAGATATAATATTTGGGGGCATGTGCACGACACATTGTTTCTATATGCTCACTTACACACTGATTGATTAGATGGAATGAAAAATTACATGTCATTTTCTACAATGTATACATATGAAATCATATTATATGTTTCACACTAGTTTCATGCATTACTCCATTTAAAGTGGTTTGCATTCCTAAGTGGCTTAGAGCTACCTAATGTACCTAAGTGGTCATAAAGCTAACATACCTAGTTAAACATAATTGGTTAAACATTTACAATTACTTCAGATAATTTTAGTTTTGGAGTACATATATTACACATGGGTGGGAAATGATGGAGTCATAGCCTACTTGAGTTTGATCCACCTACATGAAAGGGTTAGACACACCATCAGTCCAATCCAAATTATTTATAGGTCATGATCCACTAAGCAAGGGCGGTCAATAATGGAGTCAAAATTGGATTGAGTTCTTGAGCCACCCACACATGAGGATTGAATAAACCATTAGCTTAGTCCAATATATTCATTGATTGATCACTATATACATGCACACACACATGGTGTCACCAGGTTTATGCATTGGTTCACATACCCAATGAGGTGTATTCATCCCTTTCCTATCTCCCATCTCTTTACTCAATTTCACTCAACTTTTTCTTCTTTAGTCAATTTAGTCTTTTGATTTTTATATATCTTAAGTAAGGACTAATTTATGAATGTTTCACTTGTAGGGCATGCATTGTATCATCCTTCGCATACTCAAACGCAACTTCACATACTCATATCTAGATTCATGAGCTTCACCTCTTAGATAACTCTAGGTATGTTTTTTTCCTTTATCCTAATCATTTTGATTTGTTTCATGTCTAAAATAAAAGGAAGGAAATTTAATCACCTAAAAGTGGTATTTGAATGGTAAGAGTGATAATTTAATCTACCTATCCATAGATTATCCCTATACCTATCTTAGATCTTATTATCACACTTATCTAGCCTTTGTGTGGGCCACAAGAATCCCTAGTCATCCCTAAAGTAGTCCCAGATCCTTATTTCTTGATCCTAGCCCTTCATGCCTAGTGTTTTACCTCTTGGCCATTAGCACCATAATAAGGACACTAGTTCCACATGGTGCTAGTTTCCAAAAAAATGAGCTAATGTCCTTTCCCTATCTTTTTCACAAATGAATATCTTTTCAAAAACTAGAACCTCTTAGGGTTAGCTTAGACCTCTTTTATCACCCACAAAAGCATCAAAATATTATAAATACATGACTTTTATCCCTCTAACCACTAGATGGAAATAAGATGTAAAATACATATAAAAAACTAGAACAATTTGTGCACAATTAAGGTTATCGATCCCTATTCAGACCTACTTCTACATATTATCATCTATAACAGTCTTAAGCTTAGATTACCCAAATTTTCAATTTCAAGCACATTCAAGGCACTTAAGGCTACTATCATACTAGATTCACTTACACTTGCACCAACACTTAGATGGGGAGAACCACATCAAGCTTGATCCTTCCTCAGAGTATTTGTATGTAGGCAAATCTCATAATAGTGGGGTGTTGAGGATGTCCACCCTATGCCACCAATAAACACACTTTTTAGCTTTATCAACTAGATGCCCTAGATACATGGGGGATTAGTGTTTATTCATAAGATCAATCATTATAGGTAATGTAAAGGGTTTCAAAACTCAGACACGTAGGAATTTACCCTAGAGATCTAGACACATGTGTACCCAGAAGCTTGGGATAGTCCTATATAGAGGACACTATTGATCATATCAAGACATTACTACCACATTTTTAATAATGGCATTATTTTTCAATTATGTCACTACTATCCAAAAGTGGTTATGATATGGGGATCCTATTTATGATACTCATACCAGCTTCTACCTCAGTTTTCAACACCCAGATCATCTATCTTAAGCATTTTTTAGCTAGGTTATTACTTGCAATATTTATTAATATTTTAAAAAAATTCAAAGCTAGTCGATTCTATAATAAATCAATGGCTATAATTATTGCATATTATTACCTTGATCTAGTATACTCGAGTCTTTAACAAACATAAGATTTACACTTGTTAAGTCCTAAAAGGTTAAATCACATACAAACAAGGGTATTCATTCTATGCTCATTTTTTTATTTCAATTTTTATTTTAATTTTATATTTAATTTGACATGATATGAAAATTACTATTTTTTGCAATTAGCCATTACTTTTAGGTATTTTATATTTTTCAAAGAAACATCATCAAATGTAGTGGAGTCATTTTCAAGCAGTATTTGATTCATCCATCCTATACTTGTGTTCATTATGGAACCTATTGAACTGTCATTTAATGTAGTCTAAGACATGGATTAAATAATGGTTTTCATGAATCTTAAATGACCCCCTAATGCAATGGGCATTGTAAGAATAGTCATCTAGGAAATTTCACTACTCTCCTATATGTGTTGTGTGTAGAATGAACGTAAGTAGGTTGTATAACTAGATATGGATAAGGAATTGGGATATGTGGAATAACTGCCTTGATAACATAATCCTAAATATGTGTAGTAATTGACTCTATAGAGTGATCTAAGATTGGTGTATCAATTATAAATAAAAAATACTATTTAATAGGTGTAAAAACAAACTATGATGGTCATAGGGGTGGAGGAAGAAATGCCTATGGTGTAAGAGGGTACTCGTATATAATATCTATAATTATCATCACCCAGTTGAAATTATATACTGAACACATTAGTGCACTGATGATGGTATTGTATGAGTCTTGTGTATCCAAGTACGTCATCATAACATATCAAATACCATTTTGCTTTGTAAGACTATAAATGACATAAAAATTACTATAATTTATACCTTCAGAGGTAGCATGATATGTTGCAAATTATTCTTTTGATGTCTATCAAATCCTTTGACTATCTTAGTTATTTCTATCAAATCCTCATGTGTGTATCTAAGAGAATGTACAAGAGTCATTATGAAAGAATTCTCACTCAAACCATTATCTATCATGACTCTATGAATGGGTTTTAGATCCACATAATCTCATACATATAAATAATTGGGTTAGAATCATCCTCCAGAATCTCACTATCATCAAATGTCATTGTAGGTATCCATGTTGTAATGCCATCCAATGTACCAATAATACTATTTAATGGGTGATTGTATGTAGTAAGATGAGGATGTGCATTATATGTCAAATGTACTTAATTTGTATCTTAGGCTTTTATTGGTGCTTGATAATTTGGAAGAGGTTTAAAAAATATTTTTAACTTTGAATTCCCATTGAGTTTTGGTCTTGAATTTTCCATGGGTGTGTTGAGCTCAATTGTATTTTTATCTATGATATCTTATATCTTATGGATCAAAGTATAACGTAATTTTTATAGAATGTCTAATATAATGATGATATTCACAATATGCATTTGTAGATTATATTTATGGATTATATATCACCTTAGTCTTATACATTTGGAAAACTCAGACCTGGGTTATTCTTCATAACTCTTGACCTTTCTCACTTCTACAAGTCTTGTGCCTATTCTATCTTGTGCCCCTTGGAATATATCTCTTAGTATAAAAAATCTTATGTTGATGGCATATGCCTTTTATCTCAACTAGAATGCTTAAAATGTACTTATCTTTCATCTCTACGAGTTATGAACCTATGCCTACTTTTATGTTCCTTGGACACTAATGTCTGAGATAAACACTAGTGTTGACGTTGGTGTCCTCATCCAATGCAAGTGTTTAGTGACCTAAAGTCATCTATTTTATGAATGAAATGTGTCATAATGGTTGGCCTAAGTACTTTAATGCAAGTTAATTATCCAAAGGGATTGATATAAATACAAGATCAACCCTCATTCATTCCTCAGCTAGGAAACATATATTAAAAGACCAAAGAGACCAAGGAAACTTATTAAAATCACTCTATCAAGCATTAAATTGAAAAAATATTCACTATTTCCATAATAATCATAGGTACAACACATCTAAAAGTCTAAATTACTAAAGGAGCAACACAAGAACCTAATTTTCCAAGTTACAAGTTAGGTCATTGTTGTCCTTACTTTACACATATTTCATGATTCACACACAAGCCAACATGTAGGGGATAACTACATCAGTCTGAATCCCTTTTATGAGTATTGGATATATATCTCACTAATAGAGGAATCTTTGGGGTTAGCTCGACACCGTGTTCCCACTAACCCATTTTTCCCAAATGTCACAATGAATATGAATAACTAGGGGTTTTTCTAATTCACGAGGAATAACAGTTAATGATTAAGATGTGAATTCACCAAAGCAAAGGTGAAGTCAAACCCAAAATCATCAATATGGTCACATCCCTTTTCAATAGGTATTTTGTGTAAGGTACTTGAATCAAACCTAGATGATAGTGTCGATGTAACCATCCCAATATAACATTAGTGTCGATAACTTTATAAGTATTAGATCCATAATTTGATGACTATTCTAGAATATCCTTCCAACCTAATTTTTACTTATTCTATATTCAACATTATCTTAGCATCAGAACTAGATAAGTATATTTCTTGTCTATCATTTACACGCATAGCTTAGTTATAATTTATATATTTAGCCTATACTCAACATAATAAATTTAGTGTATATTTATATTTGAGTTTAGTATTTAATTGACATGTTGTAGATCTGATTATCACCCTTATGTATTATCATTTCTATATTCTTAACCCTATTATTATATCAAGGTAAGATAGTCTCATATCCAATTTAAGGTTAAATAACATTATTGTCATATCCATTGGGTAATGGTCAACTCATATTAACCTCAAAAGGGGGAAGAAGAGAAATTAGGTTATAAGCTATTAACTTGAGAAATATGAAATGAAGAGTTAGAGGTAATAATGAAAAATTCCACTTTGGTGAGATGGATAAGAGAAGTCAATTTGTACGCTATGTTGAAACATTAATTGTAGTCTTGGCTTCATTATTATCATCATTTTATTTAGCCTTATAATTTTTCTTGCTTTGAAACTTATAAGTTTAAGGACTTGTACCATTAGGTGTGTACTTAAGTTTATTCAAAGATATGATCTTGAATTTTCAATCTCTAATTATATGGCATATCTCATTGAATGACTTAAATTTATTGAACACAATAGACACATGGAGTGGCATAGGAAAAAAATCTTGAAAATGTCTTGAAGCTCATTATTATCCATAGGATTGGTCATCCTAAATAACATGGTATTATATCAAAATACATGGTCACTAAATTTCTCAGTAGATCCTTGCTTGAGGTTAGAAATTCAAGCATAGGATAACTTTTCACATATGTTGATGGATAAGTTTGTTAGAAAGTGATCCACCAAAGGATTAATCTTATTTACTGATTGAGATGGTAGATCATAAAACCATTTGAATGCATAATCCTTAAGATTATATGGGAATAAATTGGTCAAAAAAATTCATTAGATGAGTAATACAAACATGCTACATGGAATAATTTGATTTGATGCTCTGGATCACCCTTACCTTCATACAATGGAAGATTGGGAGCTAAAAAACATGTGTAAAGGGTAAGATATAATATCTATGGTTAAAATATTGTGAAATAAAGCATGTGAATCTGTAGAATGACTAGTTTTAAGACACCTTGATTTAAATACAATTATTTAGCTTTTAGAGCTATAAGAGTATTCTCAAAAGGGTGAAGGTAGT